>OX375875.1:35626203-36226203 GCA_947359465.1 Metellina segmentata
TTCGCTTCGCTCGCATCTATGAAGACATGCGTCCTAGCAGAAGGGATTGCTTACAAAATATGATATTCCAAAATAATTATTTTTCAAATCCAAATTTGTTGTATTACAGAAAAGATATACACAGTACCTCTGAAATCAGAATTCAAATGAAAACTTTGAGCAAATTTTGACTCGAAATGTGAGCACTTATTTGGAAATTAAATACCCAGCATGTTGTTTGTGTGTACATTTCACAGCACTCGAGCCACCCACACCTTTTCATTGAGTTTGTTGTCGAAAGTTGTAATGCAAGCGTCTTGTTGAACTATAATTGTTAGCCGTGAAAAGGACCGTTTTTTAAATGGCCCTGAAAAGATCTTCCGTCTTCTTTGATTTCTGTTATAAACTGCAGCAGCTCAACTGAAATTCATTTTTTTCAATAAAATTTCATTCGATAATGCTATGAATTCAATTGAGGCGCGAGGCTTCATGGTAAACAAACAGTCAAACAATGTTGACAAGACGCGACAACAAATAACGTCTTTTTTGCGTGACACTTAAAATAATTATGTATATATATATATATATATATATATATATATATATATATATATATATATATATATATATATATATATATATATATATATATATATATATATATATATATATATATATATATATATATATATATATATATATATATAGATTGTGGATGCTATAGGATATCCTACTAAGTACTAATTTACCAAAATATTACAATATTTACTAACATGTAGAGATTTTCTTAAAGTGTAGGAAGAATTTTGCAAGGTAACTTTTTGACTCTTGATTTTCCATAAAAAAATCTTTACTATGTTTGTAAAATATTTTATGTAGGTTTGTTAAGAACAAGTTATAGAGAATATTTAAAAATTCCCATTCTGAAATATTAATTTTTTATTAAAGGTTAGAGTCGTATTTCATTGAAATTTGTAAGTGTAGGAACATTTTTGCGAGCCACTGTATACAGGTTAGCAAAATTAATCGACCTTAAGCGGTTTGAATGGGTTAACTGTAGATTGAAGAAAAACGATCAGAATATTAAATACTTTTGTATTTCGTAAAATAAAATAATATTTTATCACTTTTTCGACATCTTTATAATTTGTACAACTTACTTTGGACTCAAATCCTACACATGCATATCTATCCATGTAATACATCTAACATACATCGCACTCTTGATGTATGGCAAAGCTACAAAATGACGAAAGGTGACATTGCAACTACTACTACAAAAGACGATTTTAAAGGAGATATGGAATTCCCATTCAAAAGTTCTTTTCATGCTCAAGTCAATTCATAAAAGTGGACTCGTTCTCATAGTTCTCACTCTTGCATCAGGTTTTTTTCAGTTACTTTTTGCGGCACGTCGAATTATAAAATAAGTAGTTTTAAATTTGAATGTCTTCAGTACCGACTCCTACAATGGTAACCTATTACTATTAAAAAAATGGTATATAGATTTTTATATACACTATATCTCTCTATATTAAAAAAAAGTTACCGCCGCCGCCGCAGGATTGAAATTTGTGTTGTTTAGCTCCATTCTTAGACGGTTTCCAGAGAAAGTACTGATCGGAAAAAAATGAAATTAACATGCTTAGTTCTTCAACGTATTCCCTGGATAATTATTAAGATTTTTTTCCGATGCGGCTATTAGTTTAGGTTTTATTAAGTGTTAAAGTTGAAGAAGTGAAATTTCTTCCGCGAGTGAGCAAAACACATTCAAATTTTCAGTCTTCAGTCGTGAGTTTTTTTTAAGAGTACCTCTCAACGTAAATTTTTGTTCATCGAGTTTTTTTTTAAATTTAAATTTGGTTTTTGATAATATTTTTTTGAAATTCGGGAAAAATCGGGACATTTTTGTTACTTTTTTTTAAAACTGCCATATCTATATCTAATTACTATTAGTTTTTAATTTTTAAAATATCGCAGTATACCTCAAAATGTACTCTTTCTTACGGTACTATTATTTTTGAAATCGGTTAAAATTAAATTGGATACGATCAAAAGTTCGTGATACAAAATTCGGAATCTTCGGATATTTTCGCTATTTTTTGTTAAAACCGTTATGTTTACGGCAAAAACCATTATTTTTTAAATTTGAGAACATCACTGAATACACTACATTGCACTCTTTCTTATGGTACAATTATTTTTCAAATTGGTTAATAAACAAAATCGATGCAATTAAAAGTAGGTCATACAATTTTCGGAACTTTCAGATCGTAACTTCCGATACAAAACTAAAATGGTCATATCTATATAGTATTACTGTTAGTTTTTAATTTTAAAAATATTGCAGTATACCTCACAATGTACTCTTTCTTACGGTACAATTATTTTTAAAATTGGTTCATAAATAAATTCCATGCAATCAAAAGTTGGTGACACAAATTTCGTATTTTTCAGTTCGCATAGCTGGTTCCGCAAACAGTAGTGGGTTGCATTTTCGACTATCGGGTTTGCCAGATATCAAATTTATCGTAGCAACAATTGCCATAAAAACGATTTCTTTTTATTTGGCGAGGAAAAAGGCCCGCTTTTTTCCCTCTGTTCTCAAGACAGTTTACCGACAAAGTACAAAGTACAGATCGTAAAGTTTGGATATTAACACTGTTTACTTAAAATTGTACAGGTAACAAGATACAGAAGATTTTTTACTGATGCGGCTATTAGTTTAGGGTGCATTAAGTGTTAAAGCAAAAAAAAGTGAAATCAATTGCGAAAGAAGTATTGGTTTGAGAAAGCAAACCAAACGGGATTGCATAGCAATCCCCGTGGTCGGCGAGCGTAAGCGAGCAGGGCGCGAAGCCCTCGCTGTGACGTCATGTACCGGAAAGTGAAATCAGCATAATACGAATTATTCAAATAGTTTCACTCTGTGAAAGGAATGTTGGTTTGCGAAGCAAACCAAATGGGATTGCGCAGCAATCCCCGGGTTTTTTCGAGCGTAAGCGATCAGGGGGCGGAGCCCCCTAGTAACAAAAAAAAAAATCGACGCACCAAGAAGGAATCATCCGATTGCTTTGAAATTTCGTATGAAAAAATGTTTTGACCAATTATGCAAATGATTAAAATTTGGTGTCCAATGAATGAATAGTGCTACCTCCAGCGCATCGGAACTGCGCATCCAGCAGATGTATATAAGAAGTTGTTCTTGAAGTGTTGTTGAAAAATTCTGCTGCATTGCGATTTAGGATACCTTTCAACGACTGAAAAAATGCCTCGCCGCAAGATTCGAGCTCATTACTAGCAACTTTCAGAGTTTGAAAGAGGTCGTATCATTGGATTGAATGAGGCAGGTTGGGCAAATCGGAGAATCGCTCGTCATGTGAGTCGAAGCGATGCGGCGATTAGAAGATGCTGGCCAGAGTGGGTGGACAATGGCAGATTTCAGCGTCATGATGGTATCGGTCGACGTAGGGCCACAACAGATCGCGAGGACAGAGTGATTGTTAGATCAGCTGTCACAGCGCATGATTCATCGCTATCAACCATCAGTCGTGCGACCCACACACGAGTGTCCACTAGGGATGCGACATCGATTTCGATGTTTTCAAAACATCGATGTTTATACTTGTCGATGTTTTTACGTTGTCGATGTTTTATTTTTAAGTGAAAAAAGTACCGTTATAAAAATTTAAAAAATAACCCAGTAACATAATTTTTATAATCAGCAAATTGAACATACTTTTAGACCAAAGTGACCAAGGGTGAAGGGTCTGAAAAGTAGAGATGCGACATCGATGTCGATGTTTTCAAAACATTGATGTTTTGTTAAAAACATCGATGTATTGGAGCCGATGTCGCATCACTAGTTGCTAAACCAGTTTTAAGAAATGGGGAAAAAAATTTAAATACATAGATGTTTCAAAACATCGATGTTTTACTGTATATGTAGCATCACTAGGTGTTAAACCAGTTTTAAGAAATGGGGGAAAAAGTTTAAAGACACTGAATTTTAAAAACATCGATGGTTTTAGGGCGATGTATTAATTTTGAACATCAAAGTTTCAAAACATCGATACTTTGCTGTCGATGTTTTGAATCGGATGCACACTGTCGAGCCAGATTACAGTGGTGCTTGGCTCGATCAGGCTGGAATGATGCTGACTGGGGACGTATAGTCTTTAGTGACGAATCCCACTTCCAATTGTGTCCTGACGATCATCGAAGACGAGTCTGGAGACGCCCAGGGCAGCGTGCCGATTCTGCTTTCACTATTGCCCGCCACACGGGCCCTCAACAAGGAGTTATGGTCTGGGGTGCCATTGCCCTTGATAGCCGGACCCCTTTGGTCGTCATTAGAGGTACACTTACTTCACAGCGGTACGTTGACGACATTCTGAGACCTGTTTTGCTACCGTTCCTTTCGCAGTACCCTGGGCTTATTTTTCAGCAAGACAATGCCAGACCACATACGGCACGTGTTGCTATGAACTGTCTTCACTGCTAGATCACCAGATCTCTCTCCCATCGAGGATGTCTGGGATATGAAGGCAACTGCATCCGGTAAGGAATGTTGATGAAGTAGTCCGACAATTGGAGCAAATTTGGCAAGAAATACCGCAGGAGACCATCCGGGAGCTTTATCGGTCTATGCCACGCCGTGTGGCAGCTTGAATCAAGGCTAGAGGCGGGTCAACACCTTTTTGAGCTCGTTACTGTAACTCTGAAATAAATCATTCAATTGTTCTGAAATTTTAATCATTTTCTATTCTGTACACCGTTTTCCTATCCACCAATTTTTGTCTCCATCGGACAACTCCTTCTTGGTGCGTCGATTTTTTTGTTATAGAGTGTATTTAAAAAAACAGAAAAATCATAGTTTTTAATAAACTTTCATCATATATAATTTGTTTAAATATAGCCTCCAATCATGAAATGCGAGCGTAGGAGAGCAGGGGGGGGGGAGAGCCCCCTAGTTTATATCATTGTTGTCATTTCAATAAAGGGAAAATTACTCTTAAAATATGCTTATTCTGACTTAACTACCACTTTAAGCTATATTGTATGTGACCGAGTGGCGTGTAATGAAAATAAAATAAATAGAATTTATGAAAATAATAAATACTTAAAGCAGAAAACAGTGAGATTAAACAAAATAAAAGCTGTAGGGAAAAAAGTTGTTAAAACGATATTAATTCGTGATTATTTTTTTTATCTACTGATCTCGCACAGTGCCAAAACGCGATAACAAATAACGTCTTTTTTTTTGCGAGCCACGTAAGAGAATTATATATATATATATATATATATATATATATATATATATATATATATATATATATATATATATATATATATATATATATAGATTTAATTAATTTGTTTAAAAAAATTGTTTTTCGATCAACACTGGTAAAACAATCTGAGCTGCGTATAGCAGTCGTTTTATACTCAATGTTATTTCTATGGCGATTTCGAATTGTTTTTGGCTTAGGTCTTAGGTCAATTTTAGGCATCTTCCGAGACGAATTTTTCAAAATCCTTTCTTAGTGCACCCCTACGGTATAAGAAGAATCCCTCTTCAAAATTTCAGCTTCCTAGGACTTGTAGTTCTTGATATACAGTGATGGGTGAGTGAGTGGTATTTGAATTTTATATATATAGATATAATTACTATATTTTACCCACTAATTACTTTAATAATATACCTTATAATTTAAACCCACCCGGTGGTTGTCTGGACGAGATATCTCGTCTCATTAGAAGAAAACTGACCAGGTCTTGATCTCGTCATCATAAAAAAATGGGTATGTCTTGATGACAAGATATCTCGTCATTTTCAAAATTGGTCAAATCTTAATGGACGAGATAACTCGTCGTTACCACTTGAAGGGTTAAATCGCAAAATTTTTGTTTTTGACAGAGGGCAGCCTCATTTTACATACTTCCCTTCTACTGAGATTCATTAGAAGTAATAAATCTGACAGTCTTGTATTGGATGATGATTAGTTTTCAATTTCTGAAGCATTTGATATTTTACAAAACTGCCATACATGTCTTATATGGCACATTGTAACAAAACAAAAAAAAGTTGAAATTTGACAGGCACGTTTTTTTATTCACGGATTAAACATGAATTGCTTCACTTTAATGCAATCTGATATGGCATTAGAGTGAAGCAATTGTAGAAACGCTCAACTTTGTTGATATTACGAACATGTAATTTGCCGCACATGAATAGACGAGACTTGTTTTGAAATTGATGAACAATGTGGAAATGTGCTAGTTTATTTGCATGTCAGTTTTGATTGAAAGCAAATTAGGTTTTACATTCAAAATGCAAAATTTCCCAAAAAAACACATTTGCTGTTTCCCAAGGTCAATTATAAGGATAAATTTCGTAATGATTCTGTCAAACACGGCAGTTTTTTAATTGCCAATAAAGGCAATTGCAGTTACTCTTGTCCAGAAGAGAGCGAAATCTATTTATTTCGCACTTTCACCAAATACATAATTTATAAAGGAAGGAGGCACCGTTCCATGTACCGTAACGATCCCCAGTCCTTCACGCAATATTCCCCTCTTCATCGCGTCCATCCTCCTCTAACAAGACAGCCCTCAGCTCAATCGAAGAAAAGAGAAATTTATTTTTACTTTCCGCACCGCTCTCTATGTCTTTGCCGTTTTTGTCACGGATTCATTTGCGGCCACCTTGTTTTCGCCCCTTCGCCATTGTTGGGTCTGGGACTCTCTGATGAGCTCAAATGGGTTCTCTTTCACACGAAAAGAATACGACGAGGAGAAGAATCTAACTGATAACATGGCCAGCCCTTTCTCCAGATATAAGTTCCTCGGGCTAACTCTTTCATGGCTATTTAAATAAGAGGAGTCCTTTATCTCCTTTGCTGGTTAATGAACTTGGGGAGCTTGTAGTTAATGGAGGCTCCGTCCTGTTGAAAGCAAGTCTGTGAAGGATAATGCTAGTAAAGGTCACTCACTAGGTCGATCGCTTCCTTTGTGTTTCACGCCCTGATGGTTCCGAGATAGCGGAACACCGAAGAAAAACCGAGCTTTAAATAGTGAGGTTTTAATTGTTTTAATTCTGTCTGTCTTTATTTATATCGGCAGGAACTATATTGGCCGTTTCGGGAATCGTTTGTTGTGTTGGAGCAATTCAACTTACGGCTATTTTCTAGAGGTTGATGAGTAGTTGATGATTTTCAAATATTGTTACAGTTGCGGTAACAAGTAGTTGCAGATTTTCAAAATTGTTTGACAGTCGCAATAACAAAATTACTGCTTTCACTCACTAGTCTTCTATAACGCAATGCTTAAAAGAGCGAGTTTTAGCTTAGTATGAAATTATATTGCATTCTCAGAAATGATTAAGCGATAAAATTATCTTCCCACAAACATCTGGAGGCCTCGAATCAAGATGACGACGCATTTACTTACTTCCGTCCAGGAGATGTGTTAACAATATCCTATAACAAACTCCGGCTTTTTGCTCATCACTATCGGTAGTTGAAAAGTGATGTTGCAAACATTTATTTTAAAAATTCATCGAAAGCAAATTATTGCTTATACATTTTCTAATTACTAGGGGGCCCGGCCCCTGCTCGCTGGCGCTCGCCAACCTCCTTAGGATTGCGCGAACCTATGCTCGCTTCGCTCGCATCAATGAAGACATGTGTACTAGCAGTAGGGATTGTTTACAAAATATGATATTCCAAAAAAATATTTTTCAAGTCTAAATTTTTTGCTGTTTTTCAGAAAAGATAAATACAGTTCCTCTGGAATCAGAATTCAAATGAAAACTTTGAGCAAATTTTGACTCGAAATGTGAGCGCTGATTTGGAAATTGAATACCCAGCATGTTGTTTGTGTGTACATTTACCACAGTACTCGAGCCACCCACACTTTTTCATTGAGTTTGTTGTCGAAAGTTGTAGTGCAAGCGCCTTGTTGAACTATAATTGTTGGACCCAAAAAGGACAGTTTCTTAAATGGCCCAGAAAAGATCCTCCGCTTTCTTTAATTTCTATTATTAACAGCAACAGCCCGACTAAAATTCATTTTTTTCAGCAAAATTTCATCCGATAGCGCTATAAATTCTATTGAGGCGCGAGGCTTTGTAGTAAACAAACAATCGTACAATGTTGCCAAAACGAGATAAAAAATAACGTCTTTTTTGCGTGCCGCGTAAGAGAATGATATATATAGATTAAAATAACCATTGTTTACCTTTACTTTGATTAAGTAAATTGTGCTTTAGAAAGTGGTCGGCATCAACTTCATTTCCTACAGATTCCAAAATCTAACCTAGCTTTTGTATTCAGAACCTTTCAGATGGGGTTGAGCTACGGGGATCTCCCTTTCACTTCTATTCCCATCAGAGTACCTGTTTGTGTTATGATCAAACTAGATGAAAAAATCACTCATAGCCTTTCTCAAGACCCAATTCTTAACATGTTAAAACTTGGAATATGACAGCATAAAAATATCTGCATTTATTTGCTAAAGAATGATTCGAAACTATGTTTTTTTTATAAATTACGATAGCTGCATGCGCCGGAGTGTACAGAATCTTTTCTTTTCTCCCAAAGAAAGGTGCTCTTATTATCATTTCAACCCACGCTCATAGCAAGCTCTCTTCACGGTCGTGTGCTCATTAAATATTTACTTAATTTAATGAAAGAAAATACTGTTGGGTAGGTGATAAGCTTTTCAATATTTGGTTCGAGATGTTTGGTTATGTTTAGTTCATTGGATTTCAATGAAAGTGAATGCTCATGAGTTTTGTAATTATAGAGACATATGTAAATATGCTCAAAAATTCTTACAGCTTTGTAGTGGAAGTATACAGATTGCTATTACAGTATTGAAGTATAGATTGGGTTTTTTATGACTACTGTGAACGCATTTTCTAATTTGTGTTAGATAAATAAAATTGTCTATTTGTCATACATCATGCATAAAAGATGGTAAAATTATTAGTTGTAATGAAGCAAATTGTAA
Organism: Metellina segmentata; assembly: GCA_947359465.1. NCBI lineage: Eukaryota > Metazoa > Arthropoda > Arachnida > Araneae > Tetragnathidae > Metellina > Metellina segmentata. Next base: position 35,635,198 of record OX375875.1, read on the forward strand.
TTTATAACAAATATTAATTCCTTGTAATTTCAAATGACATAAATATTTAATATTCTAAGTTATACCGATTGCCAGTTTTTAAATATGTTTGAGAGAGGTTTTTACGATTTCTTGTATGCATCGCGCGCGCGCGCGCGCGCGGAACTATTAATTTCTTAAATTTGACACAATAGCTCTAAAAATAATTGATCCTTATGGAAGAGACGCATCACCGGAAACGCTAATACTATGCCAACTTTGATAATCGTGTGTTTGATCAGTAATTTATTTTGATTTTCTACAAATATGTTTGGATAAACATCAGTTTTTAACATTTTCATCAAGTATCTGGTGTTTTTTTGATTTTCTAATTTTAATGTATTTTTAAAGTTGAATACATAAAGAGATATTGTGTGTATGAGATGTTTTGTTTTCGAACTCAAAATTTAAAAAACTTAAGGAATTTAAGTAATACTTATTTCTTAGTTTCGTTTAATACATTTAAATGAGCAAGTCGGTTATATTATTTGAAAAAGTAATTATTTCTTAGAATATTTTCTAACACTGAAAACTAGCTTTGAATTCGGTGCTTATTTATTATTATGTTTTTTACTGAGCACATAATTCTAAAATGATTCAAAATGCACAGAATAGAAAACTGATTTATCCTCTTTGCATTCCGTTAGAAATGGAACAAAATAAATGATCGGAATTTGATTTGTTGTCATTATTTTTATGTATTATTGACATCGAGAGTTCAGGAAGTGCGTAGAACTAAATTTATATATTAAGGAATTTAATTGGAGCAGAAGTGGCACGTTCCAAGAAGAATGTTGTTCAAATAGAATCGAATTCACCTAAGTCAATATTTATTTAACACACCTTTTCCGGTATGTATTTTTCATTCTCTATTACCCCGTCGTTCTGCAACTTGTAAGTGCGTGGAACATTGCGACGATTTAGTCCAGGATTTGTTGACTGTTACAAAATCACTACATTCCTAGGAGATTGAAGGAGAACATATGTATTATCACCCTAACGAACCAAACTGTTGCTGGTTATATCGATGCCTTGGTGGTTCATTTGCAATTCGTCGCTGCTACAAGACTTTGAGATATGGGTCACGATCCCCATTTTATATCCATCATCATTAGTAAGTTTTCAACTGCTGGTGTCTCACAGTGGGAAAGCGATTTCGAAACGAAACACTGGAAACGTTTCCAAACATTCACTGTTTTATTTCCATGTGCTTGGAAAGCAGGAAGCAGACGGTTAGAGCGTTTTTTAGAGCGTCAAACGCATGGCTGCACTATCTGGTGTGGAGATGGGATTTGACCAATCAGAACTGCTAATTGAGACGTTCAAGAAGAAAGAAATGGAGTAGGATAAGTCATGGGAATCACTTTGGTTGGCTTTACTAATTCTTTTTACCTCCGTTAGTTGCACTAGTCCTGACAGTGCACTAGGCAGCTGGGGAGGAGGGCTTAATCCTCTCCCAGTCGGTAAGAAGCAGAAATATCCGTTTTTGATTGATTGTTCTGCTCTATAAAAATTGAGTATGAAAACGATACTGTAATTTTCCTCAAGTGTTGACTTCGTTGTCTGACTATGTGACAAACCAAAGACCGTCTTGCACAATGGGGGCTGGTGCGCGTTAAATCTGTCGCGGCCTCAAATGTCCTCACGTTGACGTCGTATGGAAGTTTGGAGAGTCGGGTGCCTGCTTAGATGTTGCCTCGTCATCTGACTGGTTCGAAATTACGATGTGTTGTTCTTGGGTCTTTCCTTTCGGGACAGATCCCGGACTGTCATCAATAGCCCGCTGTTTTACTCCAGTGCGTCGTAAATGTAACTACCTACCACTTACGTCAATCAACAAATATTTATTGATAGTTCTTTCCCGATTTCCAAGAGTCTTATCAGATTTTTACCAAGATTTTTACCTAGACATTCACAATACTTTATATATTTTAGTACTAAGTACTTGAATCCTCTCTTGGTTTAAGTTCAGATAGTTAAACTCAATTTTCATTCGCTTTGTTGGCCAGAGTCACTCTGAAATGATTTTTAGACGCATTCTGAAAATGAGCTCTACTTCTAAGAAATATAAGTTTTAAATTTAAAAATCAGTGCATCAACACCGACCTCTTACAATAAATAATGGATCGCGCCTGACAAACATTGATGGAACACATTATTTTCAACCTTCTTAGAGTACACACACACACACACACACACACACACACACACACACACACACACACACACACACACACACACACACACACACACACACACACACACACACACACACACACACACACACACACACACACACACACACACACACACACACACACACACACACACACACACACACACACACACACACACACACACACACACACACACACACACATCGAAATGGACATTAGCGCCAAATGTCATCCCTGAGACAAATTTATGAAATAATTTTTCATTTTCAGAAATCAAAATACCATGGTCAGAAAGACATGCTGATCAAATTGGCATGGTTTCTGTCCAACAGTTCTTTCTACACAGATTAAACATATCTTGATCAATTATAACCATCTTGTTATTTTAAATCTACCATGAAGGATGAGGGTAATATAATACTTCAATGAAGAAGCTACTGTTAAGATTATAATCAGCTTAATGATGCTCGTTTCCTGTACCCATTGCGCTTCAGACTCAGACTCTATGCATAGAAGACAATGTCAAAGATTTCACGCTCTAATGACATTTGAATAGACGACATTCTAAAAAAATTGTATTTTTTAATTCTATATCATGTTTTATACTATCCGGCCATTTAAGGGTGTTGTGATGACTTTTTCAACATCCGGGCATTATATTGACGATTTTGTACTCTCTGCGATGTCTTTCGTTATTTAAAAGTCAATATAGTACTTCTTATATGGAGCTTTAATATATTAATAATAGAAGTATCTTCAAATTATTGCTGAATTTAAAGTTAGAAAAAATTAAGTGCCCCAAATCTCGCTTTCCATTGTTGCACCAATGTATATTTAACATCCCTGTCGCGTCAAAAGACAGTCTCGGAATAAAAGGGATTGGAGCACCAATTACAGTTTGACAGAGATGCGTCTAGTATATCCTGCGTAATTTGCAAACCCCCAGTCTTGAATCCTACGAAGCATGCATGAAAAGTGACTTTAAAAAAAAGTTGCAATCGGAAATACAATGTATTCACTGTCACACAATGTTAACTCGTCATTTTTGCGATGACAGATTGTTAATTCACTCCCTGTTGCTTTCACTAGAGTCGAAAACCAGGCTAAATCTTGATGCATTAGTAGCACGGAAAATATTCCGACATGCCCCTGTACAGTATCAAGCAGTGTAATTCAAATTCGGTAATTCGAAGTCAATCCGTAATTTTTAAACCCGTCTTGAGTCTTACCTTAGCAAGCATGAAACGCCCCCCCCCCCAACTTAAAAAAAAAAAACTTTAAAAAGTAGCAATCGGAAATAAATTACTCACTGTCGCTCAATTTATACTCGCCGTTTTTGCGATGACAGATTTCTGATTCATTTCCTGTTGTTCACAAGAGTGAAAATCAGGCTAAACTTAGATGCATTACATTTATAGTAGCACGGAAAAATGTTCCGACATTCATTTGTAAAACATCAAGTAGTATGACAGCAAATCCGGTAATTCGCAGGCACTGTAATTTTCAAACCCTAGTTTAGTCTTACCGTAGCCAGCAAGAAACGTAATTCAAAAAAAAAAATTGCAATCGGAAATAAATTACTCACTGTCGCACAATTTTTACTCGTCGTTTTTGCAATGACAGATTTCTGATTCATTCCCTGTTGACGTTTTCACAAAAGTCGAAAACCAGGCTAAACCTTGATGCATTTAATATAAAGTAGCGCAAGAAATTATTTCGACATGCCCTTGTACAATATCAAACAGTACGACAGCAAATTCGGTAAATCGAAGTCAATGTAATTTGCCAATCCTAGTCTAGGCTTACCGAAGCAAGCATGAAACGTAATCTTTCTAAAAGTTACAATCGGAAATAAAATATTCAGTGTCGCACAAGTTCCCATTCGTCGTTTTTGCGATGACAGATTGTTGATTCATTCCCTGTTGACGTTTTTACAAAAGTCGAAAACCAGGCTAAACCTTGATGCATTTCATATAAAGTAGCGCAAGAAATTATTTCGACATGCCCTTGTCTAATATCAAACAGTACGACAGCAAATTCGGTAAATCGAAGTCAATGTAATTTGCCAATCCTAGTCTAGGCTTACCGAAACAAGCATGAAACGTAATCTTTCTAAAAGTTACAATCGGAAATAAAATATTCAGTGTCGCACAAGTTCCCATTCGTCGTTTTTGCGATGACAGATTGTTGATTCATTCCCTGTTGACGTTTTTACAAAAGTCGAAAACCAGGCTAAACCTTGATGCATTTCATATAAAGTAGCGCAAGAAATTATTTCGACATGCCCCTGTACAATATCAAACAGTACGACAGCAAATTCGGTAAATCGAAGTCAATGTAATTTGCCAATCCTAGTCTAGGCTTACCGAAGCAAGCATGAAACGTAATCTTTCTAAAAGTTACAATCGGAAATAAAATATTCAGTGTCGCACAAGTTCCCATTCGTCGTTTTTGCGATGACAGATTGTTGATTCATTCCCTGTTGATGTTTTCACTAAAGTCGAAAACCAGGCTAAACCTTGGTGCATTCCATATATAGTAGCGCGGAAAAAATATTCCAACGTGCCCTTGCACACTCTCAAACATATTTTTTTCACCAGTTTTTTCACTCTCATTTGTAGTTTCATGTCACATGCAGCAGTCAGCGTGCTTTTCCACCCGTCCACAATGCACCGTTTGCACGCTAAGGTCGCTGTAAACGACCTGCTTCGCTTACAGTTATCACCGAACGTGAGCACCAAAAGCCTGTGATGGAAGTTTTATTAGTTGATGTTATTATTGATAATAAAATTAAGCGATTGGACGAAGATGAAGTTTCAAGCGTGTAATTGGATTATTTAATTCACATGGAATTGGCAGCGTGTTAACTGGGTCGGTTGCATAGCTTTTCTCATGTGCATAAGTTATGGGCGTTAAGGGCAACAAGAATGAATCGGTCAATGTGTACTACTGAAAGTATACTTTTCGGAGAATTAAAAAAGAAAATTGTCTGAATTTTGAGAATAAATAGAATAGGAAACTTTATTGGATTAACTCGTTTGATACTTTTGATTTATGAGCTAGTCATTCATGATGTCTAACCCAAGAATCAAAACGAAATTCAAATAAAATATGCAGAGTCGTATTAAGAGGGAAACATAGGGCCCCAGTACCTCTAAGGTATTATAACAATATCAATAAATGGACAATGGGTATTGAAAGTCTATTTTTTGGAGAATTAAAACATAAAGCGGCTGAATTTGGAGAATAAATGTAATAGGAAAATTTATATGGATTAACTCCTTTAATACTTTTGTTATTTAGCTAATCATTCATGGCCTAACCCAAGAATTAAAATGAAATTCAAATAAAATATGCAGTGGCGTATTAAGAGGGACACTAAGGACCCCAGAACCTCTAAGGAATTGTAACAATATCGATAAATGGACAATAGGTACCGGAAGTTTATATTTTGAAGAATTAAAGCAGAAAAGCGACTGAATTTTGAGAACAAATATAATAGGAAAATTTATATGGAATTTATTCGTTTAATATTTTTGGTTATTTATCTAATCATTCGTAATGTTTAACCCAAGAATCAAAATGAAATTCAAATACAATAGGCAGAGGCGTATAAAAAGGGAAACTTAGGGCACCAGAACCTCTAAGGCAGGCCTCGAAATATATTTTTTAACACAGGTGCACCTTGTGCACCTATGGTTTTAAATTAGGTACACAGGTTATATTGTAGGTGCACATTAAAAAAACCCCGATAGATAAAAGCATTAATGTAATATACTAGGGGGCTCCGACCCCTGCTCGCTTACGCTCGGCAATCCCCCCAGTAGAAATTTCGCTTTTTCAACTTTGATACTTAATAAACTCTAAACTAATAGCCGCATCGGAAAAAAAAATCTTCAAAACAGTCCAAGGAACAGTATGATAAACAAACCATGTTAATTTCGTAATTTTCTATCTATGAATCTTTTTCTTCTTCTTTCTTTTCTTTTTCTTTCTGACTGAAAAAAATCTTCAAAATTGTCCAGGGAACATGATGAAGAACAAACCATGTTAATTTCGTAATTTTCTGTCTATGAATCTTTTTCTTCTTCTTTCTTTTCTTTTTCTTTCTGACTGAAAAAAATCTTCAAAATTGTCCAGGGAACATGATGAAGAACAAACCACGTTAATTTCGTAATTTTCTGTCTATGAATCGAGCTAAACAACACAGTTTTCAATCCTGCAACGGCAACTTTTTTTTAATATAGAGAGAAACTACTTTATTAGTTGGGTAGGTTTATATAGGTTAGTATAGTAGATAGTATAAATAAAAATATTTAAACACCTAAATTCTCTCTTCTCCGGCTCACGGCTGTCGCGACAGTCGCTTCAACAGAGCTAGTTGGAAAATGTTTCGATCATCGGAAAGTTTTGGTAGCAGTGACACAAATAAACCTTCCTCCTGTATAAAACACATTATAGCCCAGCGATTTTGTTTTCGCATATTGTGTATTTGGGAATTTCAATTACGTTCCTTTAGAACGAGAGGTAGATACTAATATTTTGTTCAAACATCAAAATAACATAATTAACAAATAAATAACATAATTAACAAATAAATAACATAATTAACAAATAAATAACTTAATTAACAAATAAATAACATAATTAACAAATAAATAACATAATTAACAAATAAATAACATAATTAACAAATAAATAACATAATTAACAAATTAATTTTAACGTTAGGTGCACTGTGTGCACCTAGCGGGAAAAATTAGGTGCATAATTTTATTTTCATGTGCACAGTGCACCTGTGCACCCGGGTATTTCGAGCCCTGCTCTAAGGTACTGTAATAACTTCCATAAATGGACAATGGACACTGAAAGTTTATCTTTTGAAAAATTAAAAATTAAAATCAAAATGAAATTAAAATAAAACATGCAGAGGCGTATTAAGAGGGAAACGTGTGAGCCTAGAACCACTCGTAAGTTATTATAACGATATATATAAATGGAATACTGTAAGGAAAAGAAATATTTTTTACATTTATTGAAATAAAATAATAACTATTTTATTCTCTTAACTGTTATATATTTTATGAATTAACTTTCATTACATTATAATATTAATGTCATGTCTTAGTATTCATTACGATTATGGGCATTTTTTTAAAAAGTTGACTCTCCAATCATCTTTCCTTATGTACTATTTATATATCGCATATCGTATTAATAATCCAGCGGTACAAACACAAAAAAGGGAATTTCTAGAAAGAAGGTTAATTTAAAAAAGTTAGTAAGATTAGTAAGGAAACTTACTGTCAATTTAACCTAATTTATGTTGGGTGTGTATGTAAGTATTTACAGAATAGACATTGTATCTGTACAGTTATTTATCTAATTCTCGATTCATAACTTATATGGGCTTACAGTAATCCTTGTAATCTACAGTCTGATAGTCAAAAATTGCAACTATGATCTTATAAAGATACGATAAGATCTTAACATATCAGATTTCTAAAAGATCCACTAAAAAGAATCCACAAAAAGTTCCACTAAATTTATAAATTTGGGCCTCTCTTTCTCTCCTACTAAATAAAATCCTGCCTATACTACACTGCCGATGTCAAAATTAAAAGGACAAAGGGTACAGCTTCAGTCTATGTTTATAGCGGTGGTAACGGCCTTGGCACTTTTTTTATGGCTCACTTCTAGTAGCGAGTTATGGCACGTTAAGGCAACCCATCTGTCATTGCGGTTATTATGGCTAGAGTGCCTATATAATAAGAGTGGCGACATACGGGAAACACTTTCTGATTGGCTTAGAGACCTTTTCTACCGCCCGAAGCGGTATTTTCCCAGCTCCCGTAGACTTAACATGGGAACTTTTTGTGTGTTCGAGAAAAACGTGTGTATATTAAATTAAAAAGAAAATATAGCTTATTCGTGTTCCATTTCGTGTTCTAGAATGTTTATTTATAATTATTTTAGTGTTTTGTCAGTGTAAATTTTAAGACTTTTTAAGTTAATAGCTTTTTCTGAACAACACACATGCTGTTTCCCGCTACTTTGGCGATGTAAACATCGCGCCAAAGGCAGTTAGCAAGTTTTAAACTTGATAATGCGTTGTTTTTTTAGCTGTTTCCTTATTTTAGGTTTTCAATAACCTAAGCCGAATTGAATCATCAGAAAAGCAGAGAGTAAATTGTAGCAATGCTTTATATAAAAAGAATAAAAGAAATGTTTAGATAAAAGTGTTATTTTTGATGCAAACTTTCATCTTTATTTTGCTGCTAGATCTCGGAACAAAACCACCACATCAACATTTATCTGTGAATTTGGATATAAATGCGTGCAAATGCTGTTAACTATTTTTTATCTTGAGATTATTCTTGTATGTTTAGGCCAATATTTGCTCATAATTTAGTTTCAATCTGTTAATTCTATTTATCATATGAAAATGTGGTAGATTTTTTAACAAATGTGTACTGATGGTGTTGATTATTTTTTAAATTACGTCTTTTGACTTGTATAAATGGATGAAACTTAAAATTAAATTTAAGTGGGTTAAAATTTTGTGTTATACATTAAAAAGGTCAATTAAAAATGTTTAGTATCTTTTCAGGTTCGGTTAATGTAAGGAAAGGATTAATCACAGGATAATTAAAAGAAACTACATGAGAGAGACAACACATCAGATCTTATTTTATTTAACACTGAAGTTATAAGCTTAACTTTATTCATTTTCTTGTTAATATTCACGAAAACAAGTTCAATAAGTCGTGAGCATAAAAATTACGGGACATAAACACGACATAAACACTATCGCCAAAAGAAAGAGAGAGGAGGAAATATGGGAAACCGATGGAAGAAACATATTCGCCCAGCAACCGATTCTGGTAGAAAAATGGCTGCCGCGCATGTGCATTGGGCCAAATTTGGTCCCTTGTCGCCACTCTTATTATATAGGCACTCTAATTATGGCTAGCTCCGGCAAGCGGAAAGTTTAAATTTTCATTTTGAATATTCTAGAAAATTCTTTCAAAATTCGTTAAACTATCGTTTGATTTCATTGGTTCATTTGAAATAATTAACGATTTTAGTAGTGAGCCAAAAAAAGCGCCAAGGCCGTTGCCACCTCTACATACGTAGACTGAAGCTGTACCAGATAAAATTAATGAAAGGAGAATATCTAGGGACGAACAATATCTTTATACTAGCGCGTCTTTCTAGTAATGGCTCTTCGTTACGTGGACGATTCTATTTAGGACCGTGGGGAGGACAGGCGCCTCAATCACATGATAGTACTTTACGCAAGTCCAACTTGATCGGCTAATCGGATCACATGACCTAGATACGTATGTCATCAAGGTTTATAGTTGTTGGCGATTTATCTCTTCCTTTCTGATTTCTTCTTTTCTTTTCAGATCCATGGCTATGGGTGGGTAGAGGTGGGAGCCGAAAATTGTATCCTTTTATTATATAAGTTAATAATTATATAAGTTAGTGTTTTATGTATGCTTTTTGTTACATCAGAATGGTCCTACGCCAGCGGTGGATACGACACCATCATCCTAAAGCAAAGGGGACGGCAGAGGGGCGGAAAAATATCAGCTGGTAGTGAGTTCAGGAGTGGTTCTTAGATTATTTATGTAAAATCAACGGAAGCTTGGAAAAATATGAAAAGGGTATTAAAAATTAGGAAAAGTAAATTTGAATGAAAAGTAATTAAATTGGAATTTTTTATAAATAATTTGGAGGATCTAAAAATTTCTCCGCCAGCTGGGTTCGAACTCGGGAAGACATCCTCCGCTGCCGACGCTAATCTGAAGGTGGGTGACTTTAGCCATTAGGCCATCGTTGCTTCATGAAAAGAAGCTCTTTAAAGTATAAGTACCCTTCCATCAATCATACATTCCATCAATCTGCTTCAAAAAATCATAGAAGACACACAAAAAAAGACTACCAGACAAGTAAATAATCATAGCTCACTGTAGATCAAATGATCAAAACAAGTTACGAAAGAATCAAACTGAAGAATCGATTCACTTATCACGAGTTTAATATCTACCGACCTCCCTACGGTCCTAAATAGAATCGTCCACGTAACGAAGAGCCATTACTAAAAAGACGCGCTAGTATATCTTTATAGCTTGCGAAGCAAATTGGGGCTCTTCCCACCACAACAGCACGTAAACGATGGAAAAGCATCAAGCATTCCAACCATTCACCAATGTTCTACAAATGTTTCTGACATTTTGCGTTTGACATTTGCTTGCGAAGCAAATTGGGGCTCTTCCCACCACAACAGCACGTAAACGATGGAAAAGCATCAAGCATTCCAACCATTCACCAATGTTCTACAAATGTTTCTGACATTTTGCGTTTGACATTTGCTTGCGAAGCAAATTGGGGCTCTTCCCACCACAACAGCACGTAAACGATGGAAAAGCATCAAGCATTCCAACCATTCACCAATGTTCTACAAATGTTTCTGACATTTTGCGTGGAGCACTTCCTTCCACTAAAAATACTGCATAGATTATGACGCTGTTGTGTACTAAGAATCGATGATCTATGAAAGAAAATAGAATCCAACAACGCTCTACCCGGTCTTTTATTCCTGCTTTCACGCCACTGAGGAGCTTGGAACATTAAACAATGAAGATAAGACCTACCACTGATTGAAATGCGGCAGGTTGCTTTGAAGAAGTACTTAGGGTACTCTGTGGGAGAATGACCTTTTAATCGATTATGAGCCAAACCGACGTTTCTTTTAGGGTACAAAGCTGCATGGTGTTTCGGTTTTATTTAGAACTCGATTGAGAGATCCGCTGTCGCTATTCACCAGGAACGAGCTCAGCGAAACGTTTATGAATAGCATGCGGTCTTCCTTCAGGCTATCAGAGAGTAATTCAGAAGTACATATTGACGCAAGGTAGGGAGGCGGATAATTAAATTTACGCTGGATTAATACAACGTTCTATTGGCGACAGTCCGGGATCAATCCCAAAGAGAAAGATTGGATGACGGCACCAAGTAATTTGAAACCGCTGCCAGATGACGAGGTCAACATTTGAGTTGTCACCCCACTCCAGGTTATCGGAGAACAAACTGAGGTACCGAACTATCAGAAGCCCATTGCATCGGGCACTACTAACACCAATACACATACCCGTGCCTAGTGTCGTGAGGCACTGTACCAGTATAAATAAGTGTGGTCGGTTGACTAGAGCATGCCTCCGAGGTATCATGTCTACCCAGAATGTTACAGCACATTACATCAGGCCTCGAAATATATTTTTTAATACAGGTGCACAAGGTGCACCTAAGTTTTTAAATTAGGTGCACAGGTGCGCCTAGCGGGAAAAAATTAGGTGCACAATTTTATTTTCACGTGCACAGTGCACCTGTGCACCCGGGTATTTCGAGCCCTGCATTACATATATACATCATTACATCTAAACAAGTAATTACATTAAATCATTATACTAGGTTGCGTTATAAATATGTTTATATATACACATGTTACCGCTAAAGCTCGAAAGCCGTTAATGTGCACACTACATAGCTCATCTGCAGATTAACTGATTTGCTCCGTTAACGTGCGGAATCAAAAGTTTTTCGCATTTAAGCTAGGTAATGCGCATATTAACGGCTTACGTATCGCTAAAGTACAAAAGTTTGTTACTCTCATTTCCTTTCCCTACACTTAACTCATTCCCTCCACTTTGAGTTTGGTTTCGCCTGTTTCTATCATTTCCTTTCCCTACACCTTCCCCCTCTCCCTCCACTTTTAATTTCCTTAATTGTAATAATATTTTAAACCATTTGATTCTTTCTATTATAGTTTTTTATTTGATTGAGATGATTGATTCTAACAACTAATTTGTTGATTGTTTGATTGTATTAACTTGATTCTTTAGGTATCAAAAAATAAGTAAATAACATTATTTTCACTTTAACGAGTGCCTAGAGGGTAATGTGCAGATTATCTGGTTAATTGGCAGATTACCTAGATAATTTGAGAAGTTAAACAATTTTCGGCACTTTAACGCATCACACAAGTGAATCTGCACATTACCTAGTTAATCTGTAAAATAACTGACTACTGCACATATACACTACCCTACAATAATGGACCTGACGGAATTGCATAAAATCATTCTACTTGCTTGGGGGTGTTTTACGTAGTATGGCCATGACCTTTATATGTTGTTTCTGGTCAATTGAACGCCGACGCCTACATGAACATTTTGGACAGTCAGGTTCTTCCTACGCTCTGGCAATTTTATGGATTGGATGAATGTTACTTCCAAGAAGACAACGCTCCATGTCATGTTGCAGCCTCTGTTTAGCAGTAGTGTCGAGATATGGATGTATAACGACTTCCATAGACTGCTCAGAGTCCCGACCTAAACCCATAGAACATTTGTGGAAGAATTAGAGCGACGCTTAAGGACCAGGGATCCACTTCCGAAATCTACATCTGAGCTGGCGACCTTCTTGCAGCAGGAATGGGAACAAATACCCACAGATGTGTATCAAACCCTCGTTGAAAGTATGCCCAGAAGGGTTGGTAGTGTAATTGCAGCACGCGGGGACCATCCCCCTATTAAAGCATGCATTATTTCACTCATACGATCACATCTTGCTGTCATTCAAGGGGGAAAAAGCTCCCTTTTTTTAGTCTCTTAGGATAATCACGTCCTGATGATTTTCAATGAATCTCACCATGTTAAGAATTTTAACACTCGAGCCTTTGTTACGTGCAATGTTCGTGAGTCATGCGATTTTAAGGTGGTCGGCAGGCGTTCTCATATACCATGAGGCCATTAGCGGGGCGTACTGTAGAGGACTTTAGGAAATGTAGAGGTCTGTAGCCGTAGGAAATGTAGAGGTGTTCCAATTTCACCACAGGTGCAGTTTTCATACTGGATTTTCTTAAACCTCGTTAGGGATAGGAATATGCCATGGCCTGTGAAGAAGAGTATCTCTTCCCTGGTCCAACTTGTTGATCTTAGGTTAGATTGGCCGTTGGTGTTGAATTCGAAACCCTCGGTTGCTAACGTGCCACTGTACCAACTGGGCTACATCGGCTGCGAACCAATGGTCAGATCTCATATGCTTCTTTGTGAAGCAATCTATGGTAATTCTGAGGCTTCATGGTAATGGGAGGTGATATATGTTTTGGGAGGACTGTCACTGGTTTTTTCTTTTTACTCAGATATCTTTTTGCGTCTGTTTGTTCTTACAAAGTGCTTGTTTTATTGTGTGCTTATTGTTCACATGCCCCACCATTGGATAAGATTGTTTGAAGAAACGGAAAGGTTATTAATAAATTCTGTGATAATTTAAAAAGTAATTGTTTCATTTTTTGGATATGATTATGTCTCTTTGGACTGTATCGTTTGAAAGCATGATTTTGACAGTTAGAAACACGAATAGAGGTATAATTTGCAGGTTGATCTATTCAATGATAAGGAATTATACTTTATGTATTTCGAACTGTCTGAATTTAAAGGCATCGAAGCGTTTGATACTAATTACATTACAAGATATTATTCTTCTGTTTTAAGCTTGAGTTATCTTCTAAACTAAATATTTTTTTAAAAAGTTAAAACCGAATTGACTTCATCAGTCGTGGCCAAAGTTTAATTTACTGAAGGCAAGTCATACAGATGTTTTTGTTTAAAAAAGATATTACTAATGATTTTTCTAAATTTAAAAGTCGAATACTTTAAGAATAAAATGTAAAAAATCTGTAATTATATGAGTTATGTGAGTTTAAAACTGCGTATTATGCAATTTTTTGTTAGCACTCTCACGTAATTTTAGAGAGTTTTTGCTTGCATTTTACATTTTAATTACCTATTTTTCCTGTGACTATAAACGTTGAAAGTACTAATGACATCGTCAGATGATCCGTAAAAGGTTGAAGTGATTCCAATGCTTAAAATTGAGGGATCATTAATGCATTTTCAGAAGTCCTTTAGTTAATTACCGAATTTACGATTTAAAAAAATAAATGGTATAAAGTTAATGAGTGAATATTAAATATGCATCGAACACTCTAAAAACACTCGTGCATTCTTATAAGGTATCAGCAACTCAAAATGGATCGTGCAACTTAATGAAATTGGACATTTTTGTGAGCATATGTTTGAGAACGAAGAAGAAAACAGAAAATAATTACAAAAGTTGAATTGCTTTCCAATAAAATTTATTGATTTCTGTGTCAAAGAATAACACTGACAAGCTGAACAAAGACATTTCCTTCCACCAGCAAAACACAATAATTCACTTTAAAAGTAATTCTTAAACATTACGATTACTAATACCTTTCTCTAAATATAACATACTAAATAACAAGTACCCATTCGTAGTTATAAATCTAGATCTTAATCTTAACTGTTAACATATTTTGTAGAAATTGCCGTGTTCTATCATTATAGTACCCTGTACAAATAAATACTTATAAATAAATACACTGCATGTAAGATGCACAAAAAATAACACCAAAAGTTCTCATCTAAAGACCACGAGACCGTCTTGAGCAACTTGAGAACTCATATCCTCATGGTTCATGTCTGAACCACTTGCATAAGCTTCAAGTCTTGTCCAGTGATTATCTTCGATCTTTCCAGTATCCAGGGCGTCCTGCTTAGGCTGCGGGTCCGGAAGGGTAGGTATGGATGTGCTTCACCAAGGTGGTGGGAGCGTTGCCAGTGGCAACAACAGTTGGCAACAAGTAGGATCCACTCGATTGCTTATCGGACTTGAATTCAGTGACATGAGGATTGCCGACCTTGTAGGTTGGGCCATCATAAGGCTTGGCTACAATGGGCTTCTGAGAACTGGAGGCAGAGGCCGATCCAGCTGAACTTCCTTGTTGGTTAGAGGACAGGCTGGCGTATCCTTGGGAACCGTATGGGGCCCTGACGGGATAGGCGCTGGCAGAGGCTTGGTAGGCGGATCCTGAATTGTACTGGCCTGCACTGGAGGCGTACTGGTTACTACTGGAGCCGTACTGGTTACCACTGGAAGCGTACTGGTTACCATTGGCAGAAGCAGCAGCGGCAGCAGCATTGGCGGCGTACTGGTTGCTGACTGTTGCTGGGTATTGGTTAGAGCTCAAGGAGTTGGAAGCGAAGGCGTTTTGTTGAGGTGCGACGTAGGAGGGGTAGACAGCTGACCTGGTGGCGGAAGCGGACTGACCTCGGGATCCGGAGACTGGCCTGATGGCTTGTCGGTTGGCTTGGCCGCTGTTGGCTCCGGATGGGTTCCTTCGGGTGGGTTGCTGACCGGAGGCCTGTCCGACGTGTCCAGCCTGTCCGTGTTGGTGGGGGTGGTAGTAGGGTCGTTCGACGATGACACCTGCTGGGGGTGGTTCAGCGTAGATCTGTACGTTGGCAGGGCTCTGGGTACCCATTCCTGGCTCGTTGGACTTGACCTCGGCGCGGAAGCCGTACTCGTCGGCTACGTAGTCGACGTGTCGGAAGACGCCGAAGGGGTCGGTGTAGCCATAGCTACCGCGGACGGCGCCATTGCTGTCGGAGGATTCCTGTCGGTTCATGATGGTGCCGAATTCGTCGGTGCTCTGGAATCCGAAGTCGTAGGGTTCGGCTCTTGCGGTCTCCTGGAATGGGAAGGGAATGCTCTAATTATCACATGATTCACTTCATATGTTTAACCCTCTGAGTGTCATGGACGCATTATTCCACCACAACCTACGGTTTTTCCTGCATGACTTATTTTCAGTTTTAGACGTATTGACCAATAAAATACTTTCTAGGGTAGTCTCACTCAATTGATATGATCATTTGGTCATTGTGTACTGTATGCAAAAAGGGATAATACAGTAGTAATTTTAAAAAATCTGGTTTGAATTAAAATATGTACAAGAAAGACATTAACCATTTGAGTGATTAACACGCTCATATCCGTTTTGTAGCATTCGATCTTTCCTGTACGACTTCTAGCCAGTTTGAATCAAAGCATAGCGAGAAGAAAAACTATCATCCAAAGACTTTTCTATTAATAGTTATTTAAGTGCATCCACTTAATAATTATAGACGAAATTAAGACTTGAGAATTAAAAATGTTTAACTATATCAAAGAAGAATGCATTGAAAATTGCGATAAATGCACCAAATCTACTCTAAAATCCAGTCTTATTTTCATTGTGTCAATAAACTGAGATAAAAGTGTGTAATCTAGTGATATTTGTTTAAGAAAGTGTTAAGAAGAAAAAATAGATGTATATTATTAAAACTCTTTTATTTTAAAATTTTGAGTAATAAATATTGCAGACGAATTAGTTCATTTTCCTGGAGCAAATTTATTAATAATTCTTTTGAATTCTGAAAACACAAAAGCCTACACCAATTTTTATTAATTGTTATCAAGAAACATATTGAAGAATGTAGTTTTATAATTCCAGTTGAATGTATAAATGATTTGAGCTCTTCATATCGATAAGTCTTTTTGAGCTATCCCAGTCTAGAATATTTTTTTAGATCAAATTTAGCTTACACCTATATATCTATTGGTCAAATAACATTCAAAAATAATAATTGTAAAGATAAGACTTTTGCATTCAAAATTTAATATAAAATATAAAAAAAGATGAAGTTTTGAATTATTTATATAGGAACGTTTAAAAAGGAAATTTTAATGTATTAGAGTAACAAAAAGTGATTAAATTTCAAAAATATAATTCTATTGTAGAAACATTTCTTCTAAATTCACTTAAAATTTCATTTTAAACTTTATTGTTTGGTATTGGTTTCATAAACTAATTTTACACAGCTTACAAGCTTACACATGATATTTACTAATTTACGTCGCTTATCTTTAAAAAAACATCAAACATTACCAAAACTGCGATTAATCAAATGAGTTCTTAACCAGCAGTATTTCTCTTCTCGGTAATTTGTTTATGTTTCGATTGAAAAACATCCCACTCAAAGACTCGAGTATATGAATTGAATTCCTTGATCACAAAAAGTGTGTATTTAGTAATTCAAAATGTTTGTCACTCACGTATATGTCGGGGTTATAGCTTTGTCTGGCATAGTTGGGTGCCAGTTGTTGTTCTCCTGTGTTTTGATCATCCGAATAATCTTGAGCAAAGACGCATCCTACCACAAGTAAGCATACAAGACCCTGAAAAAAAGTGATGCAATAAGAAACGAGTAATAGTTAAGTTTAGTTGAGAAACTCTATGCTCAGAAAATCTCAACGTTTTGTAAGTTGGAAAAATTGTCGGGTGAAACTTTTTAAACAAATTATTTCCTTTTATTTTTATTTTATAATAACGCCGCACACATTCGTGTCATTTGGAAATAATTTTGGTTCTACTATATGTTATTTCTAGATCGAAATACTTACAATGACAGAATATTTTCTATGAGATCAAGTACAGGACAAGAATAAAATTATATTTAAACGATTCCAAAATAAATTTGAACTGTGGGTAGAATTGTATATCAAACTTTTACTCTTTAAATTTATTTACAATTAGTTGGGATTGAGATTTTTAAAGGTATTATTTCGAGTTTCTGATAAAAGAATTTTTCGTTAAAATTCGCAACATAATTCAACTATTACATTTCCAAAAGGTACACTGGAAGTAATTGATTTATAAATCAACGATAAGTTGAAAATAAGTCACAGATAATTTTCTTTGGTGCTGCCATCTGTTATTACTAATTAAAAATATTTGCAGGAATAGATTTTATTTATTATTAGATCATGTAGAACATGAATAAAAATTTACTAAAATGTGTGTGATTTTAAGGTAAATATAGCTTGCTAGGGAGAGAACTTTTTCAACAAAAATCTATTTTTAAAATTTCAGATTCATAATTTGTTGGAATAAGTGTTTTACACAATTTAGAGTTTCAGATATGCATTTTTTAACTCCAAAAGTCTTTTAAAGTAGCTCGACTGTTATTCATCATGTACACACAGAATATAGTTTTCTGAACAAATTTTGTTCAAAATTTAGGAATCAAACTTTTGAAATTTATGCATCGATAACTGGCAAATGTGACGAATTAAATTTAAATATACAATTTTAGATTCTTTTATGAAATAGCACTTTGATGACATTCTTAAAGTCTTTGATAGTAGATGCGCAGATGAATCTACGCCAGTTTACACGTAACAATTTAATTAAAAATAATTTATAATCAGTCATCATAACTAACTTTTAATGATTTGTGGTACTCAAATAAAATTGGATATTCGAAAAAGATTTTGAGAATTTATTAAAAATATAATATTTTAAAACGTTAATAATAAATTTACATTGAACTTGTAGCTGGGGATAGGGGATTAAACTAGAGTTTGATTTCTGTTAACTTAATACTGCATTAAAAATGTTCTTTATATAATGCATATTATGAAAATAATTTTATAATATTAAAGTATTCTCTTTCAATAGATTTGAAGGGGGAAGCAATGGTTTTATAAACAGAATTTTCAAAATATCTTTATGTTAAGAAAACGTTGACACACACACACATTTTTAAAACGGAGTATTTCAAACATACTAAATAAAATACTGGTTTTAGAACTGAGCTTGATAATAAGTTAATATTCAAATTTTATATTTCGTATACATTTAATCTAAATACAAATTAAAAAAAATACTATGAAGAAATTTGGTTTTGTAATGGCATTAAGACTTCAGAATAGTTAAAATACCAAGATCGATTACTAAGATCTTTAAATCTCATTCTTTCAGAGGATACAAGAAATTGTATTTACCTTTGCAAACATCATTCTAAGACTGTGGGAGAAACTAGCTGTTTTCCTTAGAATAGAACAGTTGATAATCCAAACTGAGCTGAGGATGTGATGAGCAGTGAAAGTGAAAGGACCTTTTATACTAAACTCCGACGCTTATTCCTCTATGTGACACTTTCCTGACCCCTTTATCTACATCGTCAACCTTTTGGGTGTGAATTCCTTTTTGGGAGAGAACACACAAAAAATAAACCAACACACAAAATTATACTTGCGGCTTCTTAATGTTTTTGGAGATTCTTCAGAGCTTTCGAAATTCGGCCACAGAGGGCGTTAGCTGTAGCTTGACGTAAGCGGGTGTAACGTGTAACGGTGAAACCGAGGCGTATGTTATTTTTGTTATTTTCTCTTCCTAACTTTTGTCTAAGCTTTTTACGTAGGTGTAATTAGTTTTCACTTTCAAAAATAATTGAAGGATTTGTTCCACAATCATGTGTAACAGGTGCAGGGTTTTCAGTCAACTTTTCGCCACTTTTATTATTTTTGCACTCTTTAATATCACCGTTTAGGAATAAATTTTTTCGGCTACTTCCAAGTCTCAAAAATTATTTCGAGTTGAATCAAATTTGTCTCTGAAATTTGTACTCTGACTCTGAATTATTTTACATTTCTTGAATGCCCTGACTGAATTAGTTTACACTTTCTGAATACTCTGACTCTGAATTAGTTTTTGAAATTTCTTTCCAAATCAGAATTGGTTTTAATTTCACAAAATAGTTAAAGGGAAAATAATAGTATAATTTTAGAAAATAGTTGAATTTGTACCACAATATCTTATAAAACAGGTGCATCGTTTTGAATAAATTTTTCACCACTTTTATTATTTTTCAATCTTTAATATCATCGTTTAGGAATGAATTATTAGTGTTATCCAAGTAATTAAAAATTATTTCGGAATTTCTTGTGAAATCAAATTTGACTTAAAGTTCCAGTCTGACTCTGAATTAGTTTCCTGAAATTTCTATCTAACTCTGAATTAGTTTCCTGAAATTTCTATCTAACCTGAATTAGTTTTCACTTTCTGAATTAGTTTTTCGTGATTTCTTGTTAAATCAAATTTGTCTGAAATTCTACTGTGACTCTGAATTAGAGTTTTGTAACTTCTTGTTAAATCAAATTTGTCTGAAATTTTTATTGTTACTCTGAATGATTTTCTTAAATTTTTTTCCATCTCTGAATTAGTTATTTAAATTTCTTTACACCTCTAAATTAGCTTTCATTTCCAAAAACTAATTAAAGGATTTGTTCCACAAAAACCTTTGTATCAAGTGCATGGTTTTAACGCAAATTTTCATCGCTTTTATTATTTTTGTTATTTTTTCCAAGTTTCATATTATTTTGTGTTAAATCAAATTCGACTGAAATTTTTAGAATGTTTCTTTCTGTAAGTGCAACGGACTAGTAAGGTTTAATAGAGGGTTGCGAGTTGGAATCTAGCCCAAGACAGTCGTGCACAAAGACGGGGGATAGTGCACGTTAAATCTGTCGTGGCCTCAAATCTTCTGACGTTAGCGTGGGTAAAAGTTTGGAGAGTGGGGTACCAGCTCAGGTGTTGTCTCGTCATCTGACCATGGTTCAAAATTATATGATGTTGTCCTAGGATTTTTCCGAATTTGATCCTGGACCGTCAACAATAGCCCGTTGTGTTGCTCCAGTGCGACGCTAATTAAAAAGATACAAATATAAATTCTGTGTTTGAAACGAATATAAATGTATACTAACCCCCTTTAATGCGAAAGGAAATACGGAAATAATTTTTTTCAGAGGGACTTTCAAGCAAATGAAACTAATATTAGTTCAATAAAAATACAATGTGATGGAATAAATTCATTTTGGATCATTAGTAATTAATCAAGCATCAATTAAAGGAATCCGGGTAACATAATGATATACCACCAGAAATATATCGTCATGCTATTTAGCAAAACTTGTAACTCCACTATTAACGTATAGCAGTTACGAGTTATGCTAATTAGTATGATGATACGTAAAATTAAAAACAAAATATTCAAGAAGATTAAAAACGTTTCTAATTGTTCGAATTAGTGCCACACACACACACACACACAAATACTTAAAAATTTAAGATAACATAACCTCTTGAATAGTGTATAAATACTTATAATTTTGGAATTTCTTAAAACTTGAAATCTACTATCTTAACAGTTTTTTTTTTGTATCGTAAATTTAATGCCAGGATAAAAATTGCTATCAGATACGGTATCTAATAGCAATTTTTGTAATTATGAATACTTGAGTTTTTTTATTTTGATTCTTACTAGAAGTTAATTATAATACAAAAGTAGCAGTATTTAAGTTGCTTTTTTACCATACTTATTGAACGACACTCGAAAATCTGAGATCATGTGTGGACCCCATGAAAGATTCTCTGCCAAATCAAAAACAGAAAGGAAGTTTTCGTTCAAAGAAAGGAGAAGAAAAAAAAAGAGATAGGAAGATAGTCACTAAAACTATCAAAAACAGAAAGGAAGTTTTCGTTCAAAGAAAGGAGGAGGAAAAAAAGAGATAGGAAGATAGTCACTAAAACTATCAAAAACAGAAAGGAAGTTTTCGTTCAAAGAAAGGAGAAGAAAAAAAAAGAGATAGGAAGATAGTCACTAAAACTATCAAAAACAGAAAGGAAGTTTTCGTTCAAAGAAAGGAGAAGAAAAAAAAAAGAGATAGGAAGATAGTCACTAAAACTATCAAAAACAGAAAGGAAGTTTTCGTTCAAAGAAAGGAGAAGAAAAAAAAAGAGATAGGAAGATAGTCACTAAAACTATCAAAAACAGAAAGGAAGTTTTCGTTCAAAGAAAGGAGAAGAAAAAAAAAGAGATAGGAAGATAGTCACTAAAACTATCAAAAACAGAAAGGAAGTTTTCGTTCAAAGAAAGGAGAAGAAAAAAAAAGAGATAGGAAGATAGTCACTAAAACTATCAAAAACAGAAAGGAAGTTTTCGTTCAAAGAAAGGAGAAGAAAAAAAAAAGAGATAGGAAGATAGTCACTAAAACTATAAGCCATGGCATTGTAGTTGTGGTTGACTTGTAAAGATGCATTGAAAATGAATTTCGTCGTGGAAACAAATCTTTCAGTTCGTGTATAAGATAGTTTCAAATTTTATTCTTAATTATTTTGTTCCAGTTACTCATGTCGAGATGAACCGCGGTTGTTCGATAATAACCACTTTTCTTTAAAATTATATAACAGGGGATGTCCATAACGCGGGTCTTTTGAAAATAAAATGCATGCATGAAATATGGTGAACTAAAACTGATCAATATATAAAAGTAATTATTTTGTTTCATTTCTTGTTGTTGTTGTTTCTCATGCTTACACTGGCAGACCAAAGGAGTGCCAGGCCCGTCGAAGACAGCAAGAGGCGAGGGGGGTGCGCCTTCCATGTAATTGAGCCCCATTGGGAGGAAGTCCGACTTTGCTCGACATACATGACACATCCGTTTTACAGGAAGGTCCCTTTCATACGTCCATTTACTCACACATATCGTAATTTAGATCCCAATCAGAGGCCGATAACCCCCTGATCAGGTACCCCCAGAGGTGTTAATTTGGTATGGGAACATGGGGGACTTTGTGACCACGACCTATTTAACGTGCCCCAGTCACCATTAGTGAACACGACGGTCTTTAGCCAGGTCGTAGCGCCGATCTCGCAGTCATCAGAATTGCAGGCTCCGCCGAGGACAGAACCCACAACCCTTTTGATGCGAGCCCGACGCTCTACTGACTGAGCTACCGCGGCACTCATTTCTTGTTACAAAGTCATTCAAAAATAAAGTTAGAGCTATTCAAATACAAAAATATAAATGTTATTCCAAAAAACATCGTTCTGATTCTATCAAATCAGAGAAAGTCTTTAAGAATTAAATTTACTTGTGATGGATGCTTTACGAATGTTGCGCATCTTAGCAATTACCTGCCGAATGTTTGGTCGATGACTTTTTGTGGACAGTTAGCTCAAGCTCAGTTAAATACTGATCAGTTAAAACAGACTGATGTTTATTTTTTATTAAATTTAAGTGTTGAATACAAAGACTCCCAATATAACTGTTAAATCTCTCATATATTGTAACTAGCCACTGCGTGGCTATCCCGGCGTTGCCCGTGGTGTTAGGTATCAATATGGTGTAAAATTTTCCTCAGATTTCAAATCCGTTGAAGGTATATTCAATTTAAAAATTATTTATTTAAAGAAAATCATATTTTTAGGTATCAATCGAAGCTGAAATTTTCGGCAGATTTCAAATCCGTTGAATTTTTAACGGTCTAGGAGATAACATTCCTCCGAGCAAAATCAAAGCCGAAACGAAAAAAACGTAAAAAAAATTTTTTGAGCGTTCTCCGGGGCGATGAAAAAAACTTGGCATGATTCCAAGGCTGACTGCAAGGTCACGTGGGTAGAAAAGTCAAGATTAGAGTTATTCTTTTTTCGAGGAAGAAAGGCGTTGAAGAACTCAGGTAGAGAATAAAACTAGTAAATTCGTTTAAAAATCTTCTAGATTGAATTATAAAATTTCGCCGCGATGCAAAAATTGCAAAAAATTTGGACTACCTGTATTTCAAATCTCACTGCTGTAAGTGCCATAGATCGTCAGGATTTTGCAACCGCGAAACAAACAAACAAACAAACACTTCCTTTTATAGTAGAGAAGGGTGCTGTGTGAGCGCGTGGGTGACATTCAGGCTTGAGACACCGAGAGGTGCTCTCTTCGACCTCATGACAACGAGGCTTCCCTAGCCCTAACGAGAACCAGGCTTCCTTAGCCATAACGAGAATCAGGCGTCCTTAGCATTAATGAGAATGGTCCATCCCCAACCTTGTTAAGTTTGTTGTAAATAAATATTGTTTTTGTTACAACGAATTGTGTTAATTAAAATATACTCCACTATAGAGCTATCGGAACTACAAATACGAAGGACCGAAAATTGAGATTTGTCTCAGCACACACTCTTTGGATCCGGAACCAGCGAAGAATATGTATTACAAAATAGCGATTGTTTACGTTTGTGAGTTTTGTTAAGAGCGAGACTCATGCGACTTACGTTGTCAAAACAGTGCTCTGTATATTGAGCGATTTTGTGATATTTTTTACCCATTTCATATGCTGAATCTTTTGCTTTGAGTCAAAGTTGTCTTAGCTAAGAAAGCAAAGTAGTTTTGTTTCAGATATGAATCAGGATGATCAGGGAGAGAGGATCTGTGGGGGAAAACCTAAAAAATTGAACTAATTTTCACAGTTTCTCATTACTTTGTTTTCAAAGATAAAAATAAATGGCTCTTTGAAATATTCCTTCCTGAAATGTGGCTTCCAAAGGTAGTGTATATGGCTACCCCTGCTGTAGGGAATATTTTTCGCATATACGCACGAACAAGATATGAATATATATACGAAGGTGTTTCCTTTGTGTATCTGTAAAACATTTTTAATAGTAAAAACGTATCAAAAAGCAAACATTTCAGATAATGTTATAATATCAATTTTAAACTGTATTTTCGCGTGGAACGTTATGTGAGAGAGTTCATATAACGAATTAATTCACGTTTCACATTATGACAAAGCATTGAAACTAGTTTCAGGGTTCCATAATATTTTATTTAACTCCTCCATCGTAAATTTTCATGCATTTCCATGTTATAAAATAAAATTATTTTACATAGATCGTGTCGCCTTTTTGTATTCATAAAATTATTTCCAGCCTTTATGTGATAATTCTATACGGTTTGACATTTTATATACAAGCTGTTCAGTATTTTATTGTTATTACAAAACATGCTAGAAACCAGCTAATTTTAGTCTTTTCATAATCCCTCATAAATTCTCGATTCATCTAAATCTGAGGAGTTACTGACCAATGTAGCACAATTCTCTGTTTTAGGTTCAATTTATTTTTATCCGTCTGTAGAATATAATACGGGAGTCAAGTGTTTAAAGCATCGAACCTGCTAATTTTGTGTATTGTTTAATTTTTTGAATTAAACGAAGACAAGGCACGCATTTTTTGAAATTTAGTGAAAAAAATCAGCACGGTTCGATCTTCTATTGTGCTTCAAGAATACGATAAATATTCAAAATGCACCGTGTTTAAGAGAATAATCGAGGGGCAGAGGAATTGTTTCACATTTGAAGAACTACAGGAATGGTATTTGAAGTGTCTTAAATGAATCAAGTATAATACATAAGACGCCAATGAAAACATACTGTTAACAAAATAATTTTTACGCAAACCAGTAATTTTTCTCACATTCATTGTTGTGAATGGTATTAAAACTTTAAAATAATTTCTGGTATTTATCGTTGTCTCCCCTTAAACATTTTTACTTTTATGTTTAAATGTAGAGTATGAGGTTTGGCATTTGTACTAGTCTTTAATCAAAAAGTTTGCTTGTTATTTAGAACTAGCCACTGCGTGGCCCGTGACAGTTCTTTTCGTGGGGTCAGGTGTGACCACTGCTCGCTAACCCCTGGTGATTGCTACGAATTCCCATTTGGTTTGCGATCCAATCGGCGTGGCACAAGTACAATCGCTTGCGAAAAAATAAATATTTAATTGAAAAATTATTTAATTAAAGAAAATGAAATGTAAGGTATCTATGTGGTGTAAAATTTTCCGCAGACTTCATACCCGTTGAAAAATTTTAATCTATCTTTAAAAATCCCGATTTTATAACAAAAAAGAACAAAACAATGCCAGTCAAAATGTTTTTCTTTGTTTTACTGAGCGCAGGAAATGAAATCTGTGATTTCTTGAATCTTGAATCAAACGAAAGTTATTCTCCTCAACGACGCACAATGTGATATTTTTGATTCTAGGTGGACAAAATTCAATTTTCTTAGGCCCCGTTCACACGAGGGGCGTAAAACGCGCGTTTGGCGAGGCTATCCGGGTCCCGCTCTTCAAGGTCGCAAAGATAGTAACGTGAATTAGAGAAATAAATAAACACAATTTAATGGCGGGACCTTGCTAGCTTCGCCATACGCGCGTTGAAACGCCTCATGTGAAAGTGACCTTAGTATCGCACACTGTCAAAAAGACAGGCGCCTCAATCCTATGATACTACTTTACGCAAGTCACACTTGATTGGCTAATCGGATCACATGACCTAGATACGTATGTCATCAAGGTTTATAGTTGTTGGCGATTTATCTCTTCCTTTCTGCTTTCTTCTTTTCTTTTCAGATCCATGGCTATGGGTGGGTAGAGGTGGGAGCCGAAAATTGTATCCTTTTATTATATAAGTTAATAATTATATAAGTTAGTGTTTTATGTATGCTTTTTGTTACATCAGAATGGTCCTAAGCCAGCGGTGGATACGACACAATCATCCTAAAGCAAAGGGGACGGCAGAGGGGCGGAAAAATATCAGCTGGTAGTGAGTTCAGCAGTGGTTCTTAGATTATTTATGTAAAATCAACGGAAGCTTGGAAAAATATAAAAAGGGTATTAAAAATTGGGAAAAGTAAATTAGAATGAAAAGGAATTAAATTGGAATTTTTTTAAAATAATTTGGAGGATCTAAAAAGTTTTCCGCCAGCTGGGTTCGAACTGGGGTAGTCATCCTCCGCTGCCGACGCTAATCTGAATGTGGGTGACTTTAGCCGGCAGGCCATCGTTACTTCACGAAGAGAAGCTCTTTAAAGTATAAGTACCCTTTAATATAAGTTTGCAAGAAATACTACTAACAACCATACAACATATATATGAAAATGAGGAGCAAATCAGAGTCAACTTGTCGGACACTTACGCTGTACGCTAGTGTATGTATTGTATTTCTACGAAACAACGCGCATATTCAAAATCAAATGGTTACTGCAACAATCAGATCGGCGAGATATCCAAGTGAAGCCAAGCCCGTGAAACTAGCCAATCAAATTGGACTTGCGTAAAGTACTATCATAGGATTGAGCCGCTTCTGTCAAAAAGACAGCATATCTTAAAGGTAGTATGTCCCCTTAGCAAGACCACAATTTTTTTTCTAGATAATTCTTCCTAACGGGATCTACAGGGGTCCAAAGTCGAATTTTCTGCGTTGGTCTGGTGAATGCGTATTAGTACTTTGAGGGAAACGTGAAAAGCATAAGTCCTATATTTTCTTAAGCGCTATTGAGTAGATACTATCATTAACTTCTGTTCATCGATGTTTATGTGCTTTTAGTTTCTTGGGTTCTATTTCATTAAATTGCAAGATCCTTTTGAATTTGTAGCTAATTACCGTCGTGCGTAACTGCTGATTTCAAATTTCAACTAGACTTTTAACACATATATCACCAAAACATTACACATGCGTTATAACCTGACTCACTTGACATGTACAGAACAAAAAATTTCTTGCGTAAGTCTGCGGAACTGATAGATAGTGTTTAAATTTCAGAATGACTATGGACATTTTTCGTCAGTTCATTTTTGATATTTGGGTGATAAATTCGAAGCAAACGAAACACGATGCTATTTTAACTTATATTTCTCAAGAAATTGTTGAATATTTGTTACCAAATACTATTTTGAATGTTTTAAATACTGTTAAAGTGAAAATTTTCGAACTACCCGCCAAAAGAATTGAGCAAAAGAGGAGTAAAATGAACGGGCACAAAGAACTATTCCTAAGAAATAATTATTCTTAACTTTAAGGAAATCTTACCTTTTCTCACACTGTGATTCAAGATCTACCAAGTAATTCACAAGGAAGTTTGAAAAATAGGCCTAGAAGGCCTAAAAAAAGATTTTTAAGCCTGTAGTTACAAGGTATTGAAAACGAAACTCGTAACCTTGTAGAGACAACTAGTCAAAAATAATTGTCAATGACAACTAAAGTAAAATTCGAAAGTTAGGTGTGCGATATTCTACTTTAAATCGTCAGAGAGTTCTTTGCTGCTTTTCTGGAAGAGGTACAATTATGACAACTATTCGTGTTTTAGTAAAACGTTAGTAAAATTATCTGAAAATCATGTGCTTGTGCTAAAAGTTGACATTAATCTTTCTATGCACCAATATAAAATTACATAAACAATTTAAAGAACATTAACTAATTTGTATATTCCGTATAGCACAAAAATGAGCTCAACGGTTGTTACTCTTCTGGGATGATTATCACGGAAAGTTCAGCTGTACACCAACTCACAACTAGTCACTTATCAACTGCTCTGTTAAACGCGGTTACGTACAATTTATGAACAATCCTTCATTCTGATTTTCCTTTATTCTGATTTTGTCAAAAGATAATATCAGAAATACAAATAGAATGAGTGGCTGTGATGGCGCTGAACAGAAAATGTTCCAGCAAGTGTTTTCAGAAAAATATTAGTATAAACAAAGTGGGTTTAGTATTTCTTTGGTACCTTTGCTTGTACTAATGAGGGTAAAAAAATTATTTGTTAAAATATCAACTAGATTTAACTTCTATCAAATTTCTTTTTGCCAAATAATTAGTAGATTTAACGTCAAGGGAAGTTAGTAATGTGCAAGGTACTTTAAAGCTGACTTTGTTGTTTTGATAGAAGTCATCAAACATCAAACAGGGAATACTAACGATAGAAACACTGCTCGTAGATTTTGTTAGAAATGCTGATAAGTCTGCTGAAATAACCATTATTATTGTTATCAAGCTCTACCAAGTCATATTACAATGTTTAAATTCCGATTTCTAGATAAAATGATATGTTTTCTGAGCACGAAGCAAGTGCAAGATGTATATACCTCAGAAAGTATCCTTGGTTCCACTAAAACTATACATAAAATACTGGTCCATGGAAATATTATTTCACTTCTTGTATTCTTCCATTTGGTAATTGGTCCGCTTCTTAAGAGCGCAAGACACAAGGAATAAACACAATAGGCGATAAGAGGAATATGTTATCTAAAAATGTTAAGATCTAATACGAATTGGGTAGTCATTAACTCAGATCCACTAATTGTAAGTTTATGAGCAAGGTCTAAAACTTAACGCAGCCAAATGTTTCCAAAAAGGTGGAATTTTTTAAAGAACTTTCCCAGTTGAAATTCCAAGTATATAATTTTGTAATATTTTTCAAATATTTTCCCCTTTAGTTTTTGAATAATTCTTTATCTTTAAATGGAACTGTTATGGATATATCTGATCCTTGTTCAGGTGTATATTAATATAAAATTGCAAAATATACGGTTAATAATTGATCGAAGTATATTTAATATATGGAGAAAAGTTGACAAATTTCTTTAAATTTAGCATATTTCTGTATCCAAACTAAAAACGTTGAATGTACATCAAATCAGTATTTATCCTTCACAGTCTCTTATAGTCACCCAAAACCAGTATAATTTTGATGAAATAATTTTGTCCACCTAGATTGCGAAAATGACACACTGTGCGGCGTTCGTATTGGAAAAAATATGAAAATTTCAATTTAAAAATTATTTATTTAAAGAAAATCATATTTTTAGGCATCGATCTAATGTGAAATTTTCCGCAGATTTCAAATCCGTTGAATTTTTTACTCTATCTTTAACGGTCTCTAGGAGATAGAAAAAAGAACTCTATAACTCCAGTTAAAACTTTTATTTCTTTTGTTCTTCGGCTGAAAGCGTTCCTTCTCAAAATCAAACGGAAGTACGGAAACAATAAATTTAGAATCTGTCATATCTTTAGGCTGTTGCCATTAAAAAAATAATATTTAAATTCCATTAAATTAATTTTTATATGTTCTAGATTGAATTTTAAAATTCGGACCCTTCGCACACATATCGCAAAAAATTCGGACTGTGTGCCAAATCCCACTATTGTAAGTGCCATAGATTCGTCAAGACAGTCCACGCAGACAAACACTTGCTTTTATGATAGTAGAGAAAAGGTCTGTTTTCCCTGAAATTCTTATATTTTTTATCATCCAGTACCCGCTTGAAGGGATTTTTGTAAATGTATATGGATGTAAAATCCCTTCTAGGAGAATTCTCATCTCTACTATTATAAAAGGAAGTGTTTGTCTGTCTATTTGTCGCAAAATCCTGACGATTTTATGGCACTTACAGCAATGAGATTTAGCACACAGGTAATCCAAATGTTTTGCAATTTTTGGGTCGCCGCGAATTTTAAAATTCAATATAGAACATTTTTAAATGAATTTAATAGTTTTTTTCTCCATCGGTTTTTTAACGCATTTCTTCCACAACCGAATCTGGACTTTTCTACCTACGTAATTTCGTTTCCGCTTTGATTTTGTGCGAAGGAATGATTTTTCAGCCAGACGATAAATCTTTTAACTGGTGTCACAGTTCTTTTTTCTATCTCCTAGACCGTTAAAGAAGCGTAAAAATTTCAACGGATTTCAAATCTGCGGACAATTTCACTTTAGATCGATACTATTCCTAAAAATATAATTTTCTTTAAATGAATAATTTTTAAATTGAATATATATTTTATATTTTCGCAAGAGATTGTGACGTCACGTGAAACAGATTCCATCTTCAGCCCTTATCGTTAAAAAAAAGAAACAGATAAACAGATTACATTTCCTGTCCTATTCCATTTCAGGGAATGAGAGCAAAAAAAAAAAAAAAAAAAAAAAAAACACACATTTTGACTGGGATTGTTAATTCTTTTTCGTAAAATTGGAATCGCTAAAGTTAGATTGAAAATTTCAACGGATTTGAAATCTG
This sequence comes from Metellina segmentata, assembly GCA_947359465.1. Taxonomy (NCBI): domain Eukaryota; kingdom Metazoa; phylum Arthropoda; class Arachnida; order Araneae; family Tetragnathidae; genus Metellina; species Metellina segmentata. The sequence continues at coordinate 35,665,840 of OX375875.1, forward strand.
CGTAAAATTTTACACCTGATTTCTAACGCAGTGGCTAGTTAGACATAATTGGACATTTCCCAACCCACTCATGAAGTCGGACGATTTCACCATTTTGCGTTCCATGAGCAAGTGGTAACGGGAGAGTAAAGTGCTCATTAGAAATCGGTACTGATGTTTCACTTTGCGTCAAAAATAAACCTTGTTTTTAACACCAGGTTTTCCTGATTCTGATTATAATTTTTTTCTTAGAGGGGATGTCGGTCTGCTGGGCCTACAAGGATCCTACTCCACTGATACTTTGCTAATGAATATTTAATTGTATTACAAAAAAATCGTTATTTAGACCACCTAAAATGGCCCAGAAAATTCCTAGAAAAACCTTGAATTAAACGTCTTTAATGATGAGAAGGAATAGGGCGGATGTGTGTATTCTGGACGGTTCATTTTAGGTCAAAGATTCGAGCGGGTGCTAATGGAGTTTTCTCTTTTTCGGGCTATAGTGGGAGTACTTTGGTAATTAATAAGTGTCAGTAAGAGCTTTTCAAAATTTTCAAAGAGTATTTGTAAATTTTTTCCTCTCTGACAGCTACTTTATTCTATGGCTTGTTAGAAAGCTATTTTATAATTTTGTCAAAACGTGCGCATTAATTATAGTACTTGCAATACTTGCGTACTGCCTAAGTTCAGAATTATATTCAGTGTTCTGCAACACAACTCCAAGGAATTGTAATTGTTCTGTGGGCATTTCGTCTGAATTTTGAAAGTTGCAGTTAAATCCAAAACAGATGTAAAACAACTGTCGGCTAAATATGCACATTGCATATTTATAATAAAATATCAAAATTAACTAACCTGCTTTATTTAAAACCAAGGTATACTTTCAGAAATTGCAATTCCGTCGATAGTTTTTTAAGTTAAATATTTTGTCGTTGACATAGAAGATGTGTTATTTATAAAGTGTTTGTGGTATTACGGGCGGTGTAGAGAGGCCGTTCCGTAACTAGAAAAGAAAAAAAAGGTTTGGCAAGGAGCGCACTTTGCACTGCAGAACATTGTAACTTATGATTGAAAAAAAATCGGCCAAAATTTCGTTAAAATTAAGGGAAAATTGTTCGGCAAAGACTTTGTTTGTTCTGCCACGTACGTCGCTGTTTTAAGCACTTTCTGCTCCCGGACATATACACTGAAGAGCCAAAACATTATGAGTACCTATGCAATAAAGCGTTAAGACTCCTTTGGCCTGCAAAACAGCTGCAACTCGCCTGGGCATAGATGCCACAAGTTCTTGGTACATGACAGGAGACAGATTGTACCAAAGTTCTAAGCAGCGGTCACTCAATATCTTACTTTAGGTAGGCTAAAATAGAAAAATGCAAAATTGGACTTAGCTGTTGAAGTCACTACCTACCAACAACAGGAGTTTCTGACGGCATCCTAGCTCAGTTTTACAAAACTGTTCAAACAAAATTCCCTTATCGGTCACTATTTACAGCGACTGCCCTTAGGTACAACACTCCCCTAATCATAATATAGAATGTAATGAAAAATTTGTTTGAGTGAAATCGAGGAGTGTAGAAGAGAGGTGGGATAAGCACTGTTTGTAGTTTTGTACCATTCTTAGCCTATTAATAAATGTTGAAATTTTCTAACTAGTGTTCGTCGTAGTGGAAATAACTTCTATCTGCAACAGGTCAGAAAAATACATTCTTTGACGAAAATATTTAATTTGATGTATCCACGGGGAATTTCAAATCACTCTGTATACAAAAGTTTTTTTCTCGTCATGAACATCATCATGAAAGGAGCTCAGAGTCGAGCTTCTTGGTGTAACCATAGAGAATGTATAAAAAGTAAAGTGAGTAATATTCCCCTTTTTATGGGCCCGGGATCATGTGACCAAAGCTAGTTGTAACGTGACCCTTAAATTACTTTCGTCTGCTTTGAGGAAAAGAACATTCATAGGTTCATGGGACGGGAAAGGACCATCATTGATTCATCGTCTGATTACTCCGTGCGATATACACTCTATAACAAAACAAAAATCGACGCACCAAGAAGGAGTTGTCCGATTGTGATAAAAATTAGTGGATGTGAAGAACATATACAGAAAAACAAACGATTAAAATTTTTGAACAATAGAATGATTATTTCAGAGTTTGAGCTTTACAAAGGGAGGAAGTCAATAAGGCGTTGGTCCACCTCTGACCTGGATGCGAGCTGTCGCCCGGTGTGGCATAGACTTAAAAAGTTCCCGGATGGTGTCCTGTGGAATTTCTTCTCGAATTGTCTCTAACTGTATGGCTAAATAGTCAACATTCCAAGATGGTTGCAATCGCCTTCCCATAACGTTACAAATGGGCTCTATGGAAGAGAGATCAGAAGACATAGCTGGCCAAGGAAGTGTTGGGAAAGCTTGAAGACAATTAGTAGCAACACGTGCAGTGTATAGTATTAGAGTTTGGATGTTTCACCATTTTTGTCGTCACTGAGAACAAGTGTTTAGTCACACATCTACCCAGTAGTAAGATGTCATATCGCCAAGCGAGCTGCAAAATGTAAATTTTTCGCAGAGGGGGGTCACGTGATTTTTGTCGAGATCGTGGTCCTATCGGACGTCTATGGTTGCAAAGGGAGTGAGTCTATAATTCGAATGTTTTCTACTCACAATCTATCCTCTGGGCGTCACGAGATTTCAGTTCAGCGTAGAATTTCTTTTACCCCTAAAACACATGATAACTAATGAACCCCAATACTGATCGAAAGAATCTTACGAATTTTTCTATTGGTCAAGAAGAAGAGTGAAGGAATTGTGGGCTCAAGGCTACATGTGGCCTTCCAAGTCCTTAACGACCTTTTGACCGAATACAAATGTTACGGAACAAATATGATTTTTGTAATTAACACATTTTGTTCTTTATTTTTTGTATTTAGACTTTATTTTAAAATCTAGCACTGCGTGACAACGCAGTGATATAAGGTATTATTCTGGTGTAAAATTTTCCGCAGATATCAAATGAGTTGAAATTTTTAATCTATCTTTAACGAATCCGCTTAAAGAATCCGAAAAAGAACTAAACAATGCCTGCCAAAATGTTTTTTTATTTTTTGCTCTCTGCTGAAATCGAAGAGGGCATGAAATGTGATCTGTTTTTTGTATTCATTTTTTAACGCGAAGGGCATGAAATGCAATCTGTTTATTTTTGAAAAGGGAAACTTACCGTGACGTCATAATCTCGTGCGAAAATATAAAAAGATATATTAAATTTAAAAGTAATTTATATAAAGAAAATCTTATTTTTAGGTATGGATCTAAAGTGAAATTTTCCGCAGATTTCAAATCCGCTGAAATTTTTACTCTATCTTTAACGGTCTAGGAGATGGAAAAAGAACTAACACTCCAGTTAAAAGATTGTTTGTTTTTATCATCTGGCTGGAAAATTATTCCTCCGAGCAAAATCAAACGGTAACGAAAACAATACATTTATAATCTGTGATCTCTTCTATGCTGTAGCATTCAATAACGATTAAATTTCATTAAATTAATTTACAAATCTTCTAGATTGAATTTTAAAATTCGCCGCGACCCAAAAGTTGCAAAACATTTGGACTACTTATGTGCCAAATCTCATTGCTGTAAGTGCCATAGCATCATCAGGATTTTGCTGCAAGAAACAGACAAACACTTCCTTTTATAATAGTAGAGATGAACCTATTTAACTCTTTAGTGTTAGGTGGGTTAAAGACTGTCCCAACTTTTGCTTAGCTTTTTATGCATGGTGGAATATACACTCATTGCCATAAAAATTTGCTCACCAAGAAAAAGTCGTCAAAGTCGTTACACATGTAAGTACTACTTTGATATAAGTAAGTGATTAGAAAATCAAAGAAAAAGGATCATTTATTGCATAAAAAAGTACGAACGGAAGTTTTAGTACTCTGTTGGACCTCCTCTAGCGCGAATGCACAATGCGATACGAGCGGGCATTGAGACATACAAGTTCCGAATGATGTCCTGAGACATCTCGTTCCACAGTTGCTGTAAACGCGCCTCTAGTTCGATCAAACTCGTAGGGTGTACACTTGCCGTCCCAAATGATCCCAGATATGCACGATTGGTGACAAATATGGGGATCGAGCAGGCCAGGGGAGGGTGGTAAAGTGGCGGAGGCAGTCTTGTGACATCCTTGATGTGTATGGCCGAGCATTGTCTTGTTGAAAAATGGTTCCTGGGAGCCCTGCCATGAGTGACTGAAGGATGTTATGGACGTACCACTGGGCTGTCATTGTGTCATGGATCAATATTAGGGGTGACCGTGTATCGTAAGCAATGGCACCCCATACCATCACACCAGCTGTGGGAGCGGTGTGTCGCTGTTAAGCGAAGGCAGGATTGAGGCGTTCACCACGGGGCCTCTACACACGAACACGATTGTCATCACTGATCAAATTGAATCTAAATTCGTCGCTGAAGACGACCTGGTTCCATTCCGTTGCAGTCCAATCCCGTCGTGCGAGACACCACTCCAAATGGAGACGTCGGTGGGTGGGTGTCATTGACAGCACACGTAATGGGTGCCGCGATACCAGATTTCCTTCAGCCAGGCGGGAAGACACAGGTGCCCGTAGTAAAAGTACTGCCTGTGTCAGGATAGCGGCCAATGAGGCAGTTGGCTCTGCGCGTGCGTTTCGTATGATGTGACGGTTTTCTCAACGACTGGTCTGTCGAGGGTGTCCTGAGCCTGGTCGCCGTGTAAATGACGTCTCTTCTGTCCACTGGTCCCAAAACCTCCTCACAGTAAAATCAGAACGGCCTATTTGACGAGCTACTCGCCGAGCTGATCACCCAGCTTCCATCATCCCGATGATTCTTCCCTTCTCGATCTCTGATAGCTGCTCATATTGTCTTCGATGGCGTTGTAACGGCATGTCTACCTCAGCGTTTCCTTTGCAAAAGATTACGTACACTCAAACAAGCTCTGTTTACCTGTTTTATACTCCAAGGAGAAGGAAGTTCAACGCCTTCTAGTGGCATTACACAATGCGCAATCACGCTGCATCAGGATAACACCTCGTAATTTTGAACCACGGTCAGATGACGAAGCAACACCTGAGCTGGCACCCCACTCTCCAAACTTCCACGCCAACCCAACGTGAGGACTTTCGGCTACGACAGAATTAAGGTGCACCAGCCGCCTCTACACCATACGGTTACAAACATCCATGCCCGGAAACGGATTCGAACCAGGAACCTTCCGATCTAGAGGCTAACACCTTAACCACTATACCGGTTGGTCGGCACACACGTTACTAAAACTAATAATATAAATTATTATTTTTAATTTATAAACATATAAATGTATTATGTACCGACGTAGTAAAAAATGGTGGCACCGCATACTATTCTATTTTTTGGATGCAGCTGTTGTTAATTCATTTATGATAAACAATTGGGTCAAAACATGGGGTTCAAACATTTCAAAGGGCAGTGTGCTGCATTGTTTGTTGCCCAGACTTTAATTGATAAAATGCACTATCAACATCTAAACCTCCATTGTAGATAAAAAAATCTAAATACGAAATCTGGGAAATACGAGGTAAAGACTCGAAGCATCTACCAAAACGTACTACTCGGAGAAGATGAGCGTTCTGCAGCAAGAAAAAAAAAAGAAGTTCGCATTGCCTGGTGCTGTACTGTCTACAAAATTCCACTTTCTTTGGAAAAAAAATTTGTGTTTCAATGACTTTCATTTGAAACGTTAGTTGCATGGTGGGACTATGTATGTCCTACTCTAATAAAGGACTTATTAAAATTTTATTAGTATTATTTTTTTTCGAGTAATAATTTATGTTAAATACTAATTGAAATGAATGTTTTTTTCCCCTTTTTTATATTAAAAAAAATTCTGTGCAACTAGGGTTCTTATTTTCTTTAAATCGTGTGCCTCAAAGAGTTAAAAGGTCAAAGAAAATGAAATAACTTTCAACGAAATAATCTTCCCAGATTGACAGGTGATCAGTAATTCACAAGAGTGAAATGGACGGCTGCTGCTTTCCAAATGGGACTCTAAAATGCCTTATAACTTCCCACCACAACACGAGGCTGGTTGGCGAGTTCAGGTTCGAGTACACCATTCTGTTAAAGTTTTTTGAAAACGGGGCACTGTGTTTCTGTTTGATTTGCAATTTGAGACTGCTTGCACATCAACCACTTATTGCTAGGAATCTACACTTCCCAACCTAAAATTCATCTAGACTCCGTTAGTGTCACTAATGACAGAAACGGCAGACATTCATGTTGCAACCATATATTCAAAAGCTTCCCCACAAAAAGCAGACACGACAAAATCATTGAAATATTAGATAACATCAAAATTAACAAATATTTTTTATTTTTTGAAATTATTTATAACATAAAAGGTAAATTTTTAGAAAATGTGTATATCCAATTGAAGTTTCTTAAAAAGCGGCTTTATTTGATTACAGCTAAATTAATGCGGCCTTCCAACATGAAAAGGTTTCTCACCTCTGGTCAAGAGGGTCAAAAGGTGTTGGAAGTCATTCAGAGAAAACTGCAGATTGCAAGGTTTAATTATGGGCGCGAACGCTCTAAGAGAGTTGATACTATATTTAAAACTCATTCATGCCATGTGTGTTTTTGGCACGGCATATTCAAACATATAAGTTTAATTTTGATAATTTGCCAGTTTCTCTACAAATGAATTTTTCCTGTTCTTTAAATTAGGAATTTCTACTACATTTTCAGTCCTAAATACTAGGTATTATAAAATATATAGTTAAGGTAGAACAACTGACACAAGTTTCCTATTAATTAATTGTTAGAATTATAATACCTTAAGCTATAATTAAAAAGCTAAGCAAATATCATTATCTTGTCAGAACCCAAACATGAAATTGAACTAAATCTGTGACGGAGGGGGCTTGCTTTTCAATCGAAAAAATATTCATATTTTAAGTATTTTTCAAATCAAATGCTCGGTTTCTCGAGCTGAATCAATTGCTATTTACAGTTTTAAACCAGCTTGTTTCTTCTTGGAATCTTTATTATATCTGGATCCTAACTGAAAAAATATTCATACTTTAAGAATTTCTCAATGAACTTTCGACGGTTTTTCGAGCTGAATCGAGTGTTATTTACAGTTTAAGAACAGCTTGTTTCTTCTTGGAATCTTTATTATGATGTCTGGATCGTAACTGATGGTAGGTCAGAATTCCAGTCCTCTGTGTGAGTAAAATTTTCCTTGTGTCATGTCTATTATTTGAGATTATATTGTGTATGGCACAGATCGCCTAACTATGATCCGTGTGCCATAAAATTTCAACAAACCGAACCATTATGGAGGCAATAAGGAAGTATTTTTCAAAGCAGAAGTTTTGGTATTTTAACATCCAGTTTCTATTTTATTTCCGAATAAATTAATTTGTTTGGTCTAATTTGGACTTTAAAATGCTATTTAGTCATTTTATCCCAAAAGAATTTGTATTCTGTTGACTATCGTTAGCAAAAAGTAAGTAACACAATTTCCTCTTTCCGACATGAGGCACCACAGTTCCTCTGATCGGGCAATTGCCTTCTGAGGCGTAATCACTCATAACTTTAATACGCAGATATGCTATATGTATTACGATGGAATTGATGTTCATATTTTTGTCTCCAGCTAAATTGTAAATAGATTAATGTTTAATGTGTGTGAATAAATTCTTATATTCGAACCTAGAGTAACCGGTTTGTTGCTCACCCAATATATTCCATGCTCCTTAGAACTCAAAACATTAACTTTCTAGAGATTTCACCCTATAATCTTAACTCGATAACAGAAAATACTAGCAACAGCTACTATTTTTTACCATTCAGTTTAGATATCTTTAACTTTTAAGACAAAGACTTTTCATTAAAAAGAGCCACTTTACTCCAGATAAATAGTTGTTTTACGTTCAGGTCACGGCAAATCGCGATTGCATGATGGATGACACACAGATTCTGGAGTGTCTGACGACCTGAATAAAATGTCATTCTTACGTTAATTAACCTGGAATGACAAGACTATTGTACTCTCTCTCTTCTTTCATTCTTCTAATTTACTTAAAAGGGACAATTTTCTTCCGATTTTTGACGACTACGCCTTTTACTCAACCCACTGATTACCAAATCAAATAAATCCAGGTGATTATTTCACAACTTCAGTGGAATCTATACTATAGGGTGACTTGAATTGTAGATAATAACGAAAAGAAAATGGTTTTAAAAGTATATATTTTTGCAATTTTAATATTTTTGGTGTTTGAAATTTCGAATTTTTTCAGTTTGTATTTTAAATGACAAAATTGAATAGTAAAAAATATTTACCTTTCGAATTCTAAAATCATATTCATTTTATGAATTCCTGAAAATAATTGTTTTGTAGACTGAATTCTTATATAAACACATGAATAGATTAAGTATGGGTAAGTTGGTTTTTTTTTTCATATAATTTTTCCTAGATTTGATTTAATAACTACGATCAGCGTAACAAAGTTGAATGATAGTTTTTATTTATGAACCAATTTTTTAAAGTGGTTCAACAGTTTTTAAAAGTAACAGAAAAAGATGACGCAAGTTACATATTCCACTGTATCTGTTTTCTATTTTAGGATTTATAATAAAATTGTAGAAAGTAATATGTTATTATAGATTATTAGCTAAATAGAGAGAGTAAAAAACTAATTTCGAGGAAAACGAGAAAATTCTGTGCTATTAAAATTGGGTTATTTCAGACTATGTTTAAATTTATTCTTCACTCGCACAATATTTTCCTTGTGAAATATATTTGAATTTAATTTTATTCAAATTTAAATTACGCAATATTTTGCAGATTATTTTATTACTATTACAAATAAGTAATAAAATATTAGTTGTAATAAAAATAGTGGTAATAATCTTATTTATTACAATTTCGTTTATTATTTTTTTACAATTTTGATTTCTGCTTCCCAGTATTAACAATTTTATTTTATTACAATTTCGTTTATTATTGTTTTATAATTTTGATTGCTTCTACATGGTATTTAGTGGACCATTTAAAAATTTAAATGCATATATTACAGGTCATGTATTTAAAATCGTAATCAATAATTCGATTGATAATTTCAATATACGGTTAATGTGGAAATTAAAGCTGTACTTTACAAGGCAAATGTAAGACATTCAGAAAAATTTTAAACCGAGTTTTTCCAAAGCCTTTAATGTATTTCCACAGAGCTCATCTCTCATTAAATAATTCATTTGTTACATTTTGAGGCTACCGTTCTTATTTTTGAATCAGATATTTTCTTTGGGTTTTATTTTCGTTCTTGGGAAAACCAATTTCCCAATTTTCTTATTCTACTTAGATCACTTCTATGCCTTTTGGCTGTGATCAAAATGTACTTAATTTTAATTCTTAGTTTATATCTAAGTTTAATGGCTTAAACAAAAGATGGCGCCACGCAACAAATTTTATGGAAAGGTTCGATGTTTTCTCAGTCTTGTGTATGCTATGTGCTTATTTCTAAAATGTTTGTACCTCTCATCTTAAAAAGTTCCGAAAACACCGTAGTTCCCTTGAGGAGTTTTAGATAAAATTTAAAGTCGCGTTGATCACACTTCTCGTGTTTTTATTTATTTATAATAAAAATCTAATTAATACAATTTGAATTTTAAATATTTATTAATTCTATTGCATTGCTTTATCTCCAACCCAATTTTTAAAACAATTCTAGCAATGTCTCTCATAAGAATCAAGTGTGCAAAATATTTAAATATGAACACACTAAGTAATTTGTTGTCCTAATTTAATCCAAATTATTTATTAAACATCAACACTATTCCCATAAACAGCTTCACAATTTAGTTACTTTTTCCTTTTACTTCCTTACACTTCTTTTCGAATTAAGTCCTTGGTTATCAGTGGAAGGTATGAAATTTGTTCGAAATGTACGTAATAACCATAGCTCAACCCTTTGAAGGACATTAATAAAAAATTGTTTAAAAAACTACGAGTGAAGACCTATTACTTTATATTATTGTTTCGCAGAAACAAAAATTTAGTACTTTTAGGTTCTGAAAGTCGAGCGCTCCTCATATCTCACCGCCTATATAGAAAACTCCCACACGTTCAAACTTAAAATGAGCGAATATTTAATACCGTATCCAAGAACTGTTTCTCAATGGTGTAAAGGACGTATACTTACACGTCGTCAGAAAAAAAAAATTAGGGATAGCAGTACATATGCCTCCAACTTTAAATTAATCGGTCCAGCAATATATTTTCTGGTATTTCAAATTTTACATTTTTTTTTGGTCTTAAGAAGTTTTGTCTTAAACGTAGGTTATTTTTTGAGAAGGTAATTAAAGTTAGAACTTAGTTCTTACTTTGCATTAGTTTACTAAAAAAAGAATTTATTAAAATCAGGAACAATTTAGGATAAAAAGCCCACGGAATTAGAATTTTTTCCGAAATGATTTTGGAATCAAATTATTGTCGAAAGCGCATGCTGAGGCTAGTTATATCGCAACCCGGCAAGAAAAGTGACACAACTCAAAATTGCAGAATTTGAGAAACATCAGCTTAAAGGATACTATAAAACTGATATTGAAATAGTATAAGCTTCTTTTAAAGTTTTGGTAAGTATTTATGGTGGTAACTTCTATTACATTCTATAGAATAGTAATATAACACGCTGAGGCACATCATACATATTTTTCAATGACACAACACCAAAATTTTTATTTTTTGACTTGTGTCACTTTTTTTGCCGGGGTGCGATATCATAGAAAATCGAAGTTTCCATCAAGAGGTAAAATAAGCGTCTGAATACATCAATAGTTTTAAAATAATTCAACGTAATGCTCATTTAGCTTTTCGGCATTAAGAGAACCAGGGATAAGAAGATTGGATTATTACAATGTTATTTTCTCAATACATGCTTCACGGAACGCATTTTTCTAGAAAATCAAATGCTTTTGAGAATTGGGGTGGCTTGTTGAGATTTGCACGCTGACAACTCAAACCCCATGAATGGTCCTGATCTAAGCAGACCTGAGTATTTACTTTCTAAGTCTAGATACCTGACATCCTACCTATTATATAAGGGTTAATATTGATAGATAATAATAAGATGTTTTAGAGTGTTCTTCAAAAACTGTGATTCTTGGTAAGCATTGTGATGATAAATTTATTTTTCGATAAAGGAAAAAAAAACGAAAATTTGCTGATTATATATTTTTTTTCAGTGAATGTTTTTCAACATGTTTAAATGTACGAGCAACTAGAAAATGTTAAATTTGTCCTCATCTGCAAATAAGACATGATTCCAATACGTTTCGTACTTATTCATCAGCACTAATTAAAAATTTTTTCGGGCAGAACGTCTACTTAATCAAGCTGATCTAAGACTTGTCAGACAGTTTCAGATGGAATTGAAGTAGAAATTTGTCAGTAAGTCCTGTAGAAATTTTTACAGCACTCAAACGTGGATTTTTTACAAATTTTATAACTATAAATCTCTAATCACGTTGAGTTAACTTTGTCGGACGAATTTTTCTTACCTACTTTATGATCCAATTATCTTTAAAGCATTTTATCACATACGGAGCCGTGGAATAGGATAAAGTTACTAATTTAGCGATATTCCGAACTGATTTACCGCTTCTTTGAGCAAAAATAATGCATTTTGAATGCTGTTCATTGTTTTTTTACTACTGCGATCCATTCCTTACTCCTACGAGCAAAGATTACAGCCAAACGATTTTTAACTGTCACGACAATGAAAAAAAAAAGCGATAGACGATAATTTATATAAATAAGAATGGACTGTTTGTTTGTACATTCAATATTTTCGACCCATTTCAAGTTTTCTATCCGTTTTGGATCCTTCTTTATGCCAAATCCGCCTCTTTCGCGTTTGGTGTCTGACTGTATGTATGTGCTCTATACACGTCCACACTGTTTAATATATTTTCATGGAAATTTGCATACAGTGAGTACTTATCTTCATTTAGTGAGTGGAATTGGTTGCGAAAGTCTGTCTGTCCATCTTTCTGTTTTATGTTCGATTTTGTATTTATGTGTTTGTGTTAGCATCACATGAATTTTATTCCAGATATTTGATTGCAATGTATTTTATTTTATACATTATTTATTAATTTAGTGAATGCAATATTAAACATTTCTTTATTGGTATATTTAGTTGAGTTTCATGCTAAAACACCTGAGTAAGTATACTTAAATCAACCATAATTTGCAAGTTTTGAAAAAATTGGAATGTATATCGAATATTACGATTACTTCGATTGCTTTACCAGTACTGCTAAAAAAATAATTATTCTTCAATTTTTTTTTAAATGGAATTTTAGCTATGATATTTTATTTATTTCGAGTCTTATTTTTGTTCTTTGCGCAATGAAAACGATTTCCGAATATTTGAGACAGACGATAGTTTTCAACGAACGGGATTGAACAAGATCCCGCGAGTAGTGATATTTTCTGTTTCTTTCGCTCTGAATTAATTTCACATTTCTAAATTTTGTGCACTTTTAGTTGTAAGTTGTGGCAACTGTACGAGGTCAAGAGATAAAACTGAATCACAAATTAATATCATTCGAACAATTTTTTCCGACATCTTTTATTTTGTTTTATTTCGCTGTTTTCTGTTTTAAATATTTATTATTTTAATAAATGTGTTTTTCTTCTTATCACTCGCAACACCACCACAAAGTATTCGACTTAAAAATGGCAGGTAAGTCAGAATAAATTTTCAGTAAATTTTAAGTGTAGTTATGCCATTATTGAAAGAATAATTCCGTTATTGAAAGAATAATGCCGTTATTGAAAGTATAATGCCGTTATTGAAGGAATAATACCGTTATTGAAGGAATAATACCATTATTAAAAGAATAATAATGTTTAAAAAATCCGAACTAGAACTTTTTTAACATTAAAAAATTCGTTGTCATAGTGACAGGAGAAGATTTAAAATCAGTAAAATTTCACAATGTCACATACCGGATGCAAGAGTTGTTGTTGATATTGTTTTGTTGACTATGAGTGCGAGAGCACTCGCCGTTAATCGTATTTTTTATTAATTGAGTTGAACATGAAAATAACTTAAGAAAGGGAATTCCAACTCTCCCTCAAAATCGTCTTTTGTAGTAGTAACCTTAGTGTCACCTTTCGTCATTTTATAGCTTTGTCATACAGCAAGGGTGCGATGTATGTGAAATGTATTACATGAATGGATATGCATGTGTAGGATTTGTGTCCAAAGTAAGTTGTAGAAATTATAAAGATGGCGAAAGGTATTCAAATAATTTTTAATTCTACTAAAAACGTAAGTCATTATATATTTTGATTATCTCTTCAATTTAGAGTAAACCAATTGAAACCGAGTAAGGTCGAGTATTTTGCTAGAGTTTAATTTATAAATCTGAAAATGTTTCGGTGTACGATCGCTTTTGTGACGCGTTCTTTCTCTGCCTCCTTGAATTTTCATTAAAAAAAAAATGAGCCAATATTTAAATAAAGTGTTAGGTAGTATTCAGAGTCTCAGATATATAAAAATTGACATATAAAAAATATCGGACTTTATATTCGAATTCAATTCCAGGCTACAGCGTTTTTTCTACAAATTTGTAAAGTGTTCGAACACATTTGGGAGCCACTGTATATTAATAGAGGTCATGACTGATATAATAATTCCATACGGAACGTTTCCATAAGTCTACAAAATTTGAGTTAAGTCATAGATTGATATTGCAACTAATCGAAAAATTCTGTAACAGCTCTAACGATAACAAGAACACAAATTCTAATTATATTCTACGTGTTGCTACAACTAGCGTCTAAAAAGTAAAAACAAAAATAAAATACTGAAACCTATCATTAATTCTTCTCTAGCCAACAAATCAATGCGGGCACAAAAGATAATTATCCAACTCGCGTGCATGAAATGGTAATAAAGCGTTGATTTTTTATGAAATAAAGTTAGGTTTTCAAATTCGTTTGAGATTTAATAATTCACTAACGATTTAGAACACTAATGTTTTGCTACACATAATGTTTAGGCATTCACTTTAGATACCAATTGTAAGAAAATCTGTAATACAAGATATTAACTCTAATGAAAAACTTTTATTCTTTATGAATGTATCGCTGATTGGTTGGGATAGCGTTATCAGTAGTGGGATCAGTGTTTGTGCTGACGCCTTGCGACAGACGCGATGTTCATTCAGGCGACAGATGCGATATAATTCTGACTTTGAACGCTTTCGAAACAACTCTTTCAAATTTTGTTCGCATAAACAACATAATTTTGTTGCAGAAAAGCGTACTGAGCAAAACTACAAATTTTTTCAAACTAATTCAAAATTTCGAGAGGCGTTTATAAAGAAGTCACGTATTCTCACGGGTTTGCTGTGTCTTTAACTATCCAAGAACCTCTTTGGCGCATTTTATGAGTTTTCTAGGGCTCCCACGTTGGGCCCCGGAATAATGTGAAAAGGCTTTGTTCTATAATGTGGAGTAAACTTTTAGGTTCAATTGTGTTTGTGACACGAAAGCAGTTGCATAAAAGAAAAGAGAACCACATTAATACAAGCGTTAGTTAAGTAAATTAAACATTGTGTACTTTGGATACATTTATTTCAGAAGGGATACAACAAATCATCAGGTATTGTAGTCTGGAGTGCAGATGTAGGATGCATAGAATGAATATTCGTATAAATAAAGTAGGTACACAATTTCTCATTGAATTGCGCTCTTTCTGACCTGCTAGGAGTATTAAAAGATAGGTTGATCTTTGGAATTCTAAAATCTAAAGATACTCGTAAAAGAAAATTACCTTATTTTAAAAAGTTTCTGACTTAATGCAACTGATGAAGTAAACAATTCTTCAATTCAAGTGTGTAGTTCTGTATTAAACTATTCTAGTCGTATTTGGTAGGAAGACACAAGAAACCAACCTTGAAAACATTTTTATGTGTCAATAAATTTAATGGTATATTAATGGTGTGGAACATTAAAAGGCATATTTTGAAAGTTACAACTCTCAATAACCTGAATTGTGATACTCTATATAAATAAGGAAGTAGAAAAGTTATTTTTTATGATAAATTCAATAAATATAAAAATATTAAAAAATGTGGAATGAGCAGATTTACTAAGCAATTCAAAGATAACAAGAGATATATATACTTTTAGAGTACTATACTTTTGTATGTTTTAATTTTAGAAACAAATATTCGCCTTTTTAAGTCGCGTTTTAAAAGCTTTAATAGATTCGTAATGTATTGCAGGACCTAAGTTTGAAGATTTGTGTTATAAAACTTCAGTTCTTAGACTTATTGTATAAGAAGAGTTGCATGTGTGTAAAAGGACGAAAGGAAGCAATAATATATACACAACAAGTTTATTCAAACATAAAATACATTTTTTGGACAGAATTTTAACAAGAATCCCAACAGTACACTTTGCGAAAGCAAAGTGTTTTGTAGCTCCATTCGAACGTATACATTGGCAGGTTTACAGTGTTGACAAAAGACGACAGTTCTGGGAAAGCACTTAGTGCTCAACCATTCACATTTTCCCCAAAAGAAGTACTCCATATGCACCGCGTTACTGTTTAAATTACATAAGCCACGAATAGACAGTTCATACAAATGAGCACCCGCGTTAAAATGTAGTAGTGAAAGTATTTTTCACCTATGATATCAGATGTGATGACATTGGCAAGTCACCGTTCAGGACTGACACGATGTCCCGACAGCGATTCTTGTAAAGCTAGAATCATCATATAAATATTAAAAAAACAGTTCATTTAATTCCGTACGTAAACTAGTACTTGGTTCCTTTCTGGTTTCCGTAGCTTCCGCCGGCTCCACCTCCTTGGGAGCCTCCATAGCCACCGGAACCGTTTCCTTGACCTCGTCCTCCTTGCTGACCTCCATATCCGGCACCAGATCCACCACCTTGACCACCAGCTCCAGCTCCTCCATATCCAGCACCAGATCCACCACCTTGCTGACCTCCTACTCCAGCTCCAGCTCCTCCATAACCTCCATTACCACCTCCTTGTTGGCCTCCGTAACCTCCATTTCCATTGCCTCCTTGACCTCCGTAGTTACCACCCTTTTGGTTTCCAGCACCTTGTCCTCCTCGCCCACCTTGTCCTCCATATCCGCCGTTTCCACCCACACCTCCTGCACCACCTCGTCCTCCTTGTTGACCACCGTATCCTCCTGACCCTGCAGCTCCTCCGGCACCACCTCGTCCTCCTTGCTGGCCACCATATCCGCCTGAACCTCCTGCACCACCTTGTCCGCCTTGTTGACCACCGTATCCTCCACTTCCAGCACCAGCTCCTTTGCCTGCTTTTCCAGCGCCACCTCCGTTGCCACCTGCTCCACCATAACCTCCAGATCCACCCTGTCCTCCTGCTCCAAATCCACCGGCTCCTCCTTGTCCGCCAGAACCATATCCTCCTTGACCACGTCCTCCAGCTCCTCCTGCGCCATTACCATAACCACCATTTCCACCTTGCTTTCCTGCTCCACCTCCATAGCCTCCAGCTCCTCCTTGTTTTCCTGCTCCTTGGTTTCCGGCTCCACCTCCATAGCCACCAGCTCCGCCTTGCTTTCCAGCTCCACCTTGGTTTCCGGCTCCTCCACCATAACCGCCTGCTCCTCCAGCACCTCTCTGTCCGCCATTTCCTCCATAACCACCAGCTCCGCCTTGCTTTCCAGCTCCACCTTGGTTTCCGGCTCCTCCACCATAACCGCCTGCTCCTCCTGCACCTCCAGCACCTCTCTGTCCACCATTTCCTCCATAACCACCAGCTCCGCCTTGCTTTCCGGCTCCACCTTGGTTTCCGGCTCCTCCACCATAACCGCCTGCTCCTCCTGCACCTCCTTGATTTCCGTAACCTCCAGCTCCTCCTTGTCCTCCAGCATTTCCTCCATAACCACCAGATCCGCCTTGCTTTCCAGCTCCACCTTGGTTTCCGGCTCCTCCACCATAACCGCCTGCTCCTCCTGCACCTCCTTGATTTCCGTATCCACCCTGTCCTCCAGCGCCAGCTCCTCCAGCACCTCCTCCATATCCACCTTGTCCGCCAGCGCCAGCACCTCCAGCACCTCCTCCATATCCACCCTGTCCTCCAGCGCCAGCTCCTCCAGCACCTCCTCCATATCCACCTTGTCCGCCAGCGCCAGCTCCTCCAGCATTTCCTCCATATCCACCTTGTCCGCCAGCGCCAGCTCCTCCAGCACCTCCTCCGTATCCACCTTGTCCACCAGCTCCTCCTTGTCCTCCAGCATATCCCTTCTGTCCATTATTCTGGGCGTATCTGGCTACAACTGCTGCTGGGGGCTCTTCGACGGTCATGATAACATCAGCGGGGTTGTCCTTGCCGACTCCTGGCTCGTTGGTTCGGATGTTGGCTCGGAATCCATTGGAATCTGCTTCGTATTCGACTACTCGGTAAACTCCGTCAATATCGGTGTACCCATAGGTTCCTCGAACGTTTCCGTTTTCATCTCCAGCCTCTTCCCTGTAGTTGGTGTTTCCCTGTTCGTCTTGGATGTTGTAGTCAAACTGGTAAGGCTTGGGTGGGTACTGCAAGAGAAAACAACTCACTGCAACGAAACTAATGCGTTAGAAAATTCTCAAGAAGCGCATACATCGAACAAAGCAGAATCCTTTTCTTTCTTACAGATCATAGAAATGTGGAACTGGATTTGGGTTTTCTTAAAAATTCATTAATCATTAATCCGTCATTACAAAGTGGTTTTCTTATGCATCTTGCAACCTGCAGTCTACCCTGCAAGACTTCTAACCAATTTTGACCTTCTTGGCCAATAGAATATCTCCAAAGGATTATATTATATAGAAATGAGCAATGGATATTTCCAAGGAATGCTAGTCTCTAAGCAAAGGAAGAATAGAATACTCCAAAAGAATTATAATCTAATGTATGGAACAATAGAGCACTTCTAAAGGATTTTATTTTACATAATGGTCAAATAGAATTGTTAAAACAATTTCTATTTCAAAGAAAGGACCAAGAAAATCGTTTCAAAGGATTCTATTCTAAGGAACGGATCAATAAAGTCTTTCTTTATAAAGGTTAAAGAATGAATGGATTCTTTAGAACGATGGGGTGTTATTTATTCATTAAGCGTGCTGGGAAGTAATGTTTCGAAATTAATCAAAGGGAAAATATTAATATATCAGTGGGGTAGTTCAGTAAAATAATTGTAGTATTAGCTTGAAAATATTTTGCGTTATACATTTCTGAGTTTAATACCCTGATTCTTCAACAGAGTCATTTAGGCGCTTTATAAACAATTTAAATCAATAGGTAATTATTAATTTACTTCTACTTTTTTAAACTTGAAAAGGTTTGCGAAGGAAATAAAATTAAATGTCGCCTTTGTAAATAAATAAGATTTTCTACGATAATTATTTCAGTTGGTGTGCAGTATCAATAAAAAGCAACAGATCAGAAGCATTTATTCAACAACGTTGAGCAATAATAAACATTTTACCTATGCAGCTTTACTCAACGGAAGCAATAATATGGTTATGGTTAATCATTTTTATTTGCGAAGCATATTGACGAAAATAGTTGAATTTTTATTCGAATCGTTTATCTGTAACTTCTCTATTTATTGAAAGTTATAAAATTAATCCTTGAAGATTTTGATAAAATGAAAAAATACTTTAGTATTTTGATATATTGACGTAGTATATATAGGACCAATTCATTTCCAGGGACTGATCCCGGACCGTCGTTAATAGCCCGTTGTGTGTTGCTCTAGTACGACGTTAACTAAAATTACCATTACCATTACCAATTAATTTCCACTAATATAATTCGTAGCATAAGAATCAATAATTGTAGTACTATTTATACTTACCAGTAAGCATAATTTTTAGTAGAATTGATTGTAATTACTTTAATACTAATGATTATAGTAAATAATATAATATATTAGTTATATTAATGATTTACGTCTTTAGAATAAACTAAAGTTTGAAAAATTGCTTTTATTTTCCATTTTCAATTTACAATAACTAAAATTAGCGAACGTATGCTTTTGAAAAATGTTAAGAATAAATTAGAGTTCTTTACGTATAAAGCAATTTGTGTGATAAAAAGAAATTTAAATATTTTAAACCTTTATTACATTTTTTAAGCTATAAACTAGATTATAAAATTTTTCATGGTTGGATTATTGTTTACATTGTTTTGTTGAAGTGGTTATTTTTACTGTTTTCGGGTCATCGTTATATAATATCGTAAATCTATTTGTGTTCATTATTGATTTTGGACAAAACTTAGATGGATTAATTAATTAGAAAACACAAATTTCTGTTAGAGACAACTTTTGGAAAACATTAAATTTTACTCTGAATCATCATTTAACTTACGTTTATACCATTGTCGTATCCACCATCTTCCCCTTTATAATTTCCTTGTCCAACACCAGCAAAGCCACCAGAAGTACCCCTAATTCCTGTGTCCCCACGTAAGCCTGCGAAGCCTCCTTGTTCGTTGACGAATCCCCCTCCAATAGCATTTTGGTTGTTATAGCCACCACCGACTGCTGTGAAAGCGCCACCAACACCTCCAGCTTTACCTGCACCGAATCCGGCACTGCCACCATAACCGGATTGCAAGCCTTGTCTAACCTGTTCTCCGTTGTCACCGGCTCCACCTCCGTAACCACCTTGTCCTGCCCCTCCGGCTCCTCCTCCGTAACCCCCTTGTCCTGCTCCTCCGGCTCCACCTCCATAACCACCTTGTCCAGCTCCTCCTGCTCCACCTCCGTAACCTCCTTGTCCTGCTCCTCCAGCTCCACCTCCGTAGCCACCTTGACCTGCTCCTCCGGCTGCTCCACCTCCGTAGCCACCTTGTCCTGCTCCGCCAGCTCCGCCGCCGTAACCTCCTTGTCCGGCTCCGCCAGCTCCACCTCCATATCCTCCTCCTCCACCAATCTTTCCATT
This sequence comes from Metellina segmentata, assembly GCA_947359465.1. Lineage (NCBI taxonomy): Eukaryota > Metazoa > Arthropoda > Arachnida > Araneae > Tetragnathidae > Metellina > Metellina segmentata. The sequence goes on from OX375875.1 coordinate 35,685,861, forward strand.
TCCTCCTCCTACGCCAGCTCCACCAGCGTTTCCGCCGTATCCACCGGCTCCAGCTCCACCGGCTCCACCACCGTTTCCACCGTATCCGCCAGCTCCTGCTCCACCAGCACCTCCGTATCCTCCAGATCCTCCTACGTTCCCTCCGGATCCACTTCCAGATCCGTAACCTCCACCGCCTCCCAAACCGTTTCCGGTTCCAAAACCATTTCCTTGGCCATTACCGTAACCTTTCTGGTAACTCTGTCCTAGAGTTGATGCCAGCAGGAGAACGCTTAATATAAATGCCTGTAAGGAAAATAAAAGTTGTTTGAGTGATGATGTGAACTCCAAGGTTTCTGAAAAAGTTGACACTGATATAGAATGTCACATATTATTTGCCTAATTGTCTACTGTTTTGCACGTGAGAATGAGCCAGTGAGCTAAAAATAACCAGTTTTAACCTCATATTTCGTCTGAGGGGTTGAACGAGAAATAAAAGTGTGCCTCAGTGGGGTAAGATTTATGTCCTTAGAGGAGTCTAATGTACGACATAACTGATTATTTGTTTCACCAAATAATAATCCCTGCTATGGTTTCCGGCATCGAACGATAAATTCTGAGCCAGAAACCACACAAAAGACGCCAATTGAGGTAATGCAATGTTTATGTTTAACCTGTCTTCTAATTTAACGAATAGACTACGCGACTCAAATGTCAACTCGACGGAGACGTACTTATACCCCATAAAATTCTACCTTCGAGAACTTCCCCCCGCTACAACTCACCCACTGCACAACAGATGCAACCTCCTAATATTTAAATTACCTCCATTTATTGAAGTCATCCAATTTTTAAAATATCCCGGACCACATGATTTGCAAACTTAATTTTCCAATGTTATTGTACTTTTGGATACATTGGCAATCCAACGCTTTTTGATGAATAAATTATTTGGGTTTTATGTTTAATTTCTTAGTCAGATAATCTGAAATAGGCAAGATACTACGATTTCAAAAATGGAAACAATTTTTTTTTTAAACGAAAGCGGTACATTTCCTCAAATTCTCGTAAAATGAATTTACTCTTATGTCTTGCCTGAGAAATAAAAACTTTATTTGTTTGTGAAGTTTCTTTTCCAAAAGGTATATTTACTTGAAATATCAGTGGTAGATAACCTTAATAATATTTTACAAATTTCAAATACGAGAAATGACTTTTAATCTGAACATTCAAATTGCTTATTAAATATATTTTAAAGATAAATTTAAATATTTTAAATTAAAACTAAAAATAATTTTGTCTTTTATGCAAATATCAAATGAACATTTCTTCTTAATTTTATATTTCTTTTCGATAAAAGTTATTAGTACGTTGATTATAGCTTTGATGTTCCTAAAGAAGTTAATCCATTAAAATGCTCCATAAAAACTTGTTATAGGACCAAATTTGAATTTCGGTTTTATAGAAAAAGTATAACAATTATATCTGTTAAGAATCTCTTTTTGAAAGTTATAAAGCTCAGTTCTATTCACATTCGCTGTGTTATGTTGTATCACATATTTGGTGAGTCGGCATTTTCTTTAAAATTAGTCACATAGATCACATATTTATCAAACAGTCATGATTATTACTTTTTCGGTCGAAGGAAATTTAACTGAACTAAGAAATCTACGGAAATACATTTTTAATAATAATTTTATAAAAGTTCACATGGATTGTTTATAATGCAGTTTAATTATTGTCATGGTAGATGGCGACACCAACGGTCTCAACAAAAATGGCACGAATTTTAAATCTCAAACTCGAGGTTTTATTTGCGGGCAAATGTTTTCGCTTCCTCTTTTGGAAGGAAAAATAGCGAGTGTTCAAAACTCATTGTCTTTGTGAGGGAAAACCACATGTTTATTCATGCATAAGAATTTTAGTTGTTGATAAAGCACAATATGTTGTTCTTTATTTTTAAATTTTAACACCAAGGGAAAAATTAATAAACAAACGCTTTAAAAGTTATTTAGCAAACGTAAGAGGACTGTCCCCTTTATATAAAAAATAATTGCTAATGAGATCAATTAATATCATAACAAATATATCAAGAACCATTAGTGATGACATTAAGGTTTGTTACACTAATAGCTTTCAAATTGCGTACACAATGTTTCCCAGTTGATTGGAACATATTATACTATAGTTTGTTTTAAAGAGTGTTGTGAGCAATATTCTGTAGTATGTTCTGTATTCTGTATTATGATTTACATCAAATACAAGTTAAAGATAAAAAGTATATCAATATTCCCGTATTACTACCTGAACAACATTTTGCAACAACTCTACAGAAAACGACTTAGCTCATAAACATAAATAAAAAATGTAAACAAACGAAATGTTCAACCACAGTAAATAATAAGTAAATTGAAATAAAAGTACTAAACATTAAGAATGGGTTTGTGACTTTAATACTCTCTTGAATGAACTTAAATGTTTGTACATTGAAAATAATTTTACGTAAACTTTAAAACGACTGTGAAAATTGTTTAAAACCTCAACCGTTTATCAAAGCACTACTATAGATTTTAATTCATAGATTTTTTCGCCAACATAATCAACCGTCAACATAATTTTCTAAATGAAAGCAAAACTGCTAAAATAATTGATTGAAAATTAGATGAATATTATATTAGTATATAAAATTTTCAGACATATATAATATACAAAACCAATTAAATCTCTTTTATCTTCAACCATAGTTAATTCTCAGTTATCGTGAGCACAAGGCACTCAACTGAGCTAAAAACCCGAATCAATTTTCTAGTATTTATGAGGAAAGTTTAGTTAATTAACTTTATATCTCTTACTATTTAACTTTAGTTGAAGCTAAATTTTTAAAATTTTACACCGTTATTACTCAGTTACCGTTAGCCAAATTTGACCTAACCGAAAATCCTCAAGATATTTCTTGCCTTGGGGGCAGGGTGGTAAACCTTTCGCCAGTTCTATTACAAATGTTTCGCGATTTAACTTCAATTACTTTCTTTACCAAAGTTATTCTTCAGTCAACTTGCGCTAGATCAACCGAACTCGGCTAAGTGTTGTTAGCCTTCCAATTCTATTACATTAAAACTTGATTAGATCTACATTCCTTTCTTTCAACCAGAGTTATTCTTCAGTAACCGAGAGCTAGAACCACCGAACTCGGCTAAGTTACAGTTTTTCTAATTCTTTAACATTACAATTTGATAAGATCGAGTTTTTTCTTTTAACCTGAGTTATTTCTGATTAACAGAACCTAATGCAACGAATTCCGCTCAGCTAAAAATTATCTTTACAATTCATCACCATTAGCGTATAAAGTTTTAGTTAATTCCTTTTTCGACACCTCGCTACGAAACTTTGATTGTTGCTGGCTCAGTTGCACCGAGAGCAAAAAGGCACGGACTCGGCTAAGCCGTAAAAGCCGCACACAAATCCCCTATGTGACTATTCACACCGGACTTTAAGCGAAACTTATCCACGACAGTAATCCACAGAGATGCAATCCACAGGAACATGTACTCACCTTGCCTTCCATTGCTGAACTAAAGTTCCTTAAGGTAAAGAGTGAGAGATTCCTTGTTGGGGCTTCTACACTTGGAGAAGCCGATGAGGGAACTGATGTCCGGCATAGTCCATCAAGGTCCTTATATACCAAACCAAGAAAGCGTGTCATCCCGCAAGATCTGACCCTATCACACTTTCCCTTTTGCATCCTCTGCATCCCCCCCCCTCCTTTGTCCCTTTGTGTGTGTGCGGAGCGAATCTGGAGGCTGAGCCCCCGAGACAAGTTCGGAATCAGGGCAAGTGGATGGGACAGCGAACCAGAAGGATGGACTTACCTCATCCCTTGGCTTTCGCTTTTTTCCCTTTCGCTTTCTTCTTGCTCTTCCGTTCTCTCTCTCCTCCCCCTTTATTCTTCTTTACTTTCGGTTTCATCTGCTTTTGATTGTTTTTGTTTAGAGCTCATTTGCTCCATTAGAGAGAGCGGGGGGATGTGGTTAAATGGCGTTTGGTGCTCGGTTGAGCTTCTTTGTTTTTTTTTTATTTGGAAGCTCTAATCTGTGATAATTGACCGATGGGGTTTACGGTTAGTTAAAAATGATCGATAACTACTAGGGAAAGAACGCTATGGTAACAGTATTGTATCCTGTGTGTGGTTATCTCTAAATCCAGTAGGAAGATTTCACTGGTTTTTAATTCTTGAGAACTGAATAATCATTGAGTTTGCAAATTTATTACTAAAACAAATTACAAAATATTCTTTCAACCACTTGAATAAACTTTAGAATTATGTTTGAATGAATTTTTTTTGTGATAAAAAAAAATTCATTTTATTTTATAGTTATCTGGCACGTGCAACAATTCTGATATTTTTATAATCATAATACTACTTTTATTTAATGGGTTTCAAAGAAGTTTTAAAGTTTTACTATAGTATGGTATCAATCATGGTATTTATGGTATCATGTGGGTAGTTATCGCTAAATCAAGTAGGAAAATTTCACTGGTTTTTAGTTCTTGAGAACTGAATAATCAGTGAGTTTTCAAATTTTTTACTAAAACAAATTACAAAAGAATCTTACGACCTCTTGAATAAACTTCAAAAACATGTTTAAATAAATTTAGTTTTTTTTATAATTAAAAAAAATTGATTTTTTATAGTTATCTGTCACGTGCAACAGTTCTGATATAGTTATAATGATAATAATATTTTTATGTAATGAGTTTCAAGGAAGTTTTAAAATTTAATTGTAAGTTTATACTGCTATAAAATTTTTATGTATAACAGATGTAATTATCATCACGTGTAACATTTCATATATATTAAGAATATTGATAGTTTGATGTGATTTCTCATTTAGGATTATCTACAAGAAATTACAGTGAAGAAATAAATTATTTATGTGTTTTTATCATTCAAACAAAATAAATTGTTGCATAGAATTTGTAAACTCTTAACTTTCATAGTTTATCAAATGCTTTTTTTCTTCACTTAATAAAAATGTTTGCACAGCATAATGTGCAATATATTGAATTTTCACTGTCTTTTCTTAATATTGGTTCTTCGTATTTTCTTAAATAAACTCACACCAAACTATCATGTTAGAAAATTTTATTTGTTTTTACAGAAAAGAGGAATGATATAAAGTGAAATATTTTTGTATAAAATTATCTGTAAAACATCTGCATCCTAAAATGTATTAAGCCAACCAACCGGTATAGTGGTTAAGGTGTTAGCCTCTAGATCGGAAGGTTCCCGGTTCAAATCCGGGTCCGGGCATGGATGTTTGTAAACGTATGGTGTAGAGGCGGCTGGTGCACCTTAAATCTGTCGTGGCCGAAAGTCCTCACGTTGGGTTGGCGTGGAAGTTTGGAGAGTGGGGTGCCAGCTCAGGTGTTGCTTCGTCACCTGACCGTGGTTCAAAATTACGAGGTGTTGTCCTCGAATCTTTCCCTTAAGGGACTGATCCCGGACCGTCGTCAATAGCCCGTTGTGTTGCTCTAGTACGACGTTAACTAAAATTACCATTACCATTACCTAAAATGTATTCATTAAAATTTCAAAGAGCTGAACCTCTAATATGATTTAAAGGTAGTCGTGAAGAAGAGTGAAAATGAGATTTATATGAACTGTAAACTAGATTGAAATTATAACTGCAAATTTTAAATTTCATACTTTGTTTCATATTATTAAATAGCTTGTCAGCTTAAATATTTAAATTCCTATTTTATAATCTTTCACGAATTTTCAAAGTGAACATAACATGTTATAGTCCTTACTTTTTATCCCACTTTGTCTAGAGGAGCTAGACCAAGTCCGTGAGTTCTTGCAATTTCAAGGACTTCAAGACAAAAATGGGACTAAAATATATACTTCCCCTGGTGGGCCCCTAATAAGCGAGGAGGTGACCAGGATAGGTATGACCTCAAAGCACTTGATGTAATTTGGTACTCTTCCCCAAGCCCAAGAAAAATGCTTTAACGGTAATAATAATATACAAAACGGAAAGAAATCAGACTAGCCATGCTTCGACCTCGGAATCGAGGAAAACAGACCGTGTAAAGAAAACGTTTTTTATTAATATTATTCTTATTTATGGTCATTGTCCATTGAATATTAAACCTGCATTCGATTATTTCTCCACAGGTATATAATTGCCATTCATCTATCAGTTGTCACTGACAATGGAAGGGTGATAACAATTTGTGTGTCATCACCCATAAATGCCACATCCGAATGGAAAAAAAATGGTGCATCGTGTTGGTGAATCGGATGGTTCCTTTCCGAATCACAAACTAACTAATTTAGTTCCAAACATCACGGTGACAATTTTCCTTTAATGATACGTTATTAACTTAAACGATTGCGATTTTTCTGAAGGCAAAATGTGTTATTAAAGGAATTTGTGTGTGAAGGATAACCAAGTCCTATTTCGTCTTGAAGGGAATGAGCTGAATCAGTGATTAAGTTTTCCAAGGATTTTTGTGGGTTTAAAAATTACAGTTTACGAGTTTGTTCACATATAGCTACTAGAAAACCTCTAATCGTTGTACGGTTGTTACGAAATTGGTTATAGATTATTTCTACTACTATAACAATTGCTGATAAATGCACAGCTAATGCGGAAAATTAAATAATTGCTTCGCTAAATTTTACCATGGTCATTCACGTCACGAAACATTTAGCTGAGATTAGAAATGGATATTGAGGTATTAACGTAATAAAAAATGCAATTACTTTCATTTTTAGGTATCCCTTCAATTTCATACATCTGGATAAGTTTTTAAACTTGATTATGGCATCTGTCGGTTAATTAAAAGATAGGCATGACAAACAGCTTTGTAGTAAATTTGCAATTGCTGTCTAACGAAATCGTAAGTAAGGATTGTGATAAAACTTTGCTGTAGAATTTAGGACAGCTGGACGTTTTGTGTCATATGTGTAATCATGACAGTAAGCTCGTGAATGATAATATAACTATAATAACACTATAATTTATAAATGCGGTAGAACTTAGAATTTTGTTTTTACGAGCTCCAATTAACCGAGTGTCTGTTACGTGAGCCGAAATCTATACCGAGTGTTTTTAAGCTTTAAATAAAGCTTCGAGCATTGGTATCTGAGCGACTTGAATATTCACATTATTCTGCAATGAACCGACTGCTTGCGACTCATATTAATCTGCAATGAAAATCTTAATACAGCTATCTGTATCAAACTTCAACTAGCACATCTCAAAGCCTGATAATATACATTAATAGAACTGTACACTCTTCTTAGAACCATTATGTAGGCAACTACATACCAATAATTATAATTATCAGTTCACAATTATATGAGATGTGAATTTAAAAATAATAAAACCTTACCTCAATGTTGTATGTAACAGGATATAATAGCAAAACATATACTAGATGAATTTAAGTTCAAATGTTGGTAATAGTTCATTTTAACAAAAATTACGTACATAAATTAATGAAAATTTAAAAGTAGTGTAATCGATGCAACAGTTCATATTTTGATACTTCCTGTCTTTTGTAAATTTTAATGGAGTAAATAATATTCTGCTTAGTTATTAAAGGATTTAATCTTTGCTTCATTTTTTCAAGGTCAGAAAGCACTTCTTTTTGTAGTTTCTTCTGAATATGTTGTATAATAATTTCAGTTGCAATAAGTCCACACTTTTTTCAATATTTTTTACATAAACTTTGAAATAAAAACTAAATTCTTCTTCTTTCGATATGTGTTGGTAACATTTTGGCCGTAAACAATTCTTTTAAAAAAGTGTAAACCAGAAAATTATCCGTCACGCGACCTCCGTTTCACCAGTTCTGAAGTTGCATTACGAACGCTTCCATGCATTACTTGAACTGACGGAACACAGAACAATCTCGAGAAATCTATTTTTACATAAATTTATTACTTTTTATTTGCACAGTCTGTACAAATCTTTTTTTGTTGCAGAGCCTACCCTCTGATAAAAGACTTTATATACTTTCCAGATCAAATTAATAAACCAAAAATTTTAAAACCAGTGTATTAAAAAACATTAATTTTCTCAATTTTTGTTTTCTGGACCTCATTGACTTCTGAGCGACTCATACTCGTACCTATGAATAACAATCTTGCCTGGATAGGTTATATAAAATATATGGAACACTTAATATTTAAAAAAGTTCATTAAGATGAGTTGTATTTATCAGAATAAATGACATCTATAATATCTAATTCTAAATTGCAAACAAACTATTTTAAAACATTGAAGATATATTTAAAGTAAATAATATGAAATATTCGACATAATTTTTGAAAATCTCAAACATGAGATAACTTATTTTGAAAACATAAAATTTGGAAATATTAATTTATAAATGAGCAATAAAACTTTAAATCAAATGTACCAATATTTTTGAACATGCTTTACAGTGTGTTACAAGCTAATTTTTGATGAAACTGATTTTAAAAGTTATTTCCGTAGAATATTTACTTTATTATCATATGTACTATACTACTTAAGAACTTATGCATGCTTTATCCCTTATGTGCGGCCAGTTCTTAAAAAATTAAATTACAGATAAAAATTGGAATTACCTAGACTAGAAAGTACCAATTAGGATTATTTGAAAATCACCAGATATTTTTCATGTGACTTATATCTTAATTAAAATTTGTCGTTCTGTTACATTTTTCAATCATTATTCAATGTTAATGTTTGGGACAACGTTAAAAAATAATCGGTTATCACTTAAATTAAAGAAAGTAAACGAAATATACGACAGTGAACTATTGTGAATTAAGCTGTCTTGCGGTCACCTGGTTATAGTGACTAAAATTTAGATGCATATCAATTTTGAAGGATTAAAAATTAAAAAAAACCACGAAATTTGTCGTTCTGTTACATTTTTCAATCATTATTCATTATTAATGTTTGGGACAACGTTAAAAAATAATCGGTTATCACTTAAATTAAAGAAAGTAAACGAAATATACGACAGTGCACTATTGTGACATAAGCTGTCTTGCGGTCACCTGGTTATAGTGACTAAAATTTAGATGCATATCAATTTTGAAGGATTAAAAATAAAAAAACACGAAATTTGTCGTTCTGTTACATTTTTCAATCATTATTCATTATTAATGTTTGGGACAACGTTAAAAAATAATCGGTTATCACTTAAATTAAAGAAAGTAAACGAAATATACGACAGTGAACTATTGTGACATAAGCTGTCTTGCGGTCACCTGGTTATAGTGACTAAAATTTAGATGCATATCAATTTTGAAGGATTAAAAATAAAAAAACATGCCATTCAACGTTTCTTTACAAACTGTATAATTTCTATAAAACACACTGAAAATACTATATTGTTCCTGACTGTTTAATACTAAGCACAACTTCAAAAAAATCATTGCCAAAATACTAAGTACTGTAAAAGAAATAAAAAAAATAAATAAATCCCGAAGAAAATCCAATTATACAGAAAATTGGCTTTTTACCCAAATTTTACTCCAAATGGAAATATAATAGTTTGTGAACACAAATCGTCACACTTATCTGTGTCAATCCCCATAAATTTCACCATAATATTTTACTAAGTTCCTATGCTTTTGCTATACGTCAGTAAAATTATTCCATGCGCCTCATAAATCGCAATTTATAAATGACCCAGAGTATAAGGTCAGATGGAATAACATCCAGAAAATTAACTAGTTAAAATTGCAAGTTGTTAAGAAGTGGAGAACCAAAAGAGGAGAACATAATCACTCCATAAATTCATCCGATTCTTCCCCTGTGGTCAACTTTCTCTAACGAGTTCACCCCGGCTATTAAAGTTTCTGAACCATTTCTTTTCATTCATCACGGCAATTTCCGAAGCACAATGAGATCCCTGAGAGAGGATCTGGAAACCTCGATGCATAACTGAGTTCGGTAATAAATATCAGAGTAAATGGGCGAAGATGCAAAAATCCGATCCATAATTTAATTCCTGGCATGGAAATTGTCCACACTTCATCATGTGGTCGGAATTGGTAGAATCACTTTCACGTTTTCTTTTCTATGACAGCAATCATCACGATATGCGCATTATAAAAAATCCCATCCGAGAAAATACAAAGTGGAAGAAAGCGGAATGGCAATAAAGGAAAAATAAGTTCCTTTTTCTGAATTTATTTGATATCAAATTCACTCGAAATCTGGTTTTATAAATTTCGAAACTCCTAAGGCGTTGGAGGAAGTAGTTAACGGGATATTAAACTATTAGGAATTGCTCAAGACGAAAGTTCAGAATTATTAGGTAGATGGGTAATTGAATTTACAAAAATCAATTACAGATGAATTTGGAATGGATCAGCACAACTGACTATTGCCGACTGTCTGGCATCAATTCTGAAGGAAAAGGTCAGGGAACAACGCCTCGTAGCTTTAAACTACAGATAAAGTTTAGGATGATTTTTATTAGTTTCTTTATGAGCATAGAGAGAGAGAGAGAGAGAGAGAGAGAGAGAGAGAGAGAGCTAAAGGTTATTTAAGATTTGTAAAGTATTAAAACAGTGGTTTCAAGATTGGATAGTGTGATCGTTTCCTAATCTTTTCATGCTCCTTCACACCTGCTGTTTATTCTGACAGAACTCAGATTTTCGATTAGTTTGGTAAAGGGGTACATAAAAATATCTTGCTCTTTGGGGTATAACTGAAATTAAAAATGTACACATATGTACAAAATAATGACGTTTTAAAAATATGGTTTAAAATATCCCGTTGCTTCTTAAACAAAAAAAATAAAGTTTTATTTCGTGTAATAATTATCTCTGGGCTAAAAGTGTGTGTTTGTGTGGAAACGTATCTGTAACTTGACTGCTCAATACGTTTCGTGGATCTATCTCAATGATCAAGGGATATCAAGAGAAGTCAAGAAATTCTTTGACAGCAGTGCAAACACTAATTCAATTTAATAAGTTGATTTAATATGACTGATTTCACTTAGCATATAGATGAGCAGTAAGTTGCATATATTTAATATAATAATTATCTCTGAGGACAAAGTTTGCTTATGTGGAAACTTATCTGCAACCGACTGGTCAATGCGTTTAGTGGATCTGTTCCTTGTCTCTACGATCAAGAGAAGTCAAGAGATTATTTGACAGCAATGCAAACACTAATTCAATTTTATAAGTTGTTTAATATGACTGATTTCGCATACCATTGATGAACGGTAACTTGTAATTGTTTTAATCGACAGATTTTGTTTTTGTGGAAAAATTATCATTGTTATTAAAATTATGGATCTGTTCCTTGTCTCTACGACCAAGAGAATTAATTATTTGACAGCAATGCAAATACTAATTCAATGTTTAAGCAATGACAGCACTGCAAATACTAATTTAATGTTAATAAATACTTACTCAATGTCAGATAAGTTGTTTAATATGACTGAATTCACATACCATTGATGAACAGTAAGTTGTAATTGTTACTATCAACAGATTGTGTTTTAATGGAAAAATTTGTCAAGTAACGTTTTATATAAAAACAATTTTTAGAAATAAATCTGTTGTTCTCTTGCAATAATCTCGCACTCACTTAGCGAAGCGCATGCCATAGTTTGGAAAACATTGCATTAATATGGTAATTCTGAAAGGCGAGAGTGATTTCATTAAGTTATTTAGCATTATTTCCTATCTAACGTTACGATTTATGAGTATTGATTAAAAGCAAGCTTCCCGACAAAATTTTATTTGGCGACTGCTTTTTATTGTCGCCCCTAAATATTATGCATACTTAAAAACAAGTGGGACACAATTTTACTAATAACACACATACCTTTGTAGATTTTTATTTCATGGTTTATTGGAAGATTTAGTGTTTTGAAAAGACGAAACATGACAGGAATTAGCATGGAATATATAAGTTTACATACATCTATTTGACTCATAGCATACATTTAGCAACAAACTTTTACACTTTTAGTGGATAAAAACAGTCTTGCTAAATGTTGGTTTCATTACAATAACTTATATACACATATTGATATGTTTTCAAAATTGTTCAATAATGCGCAATCACGGAAACTTTGACGCATCAACTTTTCTTTAGACTTGAAGGGTTGAAATGAAATTAATTCCGGACTTAAAAACTGCAGATACAAAAAATTCTACACCTATTCGTGCTGCTCATACTGAATGGAGGGATTTCAATCTGCTTCCATGGTTGAAATATTACACCTGAAATAAGAACCGTCATCGGCATGGGTAATCTCTCTTAACACCTCACGCAGTTCTTCAGTTCCAAATCTCAAACTCTCCGAAGATGACTCAGTCGACCTTTTTTAATAAATTCTCACCAGAAGATCTCCGTCTACTTGAACTCTGGCACCTTCCATTTGTTAAACTCTTTCATTTGAACCCTTTTAACGTCTCCGTCCATCCCACAGAGGGGGATGCGAGATAAGCTTTTTTTTGTTGCTTTGGTGGTTCCGTGGAGAACTTGGGGAACAATGTGATATGTAGGCGTTCTTGCTTGCTCTAAGGTCGGTTCGTGTAAATCTTCTGTCTGCCTCCTCTCCCTATTTCACTGTCTGCTTGAGAAAAATAATCCCGTCTTCCGAATTTCGTGAATGATGGTCAAAGAAAGACCTCAAAATGTGTTCATTTCTTACTTCGGAGTTGGAACACTTATGAAACAACTTCATCTATCAGTGATTCTCAACTTCTGTGACCTGGTAAATCCTTTTCTTATACAAGACGAGGGGCTTGGTTTAATTAAATTTACTTATAAATACCTCTCTAAATATTTAAGTTCATACATTTTTTTATGTTCCAATGGAGGGCACTGGACTCTATCCTTTGCCACTACAAAGCCGGAAGTGGTGGTCGACTACTTCCAAAGGTGGGCACTAAGGATTTGTCCTTGGCCACTACAAGGCCGGAAGTGATGGTCACTTGTGAAGGGGCCCCCAATGGGAGGACCATCGTTGCCCCTAACAAAGGATTCAACTTTCACTTTGAAATATTTTCTCATAAAAATTAGAAGGCAGCGGTTGATACAACAAGGCACATGCCAGGGTCAACCAGGCCCATGAAAGCCTTGAGAAACCGCACCGTGACAGGATCGTCGTGTTGTAGGACATGCGCGTACTTATACAACAGCTAATGTTGCAGACATCCAACGGGCAGTGGAAACCTCTCTCGATCATCCAATAAGTGGTCGCACCACTTATTGGATGACGTGGACTAAACTCACGTACGTGGGACTAAACTCACGACGACTGCCTTTAATAGTATTGCATCGCCGTCAAAGACTAGAATGGTGTCGTGCCAGACGGACATGGAGCGTCGAATGACATCGAGTGGTCTTCACTGACGAATCCCGCTTCTGCATAGGTGAGGATGACAATAGAATCCGTGTGTGGAGGCAATGTGGTCATCGCCAAGATTCACGGTTTGTTGGTGCAGCGTCACACGTCCAGAAGACCTGGTGTCAAGGCCTGGGGTGCAATTGTATATGATGCCAAATCACCTTTGGTATTCGTTACGGGCTCTTTGACAGTCCAGCGTTATGTACAAGACATTTGACAGCCGGTGACGCTCCCATTCCTGAACTCAAAGGTTCACCCTCTTTTTTAACAAGACAATGCTCGATCCCTTATTGCTGCCGTCCTTAGAGCTTGTCTACAACTTAAACAATATCTTACCATGGCCGGCATACTCACCGGACCTGTCTCCAATAGATAATGTATGGGATGCCAATGAACGAGATGTCACCACTCCAAAGGTACCGCGTAATCTGCTGGAACTATGTGACAGGGTTCAAGCAGCGTGGGATGAACTGTCGATATTCAGTCTGTCTTCAGATGTCTTCATAAAGAGCCTGTATGACTCATTATCACGCCGCATAGCATGCTGCATTAGGAATAATGGAGGTCATACACCATACTGAATGATACCACTTAAAAAATAATTTCTCAACAAAGGTTGCACCAAGTCTCAAACATTAATCATTTACTCATTCATAAACACTTTACCAGCCTTGTACATTTCATTAGATTCTGACAATTCCTTCTAGGTATACAACTTTATACCTATCTATCTCTCTCTCTCTCTCTCTCTCTCTATATATATATATATATATATATATATATATATAGATATATATTTATATTTATTTATGTAAATAAAACACAAAACCATTTAAAATAGCAAAGAACCAATCAGCAATCAACCAGAAAACGAAAGTTAAAACTACCTATACAATCGCGCGGAAGCTGCATACAACACAAAATGGTGTTTTCTATGTATGAGCAAGCAATACGCTAAGAACTGCTCATTCACTTCTCAAACACACAAAACAAAATAATATAAAAAGGATAAGAAGAAAACTAAATCAGACCCGCAACACCATTTGGGAGACCGGCGCGGCGATACCAAGCCCGAAGATCTCACCAAATGCCACTATTCACTTCGTTCAACAAAATCCTAACAATAATGACATTATTTTAGAAAATTTTCGAAAATGAAAGTGTTGCTGGATCAGGGCGTCATCTCCTTACTAAATAGTAATTTCAAAATTACTTTTCCGGATGCTAATTGCAGTGATTGTGTTGGATGATTTCATTGTTGGATGATTTCGTTGTTTATGGATATAACTTATGTTCGTTGCAAACTGTCCTATTGAAAATACAGTTTACAAATTAATTAAGTTGTTAGTAAAGTTTATAACTGTATCTGGATAATTCTTGACAATTTGTGTGCTTGGAAAAATAAGTGTTTAAACAAAAATGTTCTTTTAAAAGAAGTACCGAAATTTGGAGATTAAAACGCATAAAATTATCTTTTAGTAGCAAAACAGTGAAGTTTTGGAAGAGTTCTCTGATTTAGTGAATAACACCTGTTGATAGTTAATTAGCCATTAATCCCAAACGTTCTTAGATGGCCTCATTCAGTGGCTTAGTTGAATGTTTGAGTTATTTCAGTTTAACAATTTAGACAATATTTTATGTTATTCCTTTCTTCAATCTCAACTCCGTATGGAAATCTGGTTTGATCGTTATTGCCAAGCATTACCTCTCCCATTTCCACGCATGGATAACTCCCGTGGAACACGTTTTCAATCAGTCTTGCATTTCTAAATAGCTTGGAAATTAAAGAGTGGAATATTATGGAATGTACTTTGCTCTCAAAAGTAAATATTTTAAAGCACGAAGTGTTTTAAATATTAAGGGAAGAGGGCAGGAAAGAATTAAACCATATTAATATATATATGCATATCAATAAGCGTCACTTGGGTTTGCTAGAGGGTAGTATTAGGTAGCGTGGCTGTTGTTTGGTTGGATTACTGTTGGTGGTAGCAGCTTTAAGCAATTGCTGTGAAACTGCAATTGTACGAGTACTCTAGAGCTTGTCTACGACTTAAACGATATCTTACCATGGTCGGCATACTCTCCGGACCTGTCCCTGATCGAGAATGGCTTAATTAAGATCAATAAATATGTTCGTAGATTTGCTGTCTTCCATTTCTGAGCCTTATGTGCCCCAAACACATCCGGGGGACGCTTGAGGATTATATCCCTATGTGTACACAGTTTATTTCGAGTTCCTTACTTTCCTTTAAGTTCGTACAGGAAGGTTCAAAACACCCTGTGTATTTAAAGCTATACAAAAATTGCTATTGGAAAATGACATTGCAAAGGACGTTTTTCAAAAGTTTTCATCATAACTGAATCTTTAGTAGAAATAGAGCCAATGTCCTTTAAAAAAAATTTTGGTATACGCTGATTTCCAGTATTTTAGTTCATTCAGAATGCATTGACCTGAGAACATTGACCCTTTTTTAGTATAACTCATAATATTAAAGTATTTTGTGTGTGTGTAATTTGAGGATATAACTCAAAATCGGCGAATTTAGGCATACACACACATTAACCCCCCTTTTTTTTACCAAGGTACAGAAACAATTTAGAAGACGAACTAAATCTGCTTATGATTATTTAGAAAAAAATAGAGAATAAATTCTGATTTAAAGGGAAAATTTTCGTTTCGACTGCATCAGGGAAATATGATAAAAACAAAATATGTTCACTGATCATTGATTTCTGTATCTTTCAAAACATAGTTTAACAATCGTCTCTCACATGCGATATAGATGGTAAGAAGGCATATGGCTCAGCTTATAGATGGTAAGAATAAGTTCTGCTTGTGTTTAGTTGCTTTTACTCCAACTGAATAGAGTCGAACTGATGTAATACCAGGCGGCAACGATATGTAAGTCATATCATGTCATTACCTGTCATTATCGCCTTAAACAGAATTTAAATGAACAGACTTATATATGATGGTATTTCCTAAACGTAACACTTCACTTAAGGCCATTTGCCACTATACTTAATTGTTGTACTATGTAATTCATTTTAGGTTGTGAGTAAGATTTCATGGGAAATCATAATGCTTACAACTCTGAAGGTTAATAGATCCTGCAATTCTTAGAAAGGCAAACCATTAAGAAAGGCGTGTTCTTTTTTAAGAGTTTCATCTGATATTTACAGTTGAATTGTGAAAACAGTGCAGCTCACCGTAATCCATTCATGACCAACAAGTAACGGGGAGTGATAATACTTATTTCTAGTGTCATTATACTTACACTTAGAAGGCTTAAAGAACTCGTCATTCGTGGGATGACGAGGCATCTGCAGTTATTTACTTAGTAAGACCTTAGACAGCATGACAAAATAAACAAGCAAAACAAAATTTAGGATGATTTCTTTTGTATTACGACTCTACGTCACTTATAGAGTCACGGAAGTTTATGGTGACTGTGAGTCACGATAAATGCATGTAGTGAGAAAAGATGCAGTTTATGCTTTAAAGTGAGTAGCTGCATTTGCCTAACCCTTAACTAATTTTGAGTAATGTTTATTATACTAGCATTTGATAAGTATTGGGAGTTTTAATAATTTAAAAAATAATATTTAAGAATGTGATGTAGAGTGACCTAATTTACATAAACAGTTTAACACAGTTTGACCTAAACAAGTGGGTGGATACTGTCCAATGTCCTCAAAAGCTCTTTAGGTCGTGTTCTTTAGGATAGACCAAAACTTGACTTAACCTTTTGCCCAGAGACATTCTTGCTTCCTTCGAATCCTGTCTAGTGCTGGAATATTGATTACTGTCTTGATCTCTTACAACTCGTATTGATGTCAGAGTGTTACTCGGACATTCTATTTGAAATTACAATTAAGAACAATCAACTCGTTATCCGTCTAAAATCTGGTTGTGTATCAATACCGATGAATCGAAACATGGTATGGATGACCGAACTGGACTGAAATTTATTGTGTTTTCTCATTAAATCACTCTAGAGACACTCAATATTGCTTTTGATGCAAAGATATAGGCAATTAGAGAGTTTCTTTCCAAAGCATAAGGAACTAACTTGCTTCTTATACCTACCATCGTGCCCCAAATGTCGACACCAAAGAAAATAGAGATTCTTTAGCAGACTATCCTGCTTCAAGCCGCCCAATATCACGCCAGCTTTGAGAATCCTCAAGTCCTCTTCATTGAGCCACCTTATCTAATCCACAAATAGCCAAAATGTATTAAAAAATGTTCAATAAACATTTAAACTCGTCTATTAAAAGGCTTCAGAAAAGCGTAGTCTTATACCAATGTCTAATTTGCATATTTCTGAAGAGTAAATTCTGATTTGGTCCATCATATAATATTCGCGGGTACGCATATTCCCTTCTTCAACCACAGTTTCACGCACAGTATTTGAAGCACGCATTTCGAACCTCAGAATTTACATCGCGTGCTTGTTTTGGAAAGTAGTGTACACGAACTGTCCAAATACGACAAACAAATTGTAACTGAATGGATTTTGCGTCACTGTGGTATTCCAGGAAATGAGACTGCTGATTGCATTGGCTACTAGGCACATATGTCTCCCAGGATTTTCCCAGTATGATTTATTAAGAATTTGCAGTCTATCCCTTAAAAATTAACTTTAAAAGAAAAAAGAAAGGATATCTATAAAATTGGATTTAAGATAGAGAATCCAAAGTAAATCATTGAGAGAGAGAGAGAGAGAGAGAGAGAGAGAGATTGAGAGTGAGTGTCCTTCAACTGTCCGATCGTCCAAAAGAAGGACCGTGGCTGCTCTTTG
This sequence comes from Metellina segmentata, assembly GCA_947359465.1. NCBI lineage: Eukaryota > Metazoa > Arthropoda > Arachnida > Araneae > Tetragnathidae > Metellina > Metellina segmentata. The sequence continues at coordinate 35,704,034 of OX375875.1, forward strand.
ACAAGCGACGGATCAGAGAATGCCTAGCATCCATCTGAATAGATTTTGAATTTCGAACGGATCGCCTTTGTGATGAATTAATGAATGCCGACCATCTTTTTACCTGTTAAGCCTTGAATTGAAATATTTACTTTCGTTAGTTAGAGGCTAGAGACGACTTGTCATCATAGTTATTTTTTAATTGCTTTTATCTGTAGTTTTATTCGGATGGTTTAATGTTTTTTAGTACAGTATTATGTATTTCTGCTATGATTTCCATTGTGTGTTGAGGCCAAGGCTTGTCTGCAGCGTCTGATATATTCAAAACAAAAAATGTCTGACCTGAATACATTTCAATTGATTTCCAATGAGTTTTAATAACCTCGTATTTTTTTGAAATACTGCTTTTTATAGACCAATCTAAAACTAGACTCAAGTTTCTTCATGGGAAAGTGCAATAAAATGTAAGCAACGGACAAACAGCTCACTGAAGGGTTTTTATGAAATGAAAAACAAAGCATAGTAAACCAGGTGTGGAACAGATCATCATCCTAATGATGGACTTTTCCAGACACAAATCAGAACATATCTAAAGCTAGACTCAAATTTCCTCATGAAGTGTAATAAAATGCATACAACGGACAAACAGCAAACTGAAGGGTTTTTATGAAATAAAAAACAAAGCATAGGAAACCAGGTATGGAGTAGATCCTCATAATGACAGACTTTTCCTAGAGACATATAAAAACAGGAAATTCAAAGACAACATATTTACTAATTCTACAACATTTATTAGAACAATAATAGCTTAGGAAATAAAAATTGGAATGTTTTCCCTTTTAAACAAAAAAAATATACTGCTATTAATTAAAATAAAAATATTCATTTTATTACATAATAATATCCTATTTCACAAAAAAACTCATACATAAATATTTCAAATAGAGCATTTTACAATTATCAATTTTACACATTAATGAGTTTTCCTAGTTTCTTTTACTATCCCTTCGATATAACGAAGCACATAAAAACTACAAAAATTTGTTCTTAAAATAATTCTCTAACTAGGCATAATGTGCAGTAATCCAATAAATGACCCTCTTGTCCATTGTTATAGTGTTCCCCTTAATTGCAAATTCTGTTTTACTCTGGTACCATAGATCTGAAGTTTCCATCTAAAGTGCAAGATTTATGGGCATTTTCTTCGCGTCTATGGCATGCGTAATACCATATTATCGACATTAACATTTAGCCTTTAGCATTCGAGGAAAGGAAGGATAAAAAGCTTACGGGGCCACTTGTTTGAAGGATTAGCGATCGCCAAGCCCTCAGACCTATCCCTCTTTTTATATTCGCCATTTTATCGTCTCTTTTCTTCTATTTAATCCTTTACTTCACTTCCACTTGTTCAGAATAATCGCGAAAGCAGCTCAAAGGTCACAGAGAGGTCGACCTCCCACATTATTCTTCACTGTTTAATCGCTACTAAGTATTCGAATTTAAATCTAGAGTAGATTTCAGTCTGCGAAATAGAGGCGGTTAGTTTAAGTATGTATGTAGAGGGGGAAAGTTGCTGCCTCACTTCACCTTGGACTAGATACTTGAGGTATTTGATGAGTTCTTTAAGAGATGACAGATTGCATATCTCTTATTGAGGAAACTTGTACAACCCAACTCGTTTGTAAAATCATTAGGGTATGATTGGACTTCACGAAGGCACGGGGATTGCCTACTTTAAGTACTCAATTGTATATGTGTAATTTGTCATTGGGGATGATTGTGTTGTGTCAGTGCACTGATGAATCTATAAGGCTATGAAATAATTAGACTCTGAATTGATCAAATGCTTTGCGGTGCTTTGAACAGCACCACCATTTTCAACGGACTTGTTGGTGAGAATTCCGAACTACATTTCCAGTTCTCAATACACTTAGTGTCACTTCTCACTTCTTAAAGCGTTCCTATTGGTTACTTTTAGTTTCGGTTCACATTTGTATTAGTGATGCGACATCGACAGCAAAACATCGATGCTCAAAATTAAAACATCGATGTTGATAATACATCGCCCCCAAACCATCGATGTTTATAAAATTCAGTGTATTTAAACTTTTTTCCCCATTTCTTAAAACTGGTTTAGCAACTATTGATGCGACATCGACAGTAAAACATCGACATCGATGTCGCATCCCTAATTTTCAGACCCTTCACCCTTGGCCACTTTGGTCTAAAAGTATGTTCAATTTGCTGATTATAAAAATTATGCTACTTGGTTATTTTTTAAATTTTTATAACGGTACTTTTTTCATTTAAAAATAAAACATCGACAACGTAAAAACATCGACAAGTATAAACATCGCTGTTACAAAAACATCGACTCCAATACATCGATGTTTTGAAAACATCGACATCGATGTCGCATCCCTTTTTTGTATATAACGCTTACTTTTTTATTTGCTAGTAGTGTGTTTTGTGTCTCTGTCGTTGTAACGTGTATGTGCTGGGATGTTCACAAAATAAAAACCTTCTGATTCAGTCAGATACACTAGTGAAATCAGCTTCAGAATTATTAGAATACGAAAGAGCATATAAGAATTAAGTTTAAACAGGGTTGTTCCTGATTGCTGTTCTGAGAGTAGCACATGCTTGTAGCATGAAAAAAATATGGATGGTCAATGTCGCAGAATGTTTTCAAATTTAAACGAACTTGTCACGCATATTTTTTCTGATATTATTAATCAACACGTTTTACTTATAACTTAATAATATATAACAAGACTTTAGTAACAATGCGAACTTTGATTTATAATTTTTATAGGTTTTTTTGGCGATTGTATTAAAAGACTTTTATTAATCTGCATATTTTGTTCTTGAGTTGTGCTGAATTTTGCGTGCGTTAGAATCTTTTCTTTAATTACTCTTAGGTTGTCTTGGAAAGAATAACCTAGTGTGATCGACATGGCATAAAGTGACACTGCTACATAAGATGAGGTTGGACAAGTGAGGATCCAAATCCTCCAGAGTTCATAAAGAACCAATTCCTACTCAGCCCAAGAATTTTCTTCAATTTATGGTTTTACTAAACTATTCCTAGGCACATACATATTTATGCTATTAGTTTTGCTTTATCTCACCCCCCCCCCATTGATATGATTAAAAAATAATCTTCACAGTGCTATTTTTGGATTGAGAAAGTATGCCGCTTTTACAACCCATCGAACCAACTACACTAGCCCCACATAATGGTGTAAATGCATTCCATGGAATGTTTCTCGTTTGCTATGTGATATTATTGTGAGTGAGGCAAGAGCATATGCTTTCATTCAGGCCTTTCTTTAGTCTGTTTAAGGTATCCAAACACGTTAAAAATGTCGTTTTTGACCAAAAATTCCAAAAAAAGGTTTTGATTGATGTAGTATTTATTTGACTTTTCAAAATATATTTTATTTTTTCTCTAAGTTAACTAGTTGCAGAGATAATAAGATTTTAATCAAGGCATGAAAACCGGAAGTAGGTATGGAAAACATAGGAAATAGCCGTTAAAAGACCAAATTTCTGTTAAAATTTGAATTTAAAATTGATTTTTTTTTTGCAAATATAATTTTAGAAAGTTTTTTTAAATGCTTAAATGGTTTCTCTTTTGGAAATATTGTGAACATTTTAAAAGACAAATCAAGAACAAAATTGTTTTCACAAACAAGTAAAAGCAAGAAAAAGCAAACAGTGCACTTCGAACTTTAAAAAAAAAAAAAAACTGCACTACACTTTTAATCTAAATAAATATTTATGCATTATTTCCTCGCTTCAAATGCTATAATACATGATTGGATTCTCGTAAAACTTTGAGAACTTGTTCTTTATAATGTTGTCTATGGGATGAACTAGAATAATTATACTGAGTTGAAAATTTTTTAAATTACGGCCATTTCTTTAAGAAATAAGACTTGTATCGCTTGTAAAATGTTTGTTTATTCAAATATCCTTTTGTTTCTAGTTCATTTCCTGGAAAAATGAATGTAGTTTATTATTTTATCATCATTTTTCATATGAGCTGAATAGATTTTCATGTAACACTTTTGAAGTTTTTGACAACTTTCTTTAAAATTTCATACATAATTATCATTTTTACAAAATCATAAATATATATTTTGAATATTTATAGTCCAATTCTATTGTTTAATAATACTAAACATAAAAATACCATTCAAATGTTTCTATACCATACTTAAAAAAAAGTGTCTTCAACGTGTTCGGATACCTTAAATTTAATACCCAATTCGAAATTTTCTAGCGGATAAACTAATATATGTATATGATGCATTCAGTCAGGTGGCAGCCCTTACTTGAACCCACCTGTTGGTTGTCTCACTGAGGTATTTTGTCATTAGTAAACAAACCTCAACTTGATGAACGAGGTATTGCATCATTAGAAGAAAACTGACTCGATCTTGATCTCGAAATTATTAAAAAAATCGGCAATGCTTGATGACGAGATACCTCTTAACTAGCAAAATTGGACAGATTTCGGTGAACGTAGATGTCTTATTGAAACCACTTGGATGGTTAATCACAGACACGTTTTACATTCAGTGGTTACATACCCCTCAAACGCTACTTGCCTCTCCTCACCCAATATGGAATAAATAGAAATTTCACTCTTCGTTTTGTAAAAGCTGTTTTAACTACTCTAAGAGGAATTGAATCCATACCTAATGCTTATGCAGGTAGCTAAAACTTTAGAGGGCTGATTACTTATGTTTATTCACCTGCTTTACGTTTTCATCGTTTTAGGCACTCGATCTGTCTCCAATCACGGCATGTTAGCCTTTTAGATTCTGAGATATTTCCTTAATTGATACTAAAAAAAAATTGACAGTTGAACCAATTCATAAAAAAAAAAGTAATTCAACAAAAATTAAGCGTAAAAAGAAGTAAGTGAAGAGAATTGGATTCACAAACATAAGGCAGAAAACAAGGTTTTAAAATTTAGGATAGCTATATATTTAATCTATAATCACAGTCATAAGGGAATTAATAAAAAAGTTGAAGAAAAAAAATAAGCATAAGAAAAAGATGTAAAGGGGTATTTCAATAAAAAGTAAGTGAAGAGAATTCGCTCACTCCTTTCAACAACGTCGTCATATCTCAAATATCTCATATCTCAATATTTATCTTTCAGGTCATTCAGAATGACCTGAAAGAGTAGTATATCCCTGCAAGGTCGTCATATCCCACCGCTCAATCAATATTTAGCCGCTAGAAAGAAGAAGTAATATTTATTTTCAATACATTTTATTATACTTTTAAACTTTAAAATCGCTCTTCTGAAAAAACACGTTTTTTGAGACATGACGTTGTTAAAAGGAGTTTGAAGCTTAGAGATATGACGTTGTATATATATATATATATATATATATATATAATTTCAAAAACACAGGAATTTCCAAAAAAAAATTACAACAAAAGTCTTAAAAACTGATAAAAAATGAAGAATTGTTTGTGGATTAGGGAGTCATCAGGGAGAGCCTGACCCAGAACATAAAATGGTGTTTTCTACACATTATATTTTGTTATTTTGTGTGTTTTATGTTACTATTATTTTATGTATTTTTTGTGTCATATATATATATATATATATATATATATATATATATATATAAAAAATGTATATTCTATAATTATATCTGTAGTGATATTCTTATATCACAGTCAAATTTTATGAACAAGTGAGATGTGCGTGAATGTTTTATGGAAGTTCATATTTGCTGTAAGATATTGAGAGACACTTTGCAACACTTTTAACTATAATGACAGTGTATTTATAAATTTTTGTAGCGAAGGCTTTCCTAACAAGTTTTACGAGGACGGGGAAATATAAAAATAAGCTTGTTGGTTTAGAACTTAAAATGGAGGTTTTCAATAAGTAACATGTGGGTTACTTTTTCCAATAAAGTGTTATTTAATATTTTTATTTTCTGAGTACACTGCACTCGGAAATTTAAAAAAAGAAAAAGTAGTATGTTTCTTCCGAAGAAAAAATGTCTACTATAACAAAGCTTTTATCAATGGGATCCTCTTTGAGAATAATGATACGAAAACGGGAAGTAATTCAGTTTGTCAGATTTGATTGAAGCACAATAGCCTGGGGGAGTTCGGGAACAATGTTTGACGAAGACTATTCTTGACAGGACCATGCAAATCGTGCAATAAAACATAATCTTTAAGAAAAAAGCAATCGTGATGCATTTTTCTTCCATTTGAAACAGTAAAATGTCATAGAAATAGTATTAAAACCGAAAGAAGTGTTCATCTTAGCTTATCAATGTCTGAAAATGTACTTCCACATTTATCTATGTACTTGTCTTCGAACGTATAAGTTGTTTTCTCATCCAGGGTTCAGATGTCCTCCGTGCGAAAAAGGTCCATAAGTTATTATATTATCATAGATGTTCACTGCATTACGTAGTCAGGACCCCGGGAGCAGAAATTGTTTAAAACTGCGATTTACCTCGCAGAACAAACAAAGTCTTTGCAGAAGAATTTTTCCTTAATTTTATCAAAATTTTGACCGGTTTTTTATTTTATCATAAGTTACATTGTTCTGCAGTGCAAATCGCGCTCCTTGCTGCGCCTTTTTCTCCTCTAGTTACGGAACAACCTGCCTACACCGCCCAAATTTCCACAAACACTTTATAAATAACACTTATTCTATGTCATTGAAAAAATATATAACTTCAAAAGTTATAGACAGAATTGCAAATTCTGATAGTACGCCTTGGATTAAAAAATAAAGTAAGTTAATTAATTTTTTAGTTTTATTATAATATGTAAAATATATTTAGCCGTTAATTTTATTATACGTCTGTTTTTGATTTTACTGCAGTTTTCAAAATTAAGACAAAATTCTTGCAGAACAATTGCAATTGCTTAGAGTTGTATTGCAGAACACTGAATATAATTATGCATCTGGGGTCAGGACTAGCCGTGCTGTTACTCTTACGGTCAAGGTAAATACTATTTCCAGCAGCATATTTTGTAGCTTAGTATATTTGTGCATTAGAGGATACAGCAAGCTTTTATATTTCCTATCAAATAGCCAGTTATTATACTTAGAGAGATGGTATTGTGTCTTTTATATACAATTTTTCTTTGATAAGAATATACAGTTGGAAGTTGTTCATATAGTTGATAGACGCAATGGGTTAGCATAATTTTTCCAAAATAATCAATTCGAATTGCTCGTGGAGAAGGAACAGCGAGTTCAAGAACAACGAGAAATGAATCAATCCAAAACTGAATACAGATACATTGCACAATACCACCCTGGAGAGTCGAGCTTTGAATAGTTTATGTCCATTTAACACTCTGGGGTTGTGATGGAACTAGTTTCAGGTAAATCCCTACAACAGTGCAGGTTGACAAATGTGCCCGAAGGATCCAGGCATTTCTAAGATGAAGACTGATAGATCCTACACATAAACAGATTTTCTTCTTCCACGTCCAAGAAGTGAGACAAACTGAGTATGCCGGAGTAGGGTCCATTTGTTTTGTGCTAAGTTCTTGTACAATTTGCAAAATAATTTTACACCAGAACGGTGACTTAGTACTTTTTTTAGAATAATCAATTCGAATTGCTCGTGGAGAAGACACATTAAGCACACGAATAACTGGAACCCTCTGGGCTGTGATGGAAATAGTTTCAGGTAAATCCCTACAACAGTGCAGGTTGACAAATGTGCCCGAAGGATCCAGGCATTTCTAAGATGAAGACTGATAGATCCTACACATAAACAGATTTTCTTCTTCCACGTCCAAGAAGTGAGACAAACTGAGTATGCCGGAGTAGGGTCCATTTGTTTTGTGCTAAGTTCTTGTACAATTTGCAAAATAATTTTACACCAGAACGGTGACTTAGTACTTTTTTTAGAATAATCAATTCGAATTGCTCGTGGAGAAGACACATTAAGCACACGAATAACTGGAACCCTCTGGGCTGTGATGGAAATAGTTTCAGGTAAATCCCTACAACAGTGCAGGTTGACAAATGTGCCCGAAGGATCCAGGCATTTCTAAGATGAAGACTGATAGATCCTACACATAAACAGATTGTCTTCTTCAACGTTCAAGAAGTGAGACAAACTGAGTATGCCGGAGTAGGGTCCATTTGTTTTGTGCTAAGTTCTTGTACAATTTGCAAGAGAATCTTACACCAGAACGGTGACTTGGTACTTTTTCTAGAATAATCAATTCGAATTGCTCGTGGAGAAGACACATTGAGCACAAGAAGAACTGGAACCCTCTGGGCTGTGATGGAAATAGTTTCAGGTAAATCCCTAAAAGAATGCAGGTTGACAAATGTGCCCGATTTATCCAGACATTTCTAAGATGAGGACTGATAGATCCTATAAAGAACAGATTTTCTTCCTCTACGTGGATTGGGTTATTTCAATCCTCCGTTAGTCACTCTGTAGTAATGGTCCTGAATGAAGCACGGTCAATTTTTCTCAATGTTTTCCAATGTCACACAGTGAAAAGAATCATTGCAAAAATGCATCATTGATAAATTGAAATAGTTCTATACACTTAATTATTTTTTAATATGTCCTAAATATATCATCTATTTAAAAGAAAGTGGGATGTATTATGTATGAGAAAACAACTGCAATCGTATTAGGCGGGAATCCATGTATTTATGTTATTAAATGAATGATAATATACAGATTAATAAAGTCTTTGTGGTTATAAGCGAAGTACATATAATATAATTTATCAAACGCTGATAAGAAAAGACACATATAGCACTTAGAGGAGAGAGAGAGAGAGAGAGAGAGTATTTATATCGAAGTTCTGAAAAAGCTTAAATCGATACAAGTCTTGCTCAGAATAGTGAGCGTTGTAGAAATGTACTTCAAGTTGAACTCACGTTGCATGTAGTCTAAGCAATTTGTTTTGAGTAACATTGGCATGGAAATTATATTAAACATAATGTGTACATTGTTACCTTGCATCATAATGGGTTTAATTATAATGATGTCTGAATCCTTGAAAGTCATCATATCTAAGTCAATATCCATAGGTTCGGGCTAAGACGCACTTGATGGTTGACTTAAGGTTGACACACACACACTAGAAATCCTGAAAATCGATTAGAAAGTCTAAATTTTTTTATTGCTTAAAACTATTCTTGAATTCTTTAGCTTTAAAACGATGCCAAGATCTTGCAAATATTCAAAATAGTTTTCTAGTTACATGTGTTTTTGTTAGGTACTGTCAACATGAACACACATAATTCCGAAACTTTGAACCCAATTTCTGAAGAAACAAGTATTTTTCAATATGATGCTTTGACCAAAGAGTAATAACTCAACAATAAATTAATCTATTATAATTATTTTTGTATCATTATAATCTATATAATATAGTGGATGTTTCGGACCTCAATCAGAGTTATTAGTTAAGAAATAAAGTTTTAATGGATTTTTAAATCCTAAATTTCCAGAAAAAATCATGATTTTTTTATGCATCCTTGGCGAAAAAGTTGTAACAGAAAAACTTTTCTCTCTAGCAACTTAATTGAGGGTCAAAACATGAAGAATAATATTGGAAATAATTTCCAATTAAAACTGTCTTTCTAGACAAATTAGAATATGAGATATCACTGTTCAAAAAACATGCTTAGCTCATTATATCTTAATTAACTAATTAATAATTAGTTTAAAATTCTTTTTTCTCAATGAAATGGTTTTAAGCGTAAACCAATGACCTACTATGAGATAACTGGATTTTTAAAGTTAAAATTTAAAAAATACTTCTAGCGTCTACGAACACCTTAAGCTCTCTATGCAATATGCATCTTTCGTCATTAGTCAGTTTGAGCTTTTCTAATTACTTTCGAATTTTTCCTTCTTCCTTTGAACTTTCTACAATGATTTACATATTTTACTTTTTTGTTAATACTGAGGAATTGGGAGAAAAAATTTTTCCTTTAACTCAAAACACTTTTTAGCTTATGACTTCAAATTTTATTTTATCGGTTATAATCTTTAAATAATGTTATAGATCGTGTTATTTTTACAAATCGACATTAGTTTCAACGTCCTATCTCTTCGTAATCTGAAGTTACACCGTCGGAAAAACCGATTCCTCAGAGACTGCAATGTAACTTAAGCATCCACTCCCTTTGGCGGTCCAAACTCCTTTCTCGTCTCTGTCATTGTTCCTCAGGTTACCCCTATCCCTGTCAAGACACCAGTTGATTAGCATTTATGGAAGCACAGAGGCCTGGTATCCTTAACAGAAAAACAAAATTTAGTGGCATAAAATTGACAAAACCTGAAGCAAAACGGACAATTACTTGACAAATTTGAGTTAGATATCAGTTTCTATTTCATTCCTTTTTATTTCAATTGTTTTCATCGCAAAAATACCACCAGAGACTACTTATGCCACATCCTTTTATCCTTAAATGGTTTCTTACTACTATTAATTAATGGCATTTGTCATGAGCAACGGGTAACTTCAGCTAGGACACTCCTTACTGACCCCATGCTTTCTACTAGGGATAACTGTCCTGATAATATGCGCAGTGGGTCAATCAAGTGGTCAATTAATTCCATGATCCCACTTTTAAGAAAAGCCCGTTGTGTTGCTCCAGTGTAACATTCATTCAATTACCTACATAGCTACCTTTGTTAAATACAGCTTCAAGGAAATGATCATCCTCACAGAATTGCCAAGATAAGGCGAAATAGCGCCTATTTAACAGTGAACTGATAAGGTTGTCAAAAATTAAAGATTATTATGATTTTTTTGCGTTCTAACCTCGGCATCCTCAGTTATCAATGTTACGCTACACTATTGCAAGTCCCCCAAGAATTATAGGTACCTGTGGATTCTATGGGTAGGTAGGAGAGGTTGATCTTTGTTGACGGTATACTGTTAAGTAAAATCTTATTTTTAAAAGAATGAACGAACAATCTTACACTCTGCTTCATATCTAGTGATAAGATATGTTCACTCATGGCGCTAATTACTCTCGGGTGGTATGGCAAATGTCTCCTCAACGGAGTTGATAACGTTTGTCTAAACTTTGCAACACAATTCTCACATAGCATGTTGTCGTGGTGTGGAAGTTTGCAGAGGTGGGGTGCTCAGATGTTGACCTCGGCATCTGACCGTGGTCCAAAATTATGAGGTGTGGTCCTTGGATATTTCTCTTCGGGATTCATCTACACCGTCGTCAATAGTTCCTTCTGCGAGGACGTAAATTCACTATTAACCTACCAACCCACAAACTCGGATATCGACTTGAAATTCAGAAAAAAAAACTTAATAGAAATGGGTAATTTTTAACTAACGTTGAACTAGAGAAACACAACGGGCTATCATCTGGTATCAACTCTCCGTGGACAACACCACGTAATTTTGAACCACAGTCAGATGTCGTTAAATATTCTCACTGTGAAATATTTTTAATCTTGAAATTGTGTTGTCAATGGATAGCAAGTACACCATAAAATAAACTGTATAAACTCTGAATCAGCAAAAACTGCTGTAAGAATGACTTGTTATAATAGGCTGCTCACAAAATTCAAGCATAGGAAAGAAAAGGGAGCTTAATTCATGAATTTCGAATCAATGAAAACACATCGCTTCATAAATTTTTTTTTCGAAGAATCATATTAATAGAAATTGGTAGGTAGTTGAATTAAGGTCACATCGGAGCAACACAGCGAGCCATTGGCGCTGTTATATTGGTCAAGGATCAAACCCGAAAGGAAATATTTGACACCTCGTAATTTTAAACCAAGGTTCAGATAACGAGGGAAACTCTTAAGCTGGCAACCCACTATCCAAACTTCCCCACCATGCCAACATGAAGACATTGACATGACTGCCTTTGATTGAATCGAGTCTCGAACTCGTAACCTTTAATAAATCCTCTTCGAACCGAACTACCGAGGCCCCAATTGAAATGTATACTTAGATGTTGCATAGGTAGTCAACGCGGAAAGAAAACACAACTAGCAAAAGAATTACAATAACGATTCAAATAATGTTTGAGGTTGACTCATCAATCAATTTGAAGAGCTTGGAACAGGAATTTATCTATTATTCTAAAGTCAATGTACAGGTTATCATGCTGTTCCGATCTGGTTGTGACGGGGTTTCTTTTCAGTTGTCCATTAAACCATCATCCTAACAGGAACCAAGATCCCATCAGGGAACTGAATAGTTTAGATAGTCTTCGAAATAACATATAAGGCACCATGCTTTTTGTTTAATCCATCAATGGAGAGCTATCGCATAGCATCTGTGTTCCAGCAATCAAACCGTCTGGCGACAATAACTTCCACCAGACATCATTTGGCAGTGAAAGTAAAAGTAACTGCCCGCGTCTGCTGAAAATAAACCCCCGCATCGCTACAACCGAAAACCCGTGTTATAACATCCTATCAAAAGTAGAACCCTGCGTGCTTAGGGTGTTCGATTGTCAGAGTAGTCACGGCAGCGATAAAGGTCGGCCCATTACGACCTAGCGTTGGGGAAAAGACACAATAGCAAGGAAAAGAAGAAAGACTCTTCCCGATCTGAAACTCGTGCCCTCGGGTTAAACGACATTGTCCTCGATACTACTACATCGCCGCTGAGACTGTTGGAAGGGGTTGTTCAGGATATTTCGGCTGTTATGGCCATTAGAAAGAAACCAGGAAATTCAGGTTGGAGGGAAATCCTTTTTTCTCTTCCCTGACTGTGGATGCGATTAGAAATTTTTTCAGAAAACGCACGATAAGAGGACGTGGGTTGGGTAGGCATTGTGCAAGGTGGTTTCTCCTGATGTGATCCATCTGCCAGATATCGATGCGAAAGAATGGACCCGTGACAGAGGCACTGTACAGAAAATGCGAAAATCAAACGGTAGAGGGATTTAGGATTATTCTATCTAAAGCTTTGCTCTTTCACGTAACAGTTGAAGATGCCGACTGAAACAATAGCGCTGGGGAAATATCAAACAGTACCCGATATCGAGTTGGCTTGAGAAGCAGAGATCAGGGTAACGCGTAAATTCTAAGAGCGTCGTAGCTTCGAAACATTCGTCAAAATAGTTGACAAGAAAGAAACACAGAGACGCAGTACAGAAACTGCGAAAATAAAACGGTTGATAGTTCTGGGATTATTCGATTTAAAGCTTTGATTTCACGTAACAGTTGAAGATACCGACGAAAACAATAGCACTGTGGAACTATCCAAAAGTTTCTAATTTCGAGTTGGCTTGAGAGATAGAGATCAGAGCAACGTAAATTCTAAGAACGTCGTAGATTCGAAACATTAGTCAAAATAGTTGATAAGAAAGAATCACAGAGAAATGGTTGAGGGATCTGGGATTATTCGATTTAAAGCTTTAATTTTACGTAACAGTTGAAGATGCCAACGAAAATAATAGCAATGTTTAAATATCAAAAACTTTCCAATTTCGAGTTGGCTTGAGAGATAGAGATCAGAGCAACGTAAATTCTAAGAGCGTCGTAGCTTCGAAACATTCGTCAAAATAGTTGACAAGAAAGAAACACAGACACAGTACAGAAACTGCGAAAATCAAATGGTTGAGTGATCTGGGATTATTCGATTTAAAGCTTTGCTTTCACGTGACAGTTGAAGATGCCGACGGAAACAATAGCACTGTGGAAATAAATATAAAAAAGTTTCCAATTTCGAGTTGCCTTCAGAGGTAGAGATCAGAGCAACGTAAATTCTAACAAGAACATTCGTCAAAATGGTTGTCAAGAAAGAAACATAAAATACTTTTGTGTAGGTCTGTTCTAAATAGTGCAATTGTGTTTCAGAACTTTTTTTTTACATTGATAGTATTTGGGTCTAAGCGCGAGTACTTTTTTTTGGCCTAAAATGTCCATGTTATTTTATTCTACATATAAACCATTATTCGTAGCGAAAAAAAAGTTTGATGGTTAACAGTTGCTACGAAGCAGTACGTAAATGAGTTGACCTTTAGCAAACTGTGTTCTTCGTGTTTTTCTTACGATGCGAAACAAAGGAAATGCATATACTATGTAATCCTTAGATATATCTCACTTGGTGACAAGAAACAAGTACGATATTTTGAGGGGAATGATATATCAAAGTTACTTGGTTTTTTTGGTGGAGGGGCTATATTTAGCACCTAGCACGACAGATAAAGTAAGGGATATACACGGGCAAAGAAAATTTTACGGACACAGAAAGAGAAATGCATCCTTGGAGGAATCGAACCTGCTCTGCTAACAACTCGCAGGTCGAGCAAACCGTCAGAGTCACTACAGCCTCGCGATGTACCATGGATCGAGAAAACATGCATTAGAAATAAAAAGAAGCACACGTATATTATATTTCATATATTTTATTCAATAGTATGTACTACCGTTCAAGTTAAAAACGAATTACAAGCTCCAAACCTTTAGTCTAGATAGTAAGGTTCCTGGTTGGAATCCGGGTCAGCGCATGGATATTTGTAAGCGTATGGTGCAGAGGCGGCTGGTCACCTTAAATCTGTCGTGGCCGAAAGTCCACACGTTGGGTTGGTGTGGAAGTTTGGAGAGTGGGGTGCCAGCTCAGGTGTTGCTTCGTCATCTAACCGTGGTTCAAAACTACAAGGTGTTGTCCTCGGATCTTTCGCTTAGGGGATTGATCCCGGACCGTCGTCAATAGCCCGTTATGTTGCTCAATACGACGTTAATTAAAATTGCCATTACCAAAGGAAAATTTTTTTGATTTCCTGTGTTCACAAACTTAAAAAAAAATCATTGCGGTTAATTGAAAAAGAACAGTATAGCCGATGCACAATTTCCCAGGGAATTACTGTACCTTTAAAACATATACCAGTAAGCAATTCCCAACAATCTATCTACATATAAACTACACAACAATAATGGACCGGATAGCAAGATGTGATGGTATAAGGGAAATAATACATGCTATAATAGGAGAATGGTCCTCCACGTGCTGCAATTGAACTAGCAACCCTTCTGGGCATACGCTCAACAAGGTTCTGATACACAGCTATGGGTATTTGTGTCCATTCCTGTTGAAAGAAAGTCGCCAGCTCAGCTGTAGATTTCGGACGTGTTCCCTGGTCCGTAAGCGTCGCTCTAACTGGTCACACAAATGTTCTATGGGGTTTAGGTTGGGACTTTGAGCAGTCATGGGAAGGCGTTTTACATCCATATCTTCATACCACTGCTTGACAGAGGCTGCAACATGGCATATAGCGTCGTCGTCCTGGAAGTAACATTCGTCCATTACATAAAATTGCCAGAGCGTAGGAAGTAACTGATTGTCCAAAATGTTCATGTTCAATTTACCGTCCATGTTCAATTTAAAGTTCGGCGTTCAATTTACCATGAACCACATGCAAGGATCACAGGCCATACCAAGAAAAACACCCCCAAACAAGTAGTCGGATTTTATACAAACAAGTAGTCGGATTTTATACAAATCCGTTGGCGTCCGATCCATTATTGTAGGGTAGTGTATTTCATTAATGAACGTGACTCATAAATTAATGTTATTTGTTTAATTTTCGAATGTCAACAACGGACAACGAAAAACTTAAAATAGACCGTTACTCGATTCATTTGCAATTTCGACTCTCAGTTTAACCCTTCTTTGCATGATCTTTTCTTTATTGGTGAAATAAATCAAGGTGATATAATTCATGTTCAAAATTAAAGGAAAAATGGTTAAAAAAATCTTAGTATATATTTATAGTATAAATTTAGCAAAAAACAATATGATGGTGTCATGTGGTATTTTTTAAATTAAACGCAAACTTTTTCAGAAATTGCTCTAAAAATAACAGAAACACATGTTACAAACCTTTCTTCCACTCATTTTCACTTTTTGAGCAATAGAAACTCAAATATAATAAAACAAAATTAAAAACGAAATCATACGTTTATTGCAACTACAACAAACAATGACAACTTCAAGCTCGTTTTACTGATAGTGACACTTGCTTATTTTTGACAGCTATGTTTTTTTTTTATGCAATGGACATTAAAAAGGTATCCAGACACGATCAACTTAAAGTGAACTTGTTCTTTTATATAATTTTTGGGCATTCAATGTTATGATGGAAATTTCCACCATTATGCAAAGACGGGTTAAATATGCTTGATTTGAGCAATGGAGCTGCTTAATATTGTTGAAACGTCAGAGAGAACGACTCTTGTAAAATTTTTCCACAGTCTCATTTCTGAAAGCACAGAAAACAGAAAATTAAGAATCAGCGCAGAAAGCTAAATTAATTTTAGCGTCAAAATTACCGAATCGCTATTGCATGGGAGGAAAATGAAAGACTTACTGATATGACTGAGGTTTCTATCTGTCATGTATATTAGAGGTAGGTATTTTAATCAACGCCAGCGATACAACACAGCGGGCTGTTGCTGACGGTCCGGGATCAAACCCGAGTGTATCTCTCTATATTAAAAAAAAGTTACCGCCGCCGCCGCCGCCGCCGCCGAAGAATTGAAATTTTTGTTGTTTAGCTCCATTCTTAGACGGTTTCCCGAGAAAGTACTGATCGGAAAAATATGAAATTAACATGCTTTGTTCTTCATCGTATTCCCTGGATAATTATTAAGATTTTTTTCCGATGCGGCTATTAGTTTAGGTTTTATTAAGTGTTAAAGTTGAAGAAGTGAAATTTCTTCCGCGAGTGAGCAAAACACATTCAAAATTTCAGTCTTTAGTCGTGAGTTTTTTTTTAAGAGTACCTCTCAACGTAAATTTTTGCAGCTCGTCGAGTTTTTTTTAAAATTTAAATTTGGTTCTTGATAATATTTTTTTGAAATTCAGGAAAAATCGGGACATTTTTGTTACTTTTTTTTAAAACTGCCATATCTATATCTAATTACTATTAGTTTTTAATTTTTAAAATATAGCAGTATACCTCAGAATATACTCTTTCTTACGGTACTATTATTTTTGAAATCGGTTAATAATTAAATTGGATGCGATCAAAAGTTCGTCATACAAAATTCGGAATCTTTGGATATTTTCGCTACTTATTGTTAAAACCGTTTTGTCTACGGCAAAAGCCATTATTTTTTTAATTTGAAAACATCACTGAATACATTACATTACACTCTTTCTTATGGTACAATTATTTTTCAAATTGGTTAATAAATAAAATCGATGCAAATAAAAGTGGGTCATACAATTTTCGGAACTTTCAGATCGTAACTTCCGATACAAAACTAAAATGGCCATATCTGTATAGTATTACTGTTAATTTTTAATTTTAAAAATATTGCAGTATACCTCAGAATATACTCTTTCTTACGGTACAATTATTTTTAAAATTGGTTCATAAATAAATTCGATGCAATCAAAAGTTGGTGACACAAATTTCGTATTTTTCAGTTCGCATAGCTGCTTCCGAAAGCAGTAGTGGGTTACACTTTTGACTATCGGGTTTGCCAGATATCAAATTTATCGTAGCAACAATTGCCATAAAAACGATTTCTTTTTATTTGGCGAGGAAAAAGGCTCGCTTTTTTCCCTCTGTTTTCAAGACAGTTTACCGACAAAGTACAGATCGTAAAGTTTGGATATTAACAATGTTTAGTTAAAATTGTACAGGGAACAAGATGCAGAAGATTTTTTACTGATGCGACTATTAGTTTAGGGTGCATTAAGTGTTAAAGCAAAAAAAAGTTAAATCACTTGCGAAAGAAGTATTGGTTTGAGAAAGCAAACCAAACGGATTGCGTAGCAATCCCCGGGGTCGGCGAGCGTAAGCGAGACGCAGCGAAGCCCTCGCTGTGACGTCATGAACCGGAAAGTGAAATCAGCATAATACGAATTATTCAGATAGTTTCACTCTGTGAAAGTAATGTTGGTTTGCGAAGCAAACCAAATGGTATCTGTGACAGGAGTGTTGGTTTGCGAAGCAAACCAAATGGGATTGCGCAGCAATCCCCGGGGGTTGGCGAGCGTAAGCGAGCAGGGGGCGGAGCCCCCTAGTTTTATAAAAAATAAGAATTAGCACCAGTAACAGAAAACTAATGCTGTTGTATACTTTTCGGACGATTTTGTGGATTTCATTTAGAGGTGAAATTATGTGAATATGGATGCTTTGAAATAAGATATGAACTCTGAGTTACGACATTTTGCCACCAGTAAATGAACTAAAATAATACATTTTAGAATAAAAGAAGATGTAGTAAAAACATTCTATTGTACAATATTTAAAAATGGCGGGTATAGCGTTCAACGAATAAAAAGTATATCTCTGAAATTTTTAAAAAGAAACAGTTATTTGGTAAATTGTTGTGTTGACGGCACAAGTCTATTTCTTATGGAATGACTCTTCAGTAATAACGAGTTTAACAGTCAGAAAAACAACTTTTGCCCCACATTTTGGTTTTTCTTGGTCCGTGCACTTCACACACATTCCACAACAAAATGGAAAACATTTTCCATTTCCATTTTGGAAATGAGCATTCCAGAAATGCAGCTATGTAATTAGTTATGGTTTGAATGAGTGAATGCTTGTATAATTTATACGTTTTAGATTACTTCTATTGAGGAAGTTCAATCTTTAAAACACCATCTCTAGAGCTAGAGTTGAAAATAAATGTGCGGTTACTAAGCGGTTTACAGAAATAATTATCTTGATTGAATATTTTAATACCCATTCGTCTGAAGAAGTGTTATTAAGTTAATTTAAATTTTAGAATTAAATAATACATTTAGTATTAAAAAGTAATTCCAATGGTAAAAGTAGTTTTCCGGATTTTTCTATAAATGATGATTTTCCTTATGGTTTTTGTCACTACGGTTATTTTGTGTTTCACAACTATAGGCTTTTTAACTTGTAAATGTATGTTACATGTATCCATTTTTCATTAATGCAGCAATATAGATATTGCCCTTTCAAAATGAGTGCGACTACACGAAATATAAAGATTTAATTTGCATGTTTTTAAATTCATTCTAACTCAAGTAATTTATGCCAATTTGTTTTTAACTATTCAAATTAGTTATTATCTATGAGTATATCTTTCTCCGGCATTTTTTTTGTATTTACACTAAACAATCGTCTCATAGCCGATCATCTTGTAGCTGATTGCTTACCCTCTTGCCTTCGACAGGCTATAGGTTCAGATCTTGGTCTGGTCATGGTGGATGTCCGTCGTGCTTTCGAATTGATTTAAAACCACCCGGATCCATACCCAGTTCACAAAAAATGAGGTAAGAGCGACAATCCAAAGCAAAATAAATACAAAACCAAAGTTTGAATTCATAGAAGTTGAATAAGGAAATTTGCCACTTATTATCGAATAAAGTACAGGGTGATTCATAAGTACGTATACAATTTCAACGCGCTGTATAACAGTGACAATATAAGATATTTTATGTTACCTGTAACAGAAGTGTAAGTGAATGTTTTTAGTTTTTTAGAGACAGTCACAGATGTTCTATGAGTGCACTCTTAATCACACTACACACATCGAACCGGTAACCCATTTCTGCCCCGACGTGTGTTAGGGTATCTGAAGCAAGTGCAGTGATAGTGGTTTCGATACGCTGTTTCAACTCCGCTAGATCAACTTAAAGAAGAGGGTTAAATACGTTATCCTTTATGTAGCTCCAAAGAAAAAAGTCACATGGTGTTAAATCAGGACATCTGGGTGGCCATTGGGTTAGTGGCATGCTGTACTCGGCGTTTCTTCCAATCCAGCGGTGAAGATGTTAATAGAGGTAATTTCGCATGTGAACTGACTAGTGTGGTGGTACACCATCCAATTGGAGAATGAAGTGTTCGACTTTATTGTCCAACTGGATGAATAAAGTTTTTGACGACATCTTTCGATACACTCGTTCGTTCTGGAGTTGGAACTTCGCACAAACAGCATATAGTTTCAAATTTTTAAACCAATTGTAGATTAATATTATGGTTGGAGGTTCTTTTCCAAATCGTGATCGAAAATGCTGTTGCACAGCAGTGGTAGATTCCGTTTTGTTCAATTCAAGAACACAAAACGCCTTCTCCACAGCAAACGCAGCCATTTCCACTGACTAGTCACGTGACACGCTCACTATCGCCTACGTCACTTCGCTCCTGAGGGGGACACAGACTTTATGAGTACAACTACCAAACAGTTCGCATTTGGGGACCGTGTCGTTCCTGTTTCGCAGTATCTGGAAACTGTATTCCTACTTATGAATCACCCTGTATGAATTAATTCCACACATTTAATAATGTGGAAATAAACAGATGGTTAACGGCTCAACAAGCGGAGCATGCTCAAGACTTCTGGCTTTCAGATAGCGTAACATTCGGACTACCTGTATGCCAAATCTCATTATTATAAATACCATAGATTTGTCAGGACAATCCACACCCAAACCACACACAAACACTTCTTTTTATAATAGTCGAGATGGTTATACTCATGTAGATTTGTCTTAAAAAAATGTAGCAGTTTTTTGCCTAAACTTTTCGTCAGAACAGAAAATGGGCGTTTTGGGGCTGACATTTGGTCTTCAATCATTCTGGTGGTTATCTAGACTAAGCATCTCGTCTTTAGCAGAAAACTAACCAGATCTAGAGTGTCATCAAAAACTGGCAACGTCTTAATGACGAGATATCTCGTCATTAACAAAATTTTCAGATCTTGATGGACAAGTTATCTCGTCGAAACCTCTTTGAATGATAAAATGTTTTTCTCCCCATTTGCTCCAATTTTCATGACGTGCTATTTCCTTTTAAAACGGAGAGGCATTTTCTGTCAAGTCTTATGTATGTGTCGGTAATGTTTCTGCTGTGGAATGTGTTTCCAGTATGGATTCCGAACATGACATCACTTTGCTTGTTTTCGAATTTGAGGTTTCAGCGCTTCGAGAGTAAAAATCTTCAATTAAAAAAAATTGATAACGACAATTGACTGGTCTACGACAGTTAGATTTAACGCCAAACGGCGATAAATCGTTTCGTTTGGTTTCTTTGTTTACGCTGAAACCCTCACTCACAGGCACCAGATGACTTCTCTTTTTATTTTCTCGTTTACCACATTCATGTTCCCTTCCAAGGAAAGGGACTCCTCGAGAAGATGCATTGGGTGGCATTTTATGAAAATATGAGAACCATCAGGATAACAGTTATTTGCATCGATTGTATCAAAACGACATCGTCCATTACTGATGACTTGCTACTTATGAATAGTTCGCCACTAGAGACACTGATATATCGTCAATGGAATCCGCCATGCCATTTTTTACGTTCGCGAAGTCACATAGTCACGATCTCTTTACATTTTCTCGTTTATCACATTCATGTTCCCTTCCAAGGAAGGAGACTCCTCAAGAAGATGCATTAGGGGGCTTTTTTGTTACGAAAATCTGAGAACCATCAGGACAACAGTTATTTGCATCGATTGTATCAAAATGTCGTCATCCATTACTGATGACTCGTTTCTTTTGATTAGTGCGCTACTCGAGACACTAATAACACGTCATCCAAATCCGCCCTGCCATTTTTTATGTTTCCAAAGTCACATAGAGAGTGACGATCTCTTTACATTTTCCCTTTTATTACATTCAAGTTAGAGCGACGCTTACGGACCAGGGAACCACGTCCGAAATCTACAACTGAGCTGGCGACATACTTGCAGCAGGAATGGACACAAATAGCCCTAGCTGTGAATCAAAACCTTGTTGAAAGTATGCCTAGAAGGGTTGCTAGTGTAATTGCAGCACGTGGGGGACCATTCCCCTATCAAAGCATGTATTCTTTCCCTTATACCACCACATCTTGCCGCCCGGTACATTATTGTAAAATAGTGTATTTGAGGCCTCGACAGATTTAACATTCACTAGTCCCACGTACACAACGGTCTTTGGTTGGATCGAATTTGGAACTCGCTTCTATCCGCTTACTGCCTCCATCTATCTGCATCTAAGCATCTGCCAACTTGATTATTTTGGATCCAGATGAGTGGGGAATCGTGAAACATTTTAGCGTTAGCTGTGTGGAACCTAAACATTGAAAGTCATCAAGCATGATGTGGGTCCATCCGAGAAGTTCGAACACTTTAGAATGGAAGTTGGAGTTCTACACATCGTGTTGAGAGAAATCCGACTATGGGTGAACATTCAAGGTTGTCTTAGAGCATCTCTCCCGTTGCTATCGACAGCTTCATACATTCGGTGCATGTCAGTCACCTTAGAATTCATGTAATCCTCCATCGAGTGCGACATCTGCCAAATGGTATCGATTAATATGTATAAAACTATTATAGAATTGAAACAATGACAATACCTGGGAAACTAATGCGCCACGGGAACAATCAATTACAGCTTATTATTCTAATATTTTGACTATATATGCAATAACTTAGCACAATTTAATTTTCTGAACCAAATTTTATAAATGAATATTTTAGTGTAAAAGGAACATTCTACTCGAATATCACAATACTCGGATCATAAGTTTATAAATTTGTTTAGAAGGTCCCCTATACTTTTAAATATACTGATTCTTTGAACAACTTTTGGATATTGGACAGTTAAATCTCATCTTATGAATGAATACGTTGTAATATCAGATACTGAAAATTTAGATGTTAAATTTTGACGAGAATTACACGTTTCCTTCTCTAAGATTATCGAATTTGAATAGGAAGGAAATTTTCTTTAAATAGGTCTGATCGCTTTTACACAGAACAACATTTGAGACCTTCATACCATAAACACCACTTTTGTCTGGTTATAGCCCATCGTTCTGAACTTCCTGGTGGATCTTAACTACTCATCTTCCTGCAAAAGCTTCCCTTACTAGTGAATTGCTGCGGAAGTTTGAATCTGACACCCTTCATTACCGTCTAAAAATACACGAGAATCTTTAACAAAGGGGTTGAATACCTATTCATTTAGGAAACTCAATTACTTTAAGGCAACTCGTGTCAATGTTAACAGTTCATCAAAAGATAATACTGGGTTACTATCAAGACTTTTGAAAAGTGCAAACCAAATGATGTTTATTTTTCTTCAAGTTCTAATTTTAGGAAAACTAATTCGGAAATTTGAAGTTTCCAGTTCTGATGCGTAGGTGTTTCTCGTTCTGTAACAATTTCAAAAAAGTCCCATGGATATACTTGATCTCGATTATGTTGAAGAAAGGAATAATTTTTTATTGAAATTTTTTTCCTGTCATTCTCTATTATAGTCTAGAAAAGCGTTACGCAATTAAATTTAAACCTTGTACCATAAAACCTCAACATTCAATCCAATTCTAATTGAACTTAGTAATGTGACATTATTTTAATTTTGTGCAACAAAACGGAACCCCTGAATTTTTGTACTAGTTATACATAAAATTGAAAATAAATTCAAGCCAGGCGAAGATTGTTTAAAGTTCAATGTCAAGTATCTTTCAATATTGAAAATTGCATTCAAGTAGAATAAATGAAAATGTTTCTCTCAACAAAATGTTGATTATGGTATCAGATTTATTCAGTATTTAGGTTAGTAGGCTCATAGTATACAGCTGTGATGATATATTCTAGATTACAACTACGAATACAGGATGGTTTGGAACATTGTTTGAGGTTAAAACGACTTAACCAAATATTATCTCTTCCCAGTAACATCAGGGCTTCGTGGAACCCTGATCCATGTTACATGGATTTTCTATATGTTCTCTAATGCTTTAGCATAATTCTGTACTAGAAGTATGTCCTGGTGTTGCTCGGATTTAAATAATAGATTGAAATTGATAATACCGATTGAGCAAACAAAAATCTTGTAATATTCCAACGGATTTCATTTCATGTCAAATCCACAGCCCTTAGTTTCAATCCGGGAGTTCAGTTCCGTAGCAAAGACCGTATTGCATATCCAGAATCAATGTACATTTCAACTACATTTGAATTTGAGTAAATTCAAGCTACAGTTGAAATTATCTTGTTATGCTACATGCCTAACAAGAAGACATTTTCATGAAACCAACTAATTTAATTTAGAAGAGTGAAACCACGTTCAATTTCTTTCATTTCATTTGTAAGGAATTAAAACAATTTCAAATAAGCGTTGTCTAAAATTAACTTGCACCATTGTGGTTTGACCTCCTACAGGGATGCCGAGATACCAACAATATTCTGGATTATACCGCTACTAAGGAGAAACATTCTCTTATCTGATTATCTGATCATCATTTGACCGTGGTTTAAAATTACGAAGTGATGTTCAGATATTTTCCTTCCGGATTGATCTCGAACCCAACGCCAATAGCCCGTTGTGTCGCTCTAGTGCGACGTTAATTCAATTACTAACCTATCTTACTTTGTGGTGTTTAGGAGTGCTCTATTTAGGTGGTGAGACATAGAGGTCTTACCACCCCTTAAATATTTAAACTTCTACATATTTGCTATATTCAGAAAGCATTAATTTAATGGAATTCTTCTTTTTCTATAAAGTTGTTTTCAAATTTAGCCGTGTCCTTTAAAGGGGGTTTAAATTTAATACTTTTTTAGTGCTTTTTGTAGTAGAATGAATTTTTTTAGAAATATTTTAGATGCCTAATGCCCTAAACACCTTATCGCAGAAGCTATTTTATGTTGTCTTCCAATGAAACTAAATTTCTCCTTAACTAATATAAACATACGAAATAAACAAAATTTCATAAAAATATTTATTATTATTATGGTGTGATAATTCCATAAACGTGCACATATACAGACACGAAAGCCAATAGGTATCGATTTAGCTATTTTAAAATCTCAATAGTACTTAAAAAATTTCCATCGATAATTTTAAGCTTCAAAGACACACACTACAATGGGTGGAATTCCTCACCACAAAGTTGATTTTTGACGTGACACTTTGATGATAGTTTTTAAGGGTTAAAATAATGTTGAGTTTGAATGCTTTCGAACTGACAATTTTCTTTGAATGTTTTT
The DNA here is from genome assembly GCA_947359465.1 of Metellina segmentata. Lineage (NCBI taxonomy): Eukaryota > Metazoa > Arthropoda > Arachnida > Araneae > Tetragnathidae > Metellina > Metellina segmentata. The sequence goes on from OX375875.1 coordinate 35,728,972, forward strand.
GATGAGCGTCCTATTTATTAATACTTTTAATTCATTTTACGTGACACTAGAATAATGGTTATGAAATAAGATTCCGTAAAGTTCTGTAGAGTATTTTGGAATAGTTTCAAGTTTTTTAGATTGTTTGATGGAACTATATATATATATATATATATATATATATATATATATATATATATATATAATACTAAAATTAAATCAGTTATGGAAAATGTACAGAGATTTGAAGATGTAGGGGGATATCTTGCTTGAGGAAAGAAATTAACTTATTAATACTGTTGTTTGAAGTTTACAACTGCCTCGATTGTTTAGTTATTGATTGACGAAGAACAAGATTCCGCATAATACCAAGGAAATTATTGTCAGTTCATACACTAGCAAAAATGGGGTTCAAAGTACACAAAACACATTAGAAAACATGAATCTTTTGATGATTACAGAACTCGAGAATCATAAAACCATCCATTCTCTTTTTAATTTAATCCCCAGTGAAAACATTTACAGAACAGTCTGATTGCTAAGTAGATTAATAGTTTTCACAGTATCTCATGGCAGTTCCTATCCTGTTAACCTGGAAAAATACACGCGCTTATTTGTCTTAGGAACCTTAAATCATCCCTCAAACAACTAACTACCCGATTAGGAGACTGAAGGAACGGAGCAATATCAGAACAAACTGCTTTCGGTCTTCCTAGCATTGTTTCCGCGTGTATCGTTAATATTACCGACCGCATTAGGTATTCAAGTGGCATTTCTTGGGCTTGTTTGCTCGTGACAGTGAAGGTGTAAATGTGAGTAATATGCTTACTCAAGGAGTGGCAGGGAGAATTCTAATTGAGTTTGAGTTACGTTGGATAGCGAATGGAATTACCGCACTTTTATGAGCAGGGTTTTTATTCGCGAAATTCCTTTGTACTTTCCTAGAAAGATTTTATGATTGTTTTGATTCGTGCACAATGTTTACAAGAAGAATAAGATGTATATGTAAGCCTCTTGATCCTTTTGTCCAGATTATACATAAAGAGAGGGGGTTATGGAAAGGCGTCATTTTGTTTTGGAATAACTTTTAAATGAAGCATTTTAACTTGATTTTTTTTACATAGTGTTTACACAATTTATAACATTATTTAGGAAGTATTGCATCGGTCAATTGGTAATTGGTAATTTTTAATTAACTTCGTACTAGAGCTACACAGTAGGCTATTGACGACGGTCTTGATCAATCTTCTAAGGGAAATATCCGAGGTCAACACCACGTAATTTTTAACCACGGTCAAACGATGAGAAAACACCTAATCTGGTAACCCACTCTTCAACTTCCACACTAACTCAACGCGAGGACTTTCGGCGGCGACAGATTTAAGGTGCACAAGCCGTCTCTGCACCATTCGCTAACAAACATCCATGCACTGACCAAAATTCGAACCAGGAATCTTTTGATTTAGAGGCTAACACTTTAACCACCTAACTGGTTGGTCGTCAACATCTGTCAAATGATCCCCTCTAGCCGTGCAGTAAAAAAAGAGGTTTTTTTTTATGAATTCCTTTGAGTTTTGCCGATATATTTTTTATTTGAAAGTGTTCGTTTTCAGTTGTGATTCTACTATCGTTCATGTTAGCATCATGTCCTACAGCTCATTCTAAAGGACGCCTTGGGAACAACGCAAATTATAAAAGGCGCATTTCCGGTCTAATATTGTCAAAATTTAGTGATGTCGATTGGCTCCCTCGTTCGCCAGATTTGAAATTGCCGGAATATTTTTCATAATTCTCCTTAGAAGAACTAGTAAACACTAACAAACCGACAATTATTCAACAGCTTAAGCATTGCATTCGCAAAGTAATTGGGCAAATCACCTCGAAAAAGTGTTCAAGCTTAATAGAAAATGTTATTGAAAGAATCCGTAGGTCAGCACGGCGAAGAGACGGTAATTTGCATTGTCATATTCCATGAATATATCATTAATTGAGTTGGTCGATGTTATATTTCATGAATAATATCATAAATTGAGTAAACAATATCTAAAAAATCAAATAAAATTTTTTTAATTAAAATGTTATTTTTAAACACACACACATGCACACAAACACACAAAATGGGAACAGAAATGTAACTGCAGGCAGAAGAAATGCCTTGTATATATGCCCCTAGTACTTCATATTCGCCATAAAATTTACTCATTTTTCAACATGTTTTACTTCAAATAACATTTTTGAAGCTTATGTAGTCCTTTCTTACCTGATAATACTAATGGTATATATTTAATGGTTCTGATACATATATGTATTCTTCCTCGTCTACTACAATAATAAATCTCAGCAAAAATAGCTCTAAATTGACATCCATGTAATTACGACATAAAGATCCTTTAAACGAAAAATGTAGTAAGGGATGAAAGGTGAAATATTCTTACATTGGAATACATGTATTTATGAACAATTTTAAACTACTTTACGGATTATGATATGCATATTACATGGATATAGTAAAAGAAATTAACGATCTATTTTAATTAAAAAAGTTTTTAAATGATCCCATGCCCAATACGAATCAATATTCACGAATCTATATATATAAATCTCTTACGTGGCACGCAAAAAAGACGTTATTTGTTATCACGTTTTGGCAACAGTGTACGATTATTTGTTTACCACGAAACCTCGCGCCTCGATTGAATTTATAGAGTTATCGGATAAAAATTTATTTAAGAAAAATGAATATTAGTCGAACTGTTGCAGCTTACAAACAACATGCTGGGTATTCGATTTCCAAAGCAGCGCTTACATTTCGAGTCAAAATTTGCTCAAAGTTTTCATTTGAATTCTAAATTGTTCGAGTTCTGATTCCAGAAGTACTGTATAATTTTTCTGTAGTACAACAAATTTATATTTGAAAAATATTTTTTTGGAATATATTTTGTAAATAATGTCGTCATTGATGCGAGCGAAGCTAGTATGGTATATTATGTTAGGTTCTTATTTAGAGCATAGATACATACACAATAACTGCTGACCGCACTACGTTGAATTTAGATATAAAGTGTGTATATATGCGCTTTGATGTAGAAAGTTTTTGAAAAAAGAACGTTTTATTTAAAACTAATCGCCATTATCTTCGAAGCGAAGTAAAATTTTTATTTGATAGGGAATCAAAACAGTGCTCACATAGGAAAACCAAAATAATTTGCGCAATTTTATAAGGCAAGTAAAAAATATCACGTTTTGAAACATTTGAAATTGCTTTTTGTTGTTATGGTTATGATATAAGTTCACAACGTTTTGAGCCATTCGATAAAAAAAGAAAAGAATAAGAAACCGGCATTAAAATTCGAACATTACATCATTCATGCAGATGATTTTCAACATTGTTACACAATGCGCAGTTCATACTTATCCAGAGCCGAACAGTCACGACTTCGAATGGTGCCAGCTGAAACGAAGTCTGCCATAATCTGAAATTATTCATCAATTCGTACCATTAAATCATTGGAAATTGAAGTGCGGGACCATCCATGTTTCAGCAAGTATAAAATCATGGAAATAACACCACAATTCGCTATTTCTATGATCGTTTCCCGTATGCGTAAACACAGACGCAAAGCACGAAATGCGAATTGAAAACCAACTGCGGTGTTTCGACGCTGACCCGGTCATTTAGACAAATTTTGAATGAAGCGGACCTCATCAACAGTGACCTTTATCGTGGGTGGACTTCATTTCAGATCAGACTACACCAAATGTAGCGTGTCTGGCTGAATGAGAAGCTATTCGTGATGTTGGTGAGGGAGCCATTAGGGCTTCGAGAGATGAAATCAGTTAAGTCGTTCATGGTTTTAATAAGAAAGCGTTTAAATCCATGCAAAACGAGTTTAAAATGATTTCGCAAGGTAGAGATAAAGGGAGCAGAAATGGAAGTTTTTCCAGAAAGGGAAATTGATTCTTAAGACGGTAGCGATGTCTATAGATTTACTAATATAGAATCAGACGCATTAGCATTGTCTGGGGCAGCCAATGGAAAGTAGGGATGCGACATCGATGTCAATGTTTTCAAAACATCGATGTTTTTAACATCGATGTATTTGTGACATAGATGTTTGACCTTGTCGATGTTTTATTTTTAAATGAGAAAAGTACCGTTATAAAAATTTAAAAAATAATCAAGTAGCATAATTTTTATAATCAGCAAATTGAACATACTTTTAGACCAAAGTGTCCAAGGGTGAAGGGTCTGAAAAGTAGTGATGCGACATCGATGTTAATGTTTTCAAAGCATTGATGTTTTATAAAAAACATCGATGTCTTGGAGTCGATGCCGCATCACTAGTTACTGAACCAGTTTTACGAAATGAGGAAAAAAGTTTAAATGCACTCAATTTTAAAAACGTCGATGGTTTGGGGGCGATGTATTATCAACATCGATGTTTTAATTTTGAACATCGATGTTTCAAACCATCGATGTTTGTCTGTCGATGTCGCATCACTGATGGAAAGTAGCTGCTATATCATCATTAGTTTTGAGTGTAATTTTGTTTCAAATGAAGAATAATGAAACTCATTTTCGGTTGATTAGATATTAATCCAAAACTTAATTTTGAAACTTGAAAAATAGTTTTAATTTTAAAGTACATGACGTGTGCCAGACATTGGCTTTCATGTATTAGTCAAAGAGATTTAACTCGTCTAAACTACACAACTAGAACCTCTTAATACAGTGCACGAAAGTGTACAGCCGTCATAAGTTGTCCTGAGTCACATGAATTACAGATTAGAGAATTTGCATCTTCAATTTGAAGATGGCGAGCCCAAGAATAATCGTGTCCGGTGGACAGTCAGTCCAACAACAGAGAAATATTTTCAACGAGCACAGCCTAACTCTTATATCTAGGCCAGTGATTTTAAATCGGTTTACCGCAAGAAAGGCACAGGAGTGCCATGCGGATTAAGAAAAGGGTTAAATTGTGTAAGATTTGTTTCATTTCAATGGTATGGTTTTGCACTTTTGACAAGTGTGTTCACAACTTATTTTAAGTAACACTCGTATAGATAATTCTGTGTACTGGAGTACTTCTTTGTTACAAAGTACCACAGATAAACTGTTTCGAAAAGATTTTCTAAAAACCACTTGGGAGTCAGAGGTAACAGCTTTTATTATTTTGTAAATCAATCACATTTGTACCTTTTATTTTATAAGATCAGCAAAAAAATTGTTTTGGTATGCCACAGAACTTTAATAGTTAAGATAAGTGTGCCATGTGTATAAAAGGTAGAATAAAGCATTGAAATTCCCAGGTCTAGACGACCACACGCAGTCTGTTGTTGTCTGTCTCCTTTAGTTTCATAGATGATATTAACCTTGAATAATAAAAAGCTACTGGTTTCGAGGGTCTTTGGAGGATAAAAGCACCTTGATCTCTCTGTGAGAAATGCATAACATAAATTTGATTTGAACTTTTTGATACGTTTAACTCAACTTTGAAGGAGTAAAATCTTCATCTAATATATATTTTAAAGATACATTTTTACCACGTCGAAAACGTTAACAGTAAGCTGGGACAAATTTGCAGTTTCCTATGGAAAAACGAATGATTATTTTCATGGTTAGTATTAAAATATGTGCCCAGGTGCAGAATTACATTCAGTGTTCTGCAACACAACTCCAAGCAATTGCAATTGTTCTGCAGGCATTTCGTACGAATTTTGAAAACTGCAATAAAATCAAAAACAGACGTAAAACACAATCATTGGTCAAATATGAATTACATATTTACTATAAAACATCAAAATTAAATAACTTACTTTGTTCTAAACCAAGGTATACTTTTAGAGTTAGCAATTCTGTCCACAAAACTTTTGAAGCTAAATATTTTTCCATTGACTTAGCAGATTTGTTATTTATAGAGTATTTGTGGTAATTTGGGCGGTGTAGGGGGGTTGTTCCGTAACTAGAAAAGAAGAAAAGGTGTGACTAGGAGCGTGCTTTGCACTGCAGAACATCGTAACTTATGACTGACAAAATATATGACTCAATTTTGATAAAATTAAGGGAAAAGTTTTGTGCAAAGACTTTGTTTGTTCTGCGACACTTTCTGCTATGGTAGGATTCTCTTCATTTTTGCTGAGACAGTGTTTTAATGTTGAAACGACCCCTACAGGCAATGAGAAAGTCCTTTTTGTGTGTTTTTTGTAAGCATTAGAATATTTGACGAAAATTACAGTACCTTAATGGATGAATCCAAATATTTTGCATCATTGCAAAACGATAAACTTTTTTTTAGCACTTTCTGCTCCCGTGGCAATGTGTATCTAACTCGTAGATTTTCACATTTTAATATTACAATTTTTTTCACTTTTAATAAATCTTTCCATTTATATCTCCGCCTATCAAACTACCACTGAAGAAAAAGTCTTACTGCTAAGAACTAATTTTAATGTAAGCTGCATGCTGAAATTTCATTCGAGTAACATGCTAAATTACACTACAAGTCACGAAAGAGGCATTAGCGCCCTCTACATTTAGTTTTACGGATCCCACATACGTCGTATACGCTAAGAATGAAACATGCTTAACGCATATTTTCTCTTCTATTTCCTATTCTTTACGCAGGTTCTTTATAAGAAACACAGCCTTCGTTTTCACTACCCATCCTCTCAGTAACTTTGCTCTTTCTACCTAAAACTGAAATTTAGTTTTCTGACGCATGCCATCTGAAGCATCAGTCAATGATTTCTTACGAATTAATGTCGATCGTTGTTAAGGCGGTTATCTGAGTTATCTGAGCTTCGATTAAACGAGTGTCCTTGTTCTCGTAGCCGAATCTGATACCGAGGTTCTTGAAGTTTTATAAAAAAAATCTTCGAGCACGAGTGTACGCACTTTGTTCAAAGAGGCTAGAAACTACGGCGTAACAGAAGATCATTAAGGACTTTGATAAAGAGAGTTAAATAGGTACGTGACTCACGTCCAGTTTTATTGTAAACTTATCACAATAATTACAGTGACACAAATTCTACAGAACAGATTATTCTTAATCCTGTATGAATATTTCAGTAGCAGTAGATACATGTAAGAACAGTAAGTTTTTCTATAAGCTGATTTGCGTTGCTAACTCCTTATTATTCGAGATGGTCATGGTCCATCTTATCTCGGAAAATCAAGGTTCTGCAGTATTATGAAATGAACAAAAGTTATCAAATAGTCGTCAGTCTGAAGTTGAAAAGAGGAATGAAGCAGCATGGTGTTGTCATGTGAATGTGTTCTAAAGTTAGTAAAGAGCACTTTCAATTTTCGCCTATATATATATATATATATATATATATATATATATATATATATATATATATATATATATATATATATATATATATATATATATATATATATATATATATATATATATATACCGCGTTTTTTAAGGTAAACTTCTACCTAGTGGTACCTTGTATCTCACAAAATTGCAGAATTTGATTTCAGCCTTTTACCAACAAAAATTAAGAAAAGTAAATTCCGAGTTGATATATCGCACACTGGCAAAAAAAGTGACACAACTCAAAATTGCAGAATTTGAGAAACATCAACTTAAAGGATAATATAAAGCTTATATTGAAATAGTATAAGCTTCTTTTAAATTTTAGGTAAGCATTTATGGTGTTAACTTCTATTGTATTCTATAGAATAGTAATATAACAAGCTGGGGCATCTCATATATATTTTTCAATGACAACACCAAAATTTCTATTTTTTGACTTGTGTTATTTTTCTTGCCGGGGTGCGATATGCTGTATATCTTATTACAATTGCAATTAAAAAAGTTATCTATTACTGTGCCTGGATTATGTCATAAATGTAACCACCATAAGCGGAATTGGGACTTGTAACGTAATGCTAATAAAGTAACATCAAGCATAACGAATTGTGTATTGTGATACCTTGTATCTCAAGGTAACAAATAAACAACCTCACCAAACATTAAAAGTATGAATGAACAGTATCATATTACTATCAAGACCTTAAATACGCTGCCTTATGAAATCGTTACAAGTTGGACCTCATTCACCTTTTATGTCATAAACAATTTCTTTAACAATGTCATTGAAATCAGGCTTGGCTGTTGCAAAAATATCGTGTACTTTTGAAAAATTTAATGAATAATGAGTCAGTAAGAATTTGGCGTTAGTACTTATTCAGAAACGAGTTTTCATTGAATAACAGTTCACTGCAGTTGCTAATTGCTATACGTACTTTCGTGATTTATCTTCGAATATCATTTCTCGACCCTGAATATTGACTTGAGTGAAGAAATTGAATCTCAGCTCATTTGCCAAACCAATGCCTCCAGGCGAAATACGAGTTATGACTAGTTTTAACGAAGTCAACCAGTTTGGTTCCTTCCATCGCAAAACACGCGATCTGAACGAGCCATTATTTATTCAGCTGTGAGAAATATTGGCTGTAATATATTTTAACAGCCAGCTCCGGTGTCGATTTAGCGAGTGGACGGATCGAGACATTGTGTGTGCATTTATGATTAAAAAGATTTTTTACTTTCGATTGCAAATACCAATTAGAGAAGGGAATTAATTACGTCCCTGTTTTGAAAAAAATTGCTAAATAGTAAACCACTAAACTTTAAGCGATTTGGTATTGAGAATGATATATGGTATTTTCATTTCCAATTAAATGAATAATATAACGCAATGGTTCCTCGAAAAGAATGTGTCAGATATTTATTAGGGGTTAATTATAACTTAAATGAAAATATTGCGAAATGTTAATTTTTAAAGTGAACGAGGAATTAAAAGAATTAAACTGGTTGATAATCAATGACAAATACCATTCAGTCGAAGGTTTGTATTCATATATTGACAAAACTTGAAAAAAGACCAGTAAACTGCATAAGAATCTTTTGAATGGATTCATATGACCTGCTGTAATTTGAAGTGCTTTGTTTTGTATTGTAATCAATGCGGTTATATGGAAAAAGTCGAGATAATTATTTGTTCAACTTATTGCAAATAGCTTTTTTCTAAACCGAGGAACACCAAATACATTTTTCGATAGATTTTTAACATTTAAAAAGATTGCTAATTCCTGAAAATCCGAATAGGATCACCCAATTTTTTTGAGTGGATTTGTTCTTGGATTTAGCCTACATTGAATACTGTGATGGAAAGGGAACATCAAGGTCAAGCAAAATGAGTCGAAACAATAAAATGTTTTTTAAGTTATTTCCGACTAGGAGAAAGAACTATTCAAGGTAAACGCATCAGGTGATTACTGTTGATTCCGAAACGTACGTATTGTTATTGACTATAAGTCATGTTATTTTGCGAACTCTTTTTCATCTTTCTGCAATAGTAGATCACCATTAAACAGATTCTGTTCTTTACTTCTTAAATGTGGTTGACTGTGATCGTGTAGAAATACATGCTAAGTGGATTTGTCATTTTTCCAACATCACTGCCTTAACTTATTCAAACGTTTTCAGATGTTAAAACTGATACCACTTTGCTTATCGCCAGGTACTGTATTTACTAAACAAAATAGGTTTACTGAATTCGACTTTTTTAAAGTATCGGCTGTATGATTCATGATGCAAGGAGTAATTCTTAAGGAGTATTTTATAGAAACTTTTGTTTAACTTTTGAACTTGTGTTCTTAGATCATTAGATCATGAATAACACTAGCAGCATGGGGCCGAGCATCGTCGTAAAGAAATACAATTCCTTGACTAAGCATTCCTCTCCTTTTGTTTTGAATTACGCGCCTAAGTATTTTCAATCTCATAATAGTGAGAGTTTCACCTCTAGGAAGAAGGTTGATTGGGTTTTATGGTGCAAGATCCAGAGAAGGATAACCTCTAGGACCACCTTAGATCATCATTAGCAAAAATGAGAATTATTTCTATAGAGATCAAGTTATTAAGTGGAACCTAATTTTTCCCCTCTATTTTCACCTCTGCAGGGCACGTGTTTTAGAATTTAAAAAATCACAAGAATTTTATTTTGACAATTTTTCCACAGCTCTAGTTTTTTTATTAATGCATTAATTGCTACATTTCTGTACTTGAGCATTATTGGAAAACCTTGTACTGTCGTATAGGAAGGTACCATTTTTTTCAGAAACCATTCAAGATTTTCCTTGATGTAACATTGGACCTCCAAATCCAGTGAAACGATGTGCTCCTTTTGGTAATGATTTAAAGCAGGTGTACGACTTCTCACAAAACCTTGTCTTGCACTGGTTTGTAGAATTTTATCGTTTAGATGGTTTCTTCTCATTGCTCACAATTTTACTATCTCGTATTTTATAATGTACTACTGTGATACAAAATTTCACGAAATGCTGTCATGAAACAAAATATTTTAATATATTGGTCAAAACTTATTAAATCTCCTTCAAATTAATCTCTTTCGAGTTCAATGCACTTCTACCAACGTTTTTACCAATCTTCAAAACAGGCCTAAAAGTCGTTTTTGTGAAACCTCCTCAGGGTTGGTATGAAATTTTCTTTTATTGCATCAATGGATTCAAAACAGTGACCACGGAGAGGGAGTTTCACCCGTAGACATAAGAAACAGTCATACGTTGTCATATCAGGTGAATACAGAGCTTGTGGAGCCGCATTTGAATGATTTATCAGAAAATCCCGAATAATAATGACATTTTGAGAAAGCACATTATCGTGATGCAAATACCCATGAGTTATCTCACCACAATTCAGGTCGTTTTCGACTTGTCGTTTCGTCGAATGATATAGGAACTTGTTCAATAATGTCTCTTGTTAAACGACGATCACCAAGCACCATTCTCTGACCTGATTGACATGTTGATCATTAGTCGAAGTGGATGGTCTACCAGATCTCGAATTATCTACAACGGATTCTCCACCTTCTTTAAACTTTTTATTTTAATCAAATACTATTGTAAACTTCTATACTAATCAAATACTATTGGTTGCCTGTAAAAGCTTCTTGCGATATTTCAAATGCGTTGGTAGCAGAAATTCCATTGCGGAAACAAAATTCAATACATGTTCTTATCTCACTTACATTCGACATTTTGGAAAATAAACGAATTGAAAATTCTTCTCTTATTTAAAACAAATTTATTTACAGACTATGAAATTAAATAAATCCTTGATTGTTGCCGCATGTTTAAGAAAGGCGTAAAAATATTTGATAAAAGGTTGCAGACTATACTCTACTATATATGTATTTTAAAGAAAGCTTTGCGAATAACTTTTGATAACACTACAAATTCATTCGTGATTTAAACACAAGTGATAATGAACTATGTTTTAAAGATATCTAATTTTTACAGAAGGACTGCATACAGAGAGAGAGATGACATTCAGCCAATTTTACTTCAGCATCCATCAGATCAGTGCCAAATTTATACAACATTGAAACTTTTGATTTAAATTCAAAGTATTACATTTGACTGAGATGTTTGCCATGTGATGCTTATTTTTTTAGCAGTAATGTATCAAATATGCAGAGAATGGGAAGGAAATTATGTAAACAAAATAAATTGTTCCGAAAACGCTTATATAATCTATGAAGCAACAGGTATTACTACGCCCTAGCAATAATTTTCACAGGTAAGCATTACTGATGCAGACGACTGAACCTCCCTTTCCAATCTACCCCATCTTGTATTTTATTCTAAGTTTATTTCTTGGAAGATAATATTCCCGAAACTACACTGTTTTAATTTTGCTTTCATTGGAACTATGTAACACATATTGTATCCACGCAATGAAACAATAAGACTGCGAGATGAGTTGACGTCACACGAGCAAGAACAATAGTTCAATGTTTCTGCGCATAAGAAGAAGCGAACAGCGTGAAATATCCTTGGCCTATACAATTCAAATTAACCTTTTCTCACTCCTCCAGCACGGTGCAGTGCGTGTGAAAAGGGAATTTTATATAACGATCATTGTCTGAAGCCGAACATGATGCCACACACTAAGTTGCAACAGCCAGATTTATTACGCTAGGTAATTTTAATTAAACGAAAACGCCGTTGTTCCGGAAATCTTTGCTACTCCGCGATTTAGTGTCAGTATTATGATGCCCAGTCACTAAATTCCTTTCACTTTCCTGCTGTTACGTAGGATGACTATTCACGTTTGTTTCTAAGGGAGTGGGGTTCCGAGGTCAGTTGGAGTACTATTTTGGGTTAGTGAGAGAAGAATGTTTAATGATCACCCGTGACTCATTTCTCAAGGCCGACCAACCGGTATAGTGGTTAAGGTGTTAGCTTCTAGATCGGAAGGTTCCAGGTTCGGGTCCGGGCATGGATGTTTGTAATCGTATGGTGTAGAGGCGGCTGGTCACCTTAAATTTGTCATGGCCGAAAGTCCGCACGTTGGGTTGGTGTGGAAGTTTGGAGAGTGGGGTGCCAGCTCAGATGTTGCCTCGTCATCTGATCGTGATTCAAAGTTACGAGGTGTTATCCTCGGATCTTTCCCTTAAGGGATTGATCCCGGACCGTAGTCAATAGCCCGTTGTGTTGTTCTAGTACTACGTTAACAAAAATTACCAAATACAAGGACCGTAGTCAATAGCCCGTTGTAAGACATTAACCCGCATTAATAGACCGCTAGTAAGACATTAACTAAAAAATACCATTTGGCTTCGGCTCTCCTTACTCTGACCGTGGTTCAAAATTACGAGGTGTTGTCCTCGGATCTTTCCCTTAAGGGATTGATCCCGGACCGTAGTCAATAGCCCGTTGTGTTGCTCTAGTACGACATAAACTTATAATTAAGAATTACCATTTCTTAAGGGCAGCAATGGTAATTTTTAATTAACGTCGTACTAGAGCAACACAACGGGTTTAAGAGCAGTAAAAACATTAAACTGTTAGGTAGGTATTTTTAATTAACGTCGTACTAGAGCAACACAATGGTCTATTGCAGACGGTCCTGGATCAATCCCAAAGGGTAATTGGTGATTTGGTAATTTTTAATTAACATCGTACAAGACGAACACAACGGGCTATTGACGACTGTCCGGGATTAATCCCCTTAGGGAATGATCCGAGGACAACACCACGTAATTTTGAACTATGGCCAGATGATGAGGCAATACCTGAGCTGGAACCTCACTCCAAACTTCCTCACGAACCTAACGTGTGTACTTTCGGCCACGATACATTTAAGGTACCATCAGCCGTCTTTACACCAAACGGACCAGCACCCTTTGTACACGACGGTCTTTGGCTGGATTCTAATTCCCAACCCTCCATTTGCTAATCCGATGTTCTTCCAATAGCCCGTTGTGTTGCTCTAGTACGACGGTAACTAAAATTACCATTACCATTACCGATGTTCTTCCAACCGGGCTAGCCCATTAAACTATTAGAGTAAAATTAGTAGGCTTAGTAACTAAAGAGTAGAGAACATTAAGTAATTAGAGTCGTCGCGTTGTCATTTAATGTTAGCATTATGACGCTAGAGTAACACGGCTTTTGACTTTTCTGCTCTACGATGGACGTATTCCTGCTCAGTTCAAATACAGTGAGACTTCGATTAACCGTCAGGGTAGGGATTGGGACCTTGACGCTTAATCGCGCGCGCGCGCGAATAAACAGATAACAGAAAAACCTTAAAAGAACAATCCATCCATTGCATATGAGCGAATAAAAAAATGCACGTTTACGAACTGGAAATACACTGTATTTTATTTAGCAGATCAGGCTGTACATACATGTATTTTATTAAACAGAAGCAAACAATATACAATTTGCATTGAGTGTTGTACATACTTACGCTCTAGACGTACATACATATTCAAATTTTAAAATAATCTGTTTCTTCAAGGCTTGTGCTTTCTGAGCGGCAATGTTCCATGATAGCGAAGTGACTGACGGTTAACAGGAAAAGACGGTTAATCGAAGTTTCGCTATAGGTAGAATTCTGAGGTCAGTCGGAATACTACTTTGTTTTCGTGAACACATAATATTTAAATGAACGGCTGTGACTCATTTTTCAAGTATAGTAAGATGATGAAACCATTACAGCCAAATTATATATCTTGTATAATTGTATAATTTTAAAATAAGATATACTTTTGGTGTTTTTAACTTTGGTGAACCTGCCACTTTTATAGCAATAAATGTAATGCATTAGATATGGTAGAGTAATAGCTTGTAGTTGTAAACGAGTGAAGTTAAATTTTCGTTAGGAGTTTGGGATAGCAGGTAATCGTTTTTAAAGTTGGATTTAAAGACACAATTGCTACGTTTATGATTTCTCCAGGTCGTTCACTGCTTTTACGTTTATGGTTTAGTTTAAGCAATCAAAACAATGAGAATTATTTTTCATATGAATTTAAATTCAATCCATCTCTTCAATATCTGTAATTTTACTGACTTAGTATTCCCGATTTTTATGCATTTTTAAGTTATAATCTTCAGTAAATATAAAAAGACAAGAGAAAGCAAGCAAAATTTAGAAATCCGGGAACTAAATTTGACTTTACTCCAGAATATTTATCAGGAGTAATCCTGATAAATATTCGGGCCATCGTAGCCCGGTTGGAAGAGTAATGGATTAGCAACAGGAGGGTTGCATCCGAATCCAACCGAAGACCGTCGCGTACGAAGGGGGCTGGTGCGCGTTAAATCAGTCGTGGCCTCAAATGTCCTCACGTTGGCGTAGCGTGGAAGTTTGGAGAGTGACGTGCCAGCTTAGGCTTGTCATCTGACCCTTGGTTTAAAATTACGTGCTGTTGTCCTCGGATCTTTCCTTTCGGGGGTTGATCCGGTACTGTCACCAATAGCCCATTGTGTTGTTCCTGTAAATAACTACATACCTGATATATATTCAACCTATATTATTCTAATTTGAACAACTTATATGACATGTATAATTCCCATTTAGAACCAGTTAACTACTAATTTTACAGATTTTAAGTTTTATTACTTTAATTTAGTTTCAATTGTCTCTGAGAATAACCTAACCATAAAACCTTTACATAAATGTTTTTAAAGGTATGAAACATAATTCTGTCTAGCTGCTGTTATGATTGCAGGTAAGAATTTATTTACGAATATATTTTACATTCTGATCACATGACGTCGATACGCAGGACGGTTCAAAATATTTGGCAAAATTGCAAAAGGTGGTAAAGGCCTCAAATAAACAAACCCAAACAACATTTACAAGAATATGTGTACCGAAAAGCAGAGTTTAGGTGGTAGAAGTTGCTTAGGTAAGAACATAACATCGTTTCTATGGGTGGTTTTTTCCTGCTCGGATTTTTAACAGCAAGCTCCAAATTCAGAAAGAGATGCCTATAATACGATAGCCATGCATATAATATGTCTGTCTTCTCGTTCGGTGATGTGACAAGGCTGCTTCAATATTTTACATCCGTCAGTCTCCTGCATCAACCGACACTATATTCGCGTCTCTGTGGCTTGATTTCGACCAAAAGCATCCAGTCTCGATAAGTCAGAATCCTCTGCCAAACTCAGAAACATACACACATAACTGCAGTATTTTTGACGAGGTACAATTTATTTCTATTCTCATGAACTGCGAGGAAAGACAGTTTCAATACTTAAAACAGGCTATATGTTCTTTTTTTATGCCGCTTTCAGGGGAGTCACTGGTTCACAAGATTTGCATATACACTGAAGTGCTAATCATTTGCATATCCATCCATGTGCAATTTCAAGCTTATTGGATGCCTCCTTCATACTGGAGAACTTTCGATAAATAGATAATGAAAATGTAAGAGTGTGAGAGATAAATTGGTGAGAGATTTGAGCTCACAAATTTAAAACAGCATACTCAAGACGACCTAAACACTTTCTGGCGGTTTGAATGAGTACTTAATACTTGGGAGTTTTTGATAACATAACCTCTTTATTAATGTATAAATCATTATAGCTTCGTAAAATTTTAAAATGGCTCTCAAAACTTAATGGCGTATCATTATGTTGACCCAATCACTTCAATATATAGTGTCCACTTTACTCCCGATAAATGCTAATCTTACAAAATGAAAATACGATTGTTCTAATTTGTTGGAACAGTATGGTTATAATACAAGCATTAAACCTTGATTCAAGTGTTTTTTAACCGTGCGAAAACGCACTTTTTTCTTTCTTTTTGGATCAACCATCTCTACGCCTACTGTTGAAAGTGATTTACAAGAACACAAGTTCACACTTTATCAACACTGTTCTCAACGAAATGATAAGCTTCATACAACACTCAACACTTATCACCACGAGCGGAACTGTGTGATCAGTGTTTTACTCGGCAATTATTAGATGAAACAATCAGGGAAGTGCTGATGTCCAATTATCCGATAACCTATTGTTCCACTTATAGATAAATACTTTTAAGACAAAGAACGCATTCATTGTTTGGGACATTGCTGCTTGCAAAAGGCGAGTTGGCTCAGACGCTTTCTCCCTCTCTTGTGAATTAGCTGGATGTAGTTGCGACAACTCTTTATTTTAATAACGCTCTCAGATAGCGAAGCGTAAGAGGAAATGGGCTCAGATATCTGAGAAGACTTCTGCAATTGAACGAAAGTGTTTTTGAATGTCTTCGAGAAGAATGGTGTAGTGTGGGTGGTCGAGGTTTCCGTTGTTATCAATAAGAAGAAACAAACAGAAAAATTTTATTCATTACACAAAAATCACAGTAATTGCCATTTTTCTTATCACTTGGAAAATTTATTGCTTTCGGTAAAAAATATTTGTGAGGAAGTTTTGCGAGATATTCTCTGAAAGAACTAATGTGGAAATGATTGAATATGCAAGAAAATGTTCTTTCGCAGAGGAGGATTGGATTTAAAATCTTCGTAACATGTCTCACAAGGGCAGACCTCGAACTTGGGGTCGTCTAATAATAAAAATTTCCCCCACTATAAGAATACAATTGCAATGAGACCGAGCGAAAAACGCAGATTCTATTAAGAAATGTCAATTTAAAAAATATACAATTGCGTTTTACTAAATGTCTATGTTGAAATGCGCTTTTAGAGTGGTGTAAATGCGGTACATGTTGTCTTCCTGAGTTCAATCCCCATTTGCGGTCCGTTGTTTTAACATTTTTTATACGCAAGTACAGAGCAAAATCCCTTCATACACTTTCGTAAGAAAAGATGAAAGAAAGCCTTAAAAAGTAAATTTTGGATTACCTAGTAAAGTGTTTGTAAATGTACAAGTTGCTTTCTCGAATAAGCTTTTTCAGAAAAACTGCTCACTTTTAAATATCATAAATTGAATGAAAATCGGAATTAAACTCAGAAAGGTAGTGATACATTCACACGTGTATCTATCAAGCTAAACCGCCTACTCGAAGCTTGAATAAGCAACTTAATAGCCAGTTTATAAGCAAGTGGATTTTTAAAATTGATATTTCTCGAAAACGCCTTGTATTCCTCTGTGGAGTATCATCCTACATGAAATGTTTCAATTTAACGACTTTAAGTTCGTAACCACCCCTTGTTGGTTTGAGACTCTGGAGTGATATGTCTTTATGTTTTAAAAGCAAAAGCAATGTTCTGAATATGCGGACATTAAAAAAAATCATAGAACTTATAAGATGTTCTTGTTGCATTAGTGTGTAATATGCACGTACAGTGGTGCAGGTCCAACCACATGTTCAGTTCGGGTGTTTGTAACAGTTATATGACGGGACCCTAGAAAAATTAATGTTGTGTATTCAAATTACCCATGCTTAATTTACACAAAAGAAACATTTGT
Source organism: Metellina segmentata (assembly GCA_947359465.1). NCBI lineage: Eukaryota > Metazoa > Arthropoda > Arachnida > Araneae > Tetragnathidae > Metellina > Metellina segmentata. Next base: position 35,746,709 of record OX375875.1, read on the forward strand.
TTTTGCAAATTGAGGAATTGCTGTTTACTTGGTTTAGGTTGTGGTGGAGTCCACAAAACATCGACCGGTTTTATGACAACGAGCAAGATAAATGAGTTGTGTGAACGGTTGCTCTGGGGGCCCTCAGATCGGATACAACCCTCTGGATATATTTAATTGGCCCGCAGACTGAAGTGTGGTCCAGATCAATGATACATTCGAGGCAACACACAAATTTATATCTTTAACTTACGAATGATAAACGGAATATCACAGAACAAACTTCTTTCACATTTCAAACGTCTCCTTTAGATGGCCATGTACCAAAAGTGGAAATGACCCTCTGGAAAAATTTAATTGAACCGCAGACTAAAGTGTGATCTAGATCAATCATACATTATAAGCGACACATAAATTTGTATCTTGAACTTACAAAAGATAAACGGCATATTACAGAACAAAATGTTTTCGCATTTCAGACGCCTCCCTTGGGCGACCCCTGCACAAAAAACACCGACATCGTCCTTGACGTGGGGCCCCGAAACGGACATCGAAACCCACGCCACATCAGCACTTCCAATCGACTCGTCTTCCCACTCTCGTCCGATCCACACCATCGATTATTAATGATCACCCATGATTGAATAAACGACCGTCTCATTTCACTTCCATGCTCTGACCTCAAGCAACTCAGCGTGCTCTGGACTCATTCTGATGAACCACCCCCGGAGGCCATATTCGAAAGTGATGCTGAACCTTCACCTGACCTCGTTCATCAAGCGAGAGTGCTCTTCCACAGATTGCGATCGAGAGAGAGAGAGAGAGAAGATGCCTCTTCCACTATCTGTGGTCTGGCTCCAGCGTCGCCTAATTGGAATATGTGTGCTGGGTTGCGTAACGTGCGTTCGGAAACTAAGTGGGAAACGCGTCAAGGTGCGAATGGGAGTAATAGTGAAGAGCGCAGTGCTTTACATCTAATTGCTCGACCGTGGGGAATGAGAAATTGCCGACTGACAATTGTATGTTAAGCAATTTCGGCGCTAATCGCCGAGAGGTGGCACCCAGTGTATAATTTATTAATTTTGAAAAAGGGAATGGTCAGTGATGTTCAGAGGAACATTTCTCGAAACATCTAGCTGCTGATATTGTTTGGAGCTGGACTATCTGAAATGTGATGTATGGCTGGAATTTGAACGATATAATGCTTCGTGATTTGAATGTGGTTCTTTCGATTTGCAAGGCAACTATGAATTATTGGCAATCGGTGGATTGCCACATTCTGGAGGAAGTTGAGCTCCATCTTCGGTTAGTTGGTATATGTGCACGTGTTGCGAATTGGGACGCAAAACGCCATATGCGTCAAGGCGCAAACTGTTGAAGAACGTGGCTTTTCACATTTAGTTGTCCAAACGTGATGAATGAGAAACTGCTGACTGTAAGTGAATAATTTTGGCACTAATTTCGAAGAGTTTGAAACTAGTCTTGCAATTTAAAAATTAAAAAAAAATATAGGTAGGTAATTGAATTAATATCTGCACTGGGACAACACAAATATTGACGACGGATTAAAAAAAATGGACAGACCCTTGATATTTAGATCTGGCTCTCAATATTATATTTGAACTGGACTACTCAATTTTCGATGAATGAAATGCTTTATATTGCATGCATGGTTATGTGAAGCATATCGTACTTCGTGATTTGCATGTAGTCCTTTCGATATGCAAGGCGAATATGAATCATTGACACAGCTGTTGATGCGAGATAGGAATTACAGGGGAAACGCGTCAGAGTCCGAAAATAAGAAAGATCGTTGCTCTTCGCATCTAATTATATGAAGGCGGGAATAAAAAATTGTTGACATAAACAGTTATTAGTGAATTTGTTTTGCGTTGTTTCAGAGTAAAAATTGACAAAATAAGAAAGGTGGTAGCTCTTCGCATCTAGTTGCACGAAGGCGGGAACAAAAAATTGTTGACATGAACAGTTGTAAGTGAAAGTAGCTATTTCAGCGTAAAAGTTTTAGACAACTGTATAACTTAGTATTTCCAGACTGTTTGGATATGCAATAGCCATTGCCATAGTGTACACAATTGCCATGGTATAGACAAGGTCGAATTATCCAGAACGTCGAGATACACGTCAGCGTTCATGGTACCAGGTACATAAAGCAATGGGCCGAGACATAACTAGGAAAAACAACCCCACACTAAGAGGGATCCTCCTTCAAATATCTACGATGTCCAAATACTTTTGTCCATATAGTGTATATTTCAACTGGTCTAGCTAAATTTTACTATAAGTAAAGTACATGTGGCATTTGAACAATATCCCTTTGTTCTTTGAATACAATTCTTTCCTTTTAAAAGCCGCATTGAATAGCAGCTAACAACCACATTCTGTGATCGATTTCCATATTTGTTTTATTTGAATGTGCGTGTTTGGTTGCGCGAATAGACAATTTTATAGAGTTACCAATTTCGCTCTGTTTAAAATTCACATCCGCTGTATAATGTAGCAATTTAAAATGTATGTCCCGTGATATTCAGGGATTTCATAGACAACTCCGGGTCGTTGCGATCGTAAGAGAAAGAAAGCCTATGTTATCTGTAGTCGGGATCAAGCTTCGCTTAATTGGAAGATACGTGCTTGGATGCATAACGTGAGTGAAACAAAACGGGAAATGAGTCAAGGTACGAAGGGTAGGAAGGTATTTAATTACTGGAGCAACACAGTGGGTTATTGACGACGGTCCGGGATCAATCTCCTAGTGAAAGATCAGACAAAGTTTGAACGGAAGTAATAGTGAAGGATGCTCTTGTGTTATAGCTCGATTATTGAAAATGGTAAATTGCTATAAAACAATTGTATTTAAAGTAAATTTGCTCTTTTACAGTGTTAGTGAATTTCTAATGAATAATTTTGTAATTTAAAAGGAAAACGATAAAAGATAATAATTATAAACTATCATAACTGTAATCAGTTTGGCCAAATTTTAGTAAAAAATTCAACACCTATACATTAAGAAACTCAAGATGTAATCCATAAAATTTCTGATATACCTTTCTGTATTTTACCAATCTTTTCTCGATTTATTGAAATTACCAATTGAGCTTCTTCGGGTTGGGAGTCGAAGTTCTTTCACGCTGGAGCGGGGTATTGGGGATGGTTCGAAATCAATTCCGAAGGGAAAGATGGGAGAACCACACATCGTAATTTCGAACCAACTTCAGATCAACGAAATCAACACCTGAGCTGGTTATCTATAAGAAAAGCCTATGTAGCCTACCTCTTCAAACTTTCACACCACAGCAACATAGAACGTCTGGAGAATTTTTTGCAAACGAGAAAAATAAAACCATTCCTTTAACCCACTCAGTGGTTCCGCCAAGATATCTCATCCACCAAGTAGGAGTGCAACTATAGTACCGTAGGAGAGCAGTAGGAGTACAATTATAGTACAGTAGGAGTACAATAGGAGTACTGTAGGAGAGCAGTAGGAGTACAAATATAGAACAGTAGGATTACAATAGGAGTACTGTAGGAGTACAAATATAGCACAGTAAGATTACAATAGGAGTACTGTAGAAGAGCAGTAGGAGTACAAATATAGCACAGTAGGATTACAATAGAAGTACTGTAGGAAAGCAGTAGGAGTACAAATATAGTACAGTAGGAGTACTGTAGGAGAGCAGTAGGAGTACAAATATAGCACAGTAAGATTACAATAGTACAAATATAGCACAGTAAGATTACAATGGTACAAATATAGCACAGTAAGATTACAATAGGAGTACTGTAGGAGAGCAGTAGGAGTACAAATATAGCACAGTAGGATTACAATAGGAGTACTGTAGAAGAGCAGTAGGAGTACAAATATTGCACAGTAGGATTACAATAGGAGTACTGTAGGAGAGCAGTAGGAGTACAAATATAGTACAGTAGGAGTACAATAGGAGTACTGTAGGAGAGCAGTAGGAGTACAAATATAGCACAGTAAGATTACAATAGGAGTACTGTAGGAGAGCAGTAGGAGTACAAATATAGCACAGTAGGAGTACAAATATAGTACAGTAGGAGTACAACTATAATACAGTAGGAGTACAACTATAGTACAGTACAGTATGAGTACAACTATAATATATTAGCACAGCTATAGTACAATAGGAGTACAGCTATAGTACAATAGGAGTACAGCTATAGTACAGTAGGAGTACAACTACAGTACAGTAGAAGTACAATTATAGTACAGTAGGAGTACAACTATAGTACAGTAGGAGTACAACTATAGTTGAATAGGAGTAGGAGACAACTACAAGGACCAATTTTGTAATGACGAGATATTTCGTCATTAAGATATTGCCGATATTTGATAATGATGAGATAAAGATATGGTCAGTTTTCTTCTATCGATATGATGTATCGTCCATCCAAATCTGCTAATGGATTTGCTAATGACCTCAATTCAAGATACCTCATCCAGACAAAAGCCCAGGAGGTTTAAGAATGTTACATTAAGATGCCATGTCATAAAATCAATTTTGTTACTTAGCATGTTTTTACCTTAAAAGGGTATAGCAATCAAAATTATAAAAAGAAAAATATGTTTCACATAGAATTTATCCGAAGCGTTTTATAATCACACACCGCTAAATTAAATTTGCAAAATTTGTATCCATGTAACCTTATTTACACCTACGTTTTTTACTTGATTCATACCAGTCACTTTAATTTCAAAGGAACCTTTGCGTGGAAGGGTTTTGAACGAATTTTAAAACCAACAGAGAGAATCTCAGAAAACATTTTACCAGAATTTCAAAGATATGTTCTCGATGAACTTCTAGTTTCCCTACCACAACTTGGCTTGTTTGTTGGAACAATCCATGAACCAGTTAACCACTAGCTAAGCCACCCAACTGAAAAGATGATCAGAACAGATTGAAAACGAGTTAACAAAAAATTAAGTAATCGCATACTTGGTATGAAGGAAACTTATTATTTTTTTACCTTTTAAACCCACACCATCTCCTGTAAAGAAGAAGTAATTCACTTCCGCGAAATCGTGGTCATCCCTATGACTTCAGACATGACCTGCAGCGTGATTTTCGGCTATTTTTTTCTCCTTCCCTTTCCTCGGTCTAATTACGGCAAGTGCGAACACAAAACACCGATGAAAATGCTTCTTCTCCACTTCGCTGATTCTTCTCACATTCGCTGAGACAAACGGTTAGCTCGAACCTTTTATGCTTTGGGTGAAAAGATTTATTTTATGATTATCAAGTAGCCCATTTTACTATAGCGATAATATGCGGTGAATCTAGGATGGGTCAAAAGGGTGTGAATATCACGTGAGAGCGCGCGTGTGGGTTTTTTTTAATGAACATCAAAACTTTATTTACTCTGTAGCTGATTGATTTTGAATAGAACAATGTCTTTTGAGGGAGTGCATAGGAGAAGATAAATTAAAAAATACATTGCTAATAAGTGAATATTTTTCAACGCATTCGAAATATTTTCATTTTATAACATACGCAATTATGGAAGTTTTAAATACTTTTCTAATGAAATAATCTGAATACAGGGTGTTTTTTAATTTATAGGTCATTTTGTTTTGGCTTAGCTTTCAAGTGAAACACTTTTAATTAAAATTTTGTCTATTCAATTAATTACAAATACGTAATTATGTAACTTATTGCAAAATACACAACCTTATACTCGGTTTGAATTGGTTTACTTTAGATTGAAGAGATATTCAAAATATATAAAAGAAAAAATATAAAAAAATATATTTTCGAAGAATAAAATAATATTTTAACACCGTTCGCCATCTTTATAATTTTTTACAACTTACTTTGGACACAAATCCTACACATGCATATCAATTCATGTAATGCATACATTTCACATACATCGCACACTTGCTGTATGACAAAGCTACAAAATGACGAAAGGTGAGACTAAGGTTACTACCACGAAAGATGATTTTGAGGGAGATTTGAAATTCCCTTTATGTTCTTTTCATGTTCAACTAAAATAATAAAAAGGACGATTTACGGTGTCTGCTCTCAGATTCATAGTAAAAAAAAACAGTATTTTTTTTTCATGTGGCACTTTTGCATCAAGCATGCGACATTGTCGAATTTTGCCCTCCTTTCCTATCATTATGACAATGATATTTTAATGTTGAAAAGTTCTAGTTCAGATAAACATTATTCTTTCAATAACGCCCTAATTACACTTAAAATTTTCTTTATTCTAACTTACCTGTCACTTTAAGTTGAATACTTGGAGGTTGTGTTGCGTATGATGAACAGGAAATGTAATTTATTAAAATAATATTTAAAACAGAAAACAAAAGGAAATAGCGAAATAAAACAAAATGAAAGGAAAAAGATAACGGAAAAAAATTGTTTTAATGATATCAATTTGTGGTTCTTTTTATTATCACTTGATCTTGCACAGTGGCCACTTACAACTAAAAAGTGTACAAAATTTAGAAATGCAAAATTAATTCAGAACGAAAGAAACGGAAAATATCTTTGCACGCGCGATCAACCAACACGAGTTTTCGTTTCATTCCCGTTCGTTGAAAAATATCGTCTGTCCCAAATATTCAGAAATCATTACGCAAAGAACAAAATTAAGACCCGAAATAAATGAAGTATCAGAGCTGAAATTTCAAATTTTTTTTTACTGATTGCTTTTTTAGCAGCACTGGTAAAGCAATCTAAAAAGTGATCGTAATACTCAAATACATTCCAGTTTTTCCAATTATGGTTGATTTATGTTATTTATGGTTATTTATGATTTATGTATACTTACTAGGGTGTTTTAGCATGAAACGTTTCTAAATAGGAAGACAAAGAAAAGTTAATATTGCATTCATTAAACTAATATATGATGTATAAAAAAAGGCACAATGCAATCAAATATCTGGAATACATTTCACGTGATGCCTGTACAAATGCACAAATACTGTTTAAGATCTTTATTAAGACGAGAAGTACACACAACAGGCAGAGCAACAGTAATGTACAATATATATACATCGCGCCACATGGCTATTTCGTAATGCAATCACAGTTATAGATACAGTTACACAACACCTCCCTTCTTAAGAATGTTTTTCACAAGGGATCTTACTTAAACATAAAACAAATAAAATTAAACAATATTAATCCTTCAAACTTTAAAAGATCACGATACACAATCATTTACAATGACTCAACTCTAATATCCGTATCCTTGAGGTGGTTTTACAGTTCTTCCTGATCTTGTTACATACAGGTTCTTAGTTTTATCAGACACAGATTTTGTACTTACATTACTTTTTACACTTGATTTTTCATTTACACTATTATCAACATCAAAATTAAAATCAAAAGACGGTTTATTGTTTGATGGTTTTAGATGAACCCTATTCCTTCTTAGTATTCTATTGTTTTGACACTTAACCCAATAACTTCTAGGTTTTCCATCTTTTTTAACTATTACACCTCTTTCCCATTTCTTACCATTACGAATCAATACGTTTTGATTTTTATGCAACTCACCTAAAGGTTTAGCAATTTTATCATAATTATGTTTACTCTGGTTTTGTTTGTTTACAATTTTATCTTTAACATTTAACTGAACTGCTGGTTTTAACAAATCTCTGTTAATTGGAATTTTAGTTCGAACTCTTCTACTCATTAAAGCTTGAGAAGGGGAAAACTCAGCATCTTTTATAGGGATATTTCTATATTCCATAAGAGCAGTATAAATATCCTTATTCAAGTCATTACACTTTTTTATGATACTTTTAGCAATTTTGACACCACTCTCAGCTTGTCCGTTAGACTTGGGATATCCAGGGCTACTATTTATGATCTCAAAACCCCACTCTTTAGCAAATTTTCTAAATTCCCTGGAACTAAAGGGCATGTTATCTGCAACCAAATAACGGGGAATACCATGGATACTAAAAATAACTTTTAACTTATCCACTATTTCACTAGTTTGTTTGTTAGCAATAGGAACAATTTCTAACCATTTAGTTAAATAGTCCACTGCAACAAAATAATCTTTGTTACCGTATTCACAAATATCACATCCAACTTTTTCAAAAGGTAAAGACATAATTTCATGGGATATAAGTGACTCTTTACAGTTTTTAGAACTATATCTTTCACAAATAGAACACTTAGAAATCAATTTTTCAATATCACACGACATACCAGGCCAGTAAAGAATTTATCTAGCTCTCATTTTAGTTTTTTCCATACCAAAATGACCTTCATGAATTCTATACAGCATTTCATTTCTTAACTCTAAAGGAACTACAATTTTACCATTTAAAAATACAACATTATCTTCAACAAAAAGATCACTTCTCATTTTAAAATAAAATTTTACATTATCATCAACATCTTTTTTACAATCTGGCCATCCATTTTGGCAATAGGTAATTATTATGTTTAACACTGGATCTTTTAAAGTACACTCCTGAAATTCCTTCAATTTTCTATCTGTTACATGTATATATCTTACAGCCTTGACACAATGCACAATTTCTTTCAAAAAATCCTCTTGATCATACTCATTAATATAAGATCTAGATAACAAGTCTGCTACATACATATTTTTACCTGGAACATACATAACATTAAGATCATATTTAAGAAGCTTAAGTTTCATTCTTTGTAACCTACTAGACATGATTTTTACAACATTTTTCTTGTGAATTGACACTAGAGGTTTATGATCTGTGTGTACAATAACTTTTTTACCATATATAAAATTATGAAATTTTTTAGTAGCAAACACAATACTTAAGTATTCGTTTTCTATTTGAGCATAATTTTGCTCTGCTTCTGAAAGTGCACGAGAGGCAAAACTTACCGGTTGACCATCTTGAAGTAAACAACATCCTAATCCACTTTTAGAACTGTCACATTGCAGAGTAATTTTTTTATTAGAGTCAAAATTACCAAGAACAGGAGCTTTGCTAATTCTGTCTTTTAACTCATTAAGAGCCTTATTATGAACAGATAACCATTCAAAATGAACAGAGGTTTTAAGTAGCTCTCTTAAAGAGGCAGTAACTTGACATATTTGGGATAAACTTTCTTAAATAGTTTACCATACCCAAAATACGCTGTAGTTCTTTTTTATTACTAGGAACCTCTAAGTTCATGATAGCTCTTACATGATCAGGATCAGGTTTCATACCAGACTTATTAAACACAAATCCAAGATATTTTACTTCAGTTACACGATACTGTAGTTTTCTAAGATTAAATTTAACATTCAATTTTCTAGCTCTTTCTACAACTTTACATAAAATTTCATCAAGTTGTTTTTCATTCTCAGCACAAATTAACATATCATCAAAATATATTACAACACCCGGAATATCACCAAAATTCTTTTCATTAAACTTCTGAAAAGTTTCTGGGGCAATATACTTATACCAAAAGGAAGTCTATTAAACTTAAAACATCCAAATGGGCTGTTTAACTTACATAGTTCACTGGACTTATTATCAAGTTTTATCTGATAAAACCCATCTTTTAAGTCAAACACAGTAAAATTTGATTTATTACACAACTTTGGAATCAATTCTTCTATCGTAGGTATTAAATAATATTCTCTTTTAATAACCTTATTAAGATCTTGGGGATCCAAACAAATCCTAATCGTACCATCTGGTTTTTCAACAATTACCAAGTTATTAACCCAACCTTCAGGACTTTCTACTTTACTTATAATACCATCTTTTTCAAGAACTTTTAATTTATCCTTTAATTTTATTTTAACAGTCTCTGGAATTATTCTAGGGGGCTTAACAATAGGTTCAATACTTTCATCTATTTTAATAGAACATGTAGAATCAAAAGTACCTGTACCTTCAAACAAATCACCATTCTCACTCACAAACTGATCTTTACTTAAAGTTTCAGCAATATTTACTTCTTGCTTTTTAATCCTGCTACTAGTTAACTACTACACAACTAGTTAATCCAAGTAATGGTTTAGAATACACCTTACAATCAACAATAACAAACTCTAGTTTTCTACGTACATCATTAACACTACATGTTAAACTAACTTTACCAAGTGGTTTAATTTTAGCACCACCAAAAGCTTCTAATATAATATAAGTACAGTTCAGTTTTGTTGTAGATCTAAGGGCATTATACACATTACGAGGTAAAATATTTACAGCTGCACCTGTATCCAGCTTGAAAGACAATTCAGTACCACATACCTTTATTTTTTGAACCCAACATGACACTCTGTTGTCATCATCAGATACACTATAGATCTCGAAATTTTCGGTAATCCCAGTCACCTTTCTTGGCTTTGCAGTTGACGTTTTACACCAGACTGCAAAATGTCCCAGTTTATGGCAGATATTGAACTTTTTTCCAAATGCTGGACAGTTTCTTTTCCTGTGTTTGGTATTGCACCTTTTACAAAGGTACACTTCCGAGGACGTTTCACGAAAACGAAACGGTTTCACCTGTTCCGTTCTTCTTTTGATTACATCCATTTCTGTTGAGGTCGCCGAGGGATGAAGAATCGACGACTGTTGTCTGCTGATTTCCGCCGATCTGCAAATCTCCACCGTTTTTCCCAACGTTAAATTATTTTCTCTTAGCAACCTTTCCGTAGGGGACTGTTCAGTTAAGCCAACGACTATTCTATCGCGGACGACACTATCTGTCAGTTCTCCGTATTCACAGTTTTTTACTAATTTTTTTAATTCCGTTAAAAAATCATTAAAAGATTCTCCTTGGAGTTGCTTCCGTCGGTTAAACAAAAAACGCTCGACCACGACGTTCTTCCGAGGATTCGCGTATTTTTCAAACTCGACTACTACAGCTTTATAACTTTTTCGGTCTTCATCCGTTAGGGAGAAAGTATTGAAAAGTTCCACGCTATCTTCGACAGTACAATTTAGTAGTATTGCTATCTTAACCTCATCGGGCTTTTCATCGTGACCAGCGGCCTTCAGAAAGATTTCAAAGTTCTGGTAAAATCGCCTCCACTCTTCGGAAATGTTGCCGCTTAGGTTGAGGTTTCTCGGCGGTTTCAAACCCTCCATATTCTTTCAGCTACTTCAGCAGCGAGCAAGGTTCTTCAAAGGCTGCGCCATGTTTAAGATCTTTATTAAGATGAGAAGTACACACAACAGGCAGAGCAACAGGAACGAACAATATACATACAGCGCGCCACATGGCTATTACGTAATGCAATCACAGTTATAGATACAGTTACACAACAAATACAAAATCGAACATACATAGAAAAGAAAGGAGGACAGACAGACCTACGCAACCAAAATCAGTCACTAAATGAAGTTTAAGTACTCACAGTATGCAAAGTTTCATGAAAATATATTAAATCGTGTGGATGTGTATAGGACAGACAGACAGACAGACAGACGTGCAAGAGGCGAATTCGGCATCAGAAGGGTCCAAAACGGACAGAAAACTTGAAATGGGTCGAAAATATTCAAAGTACAAACAAACACTCCATTCCTATTTATATAGATTAGTATTTGGGCTCAAACTAAATGACCATATCTAGTTAAGCTATAAATTTAAAAAAAAAACGCGCTTTTTTTACCACATTTTCCACATGCGTTTCATCACAGTTCCGGGGTGATGTCTTCAATGTCTTTGCGAATGGTTTGCTTAAGTTGTTGAAACGTTGTCTATTTGCACAAGCGTCGAGTCTTCCTTTTTTTAGTAAACTTTCGGAAAAATCTATCGTGAGGAAATTAGAAGTCACCAAATTTTCGGCTGGAAATAGATGCAAAAGAATTCGTATGGTTGCACGAGCTGTTTGACATATAGTTTTATGTTGTTAACACCACCTGTACCGCATTTGTATTAGAAACCTCGAATAAAATTACTGGTAAAATATTCCATATTGCCTCCACACCAGATTGCCAGCAGTCATTAATCGAGTAAATAGTATTAAAAAACTGATCGAAAAGGTTTTATTTAAAAGATATTCCAAAACACACACACACACACTGTATTATTTGTGTTTGAGAATAAAGTTCACTTATTCACATTCTTGGGGTGCAATAATGGATTAAACCTCCAAGGGGTTTTGACGAGATGCCTCGTCCATCAAGATATGATCAATTGTGCTAATGACGATGTATCTCGTCCTCAAGATATGGCCAATTTTTTTATTCGAGATAAAGATCTGGTCAGTTTCTTCTAAACAAGGTATCTCGTTCTTCAATATCTGGCCTGATTTGTCCATTTGACGAGTTATCTAGTCGAGATAACCACCAGAAGGATTAAAAAAAAGTTTAAGTAAAAAGACAAATTACCTGAAAGACAACTCATCAAGTTTTAAAATATAAAACGAAAGATAAATACGAATGATTACTTTTTCAACAATTGTTTTGACATTTTAATGACAATGAAACTTTACTGAGGTATAGAAAACAATGCTCAGGGTAATGAAAATACCAAAAACCATGTTTAACTTTAAATTCATAGCGAGATGTGATCAGATCGTCATTTTATAGCTCTAGCGCGTGTTCACCTCATGTTATTGCGAACCAGTTTAAAGATTTACCGAAGGCTAGGACAGAGAACACATAAAAAGACGATTAAGTAAGACCAAAGGTGATGCTATTAGTTTATAAAATATGAAGCGAGCATACATTTTTACTCTACAACGTGCTCTGGTATTGTAAATATACGTTTAGCGACGTCCACGAACAGTTAGTTGAGTAATAAAAAGGACATAATTATGCATGTAGAGGTTCAGAAACACGATGTTTTCGAATGAGATCTACCTCTATGAGATCTATTCTATGCCGAGAACTCGGAAGTAACTCAAGACATAACAGGTCACCTTCTCCTACCAGAAGTTTCGAATTACGTTGTGTAAGAAACTTCAGGAGGCCTACGAAAGCTGACAAGACCATGACAGTGATGCTGACTCTACAACGTCCTCTGGTATTGTAAATATACGTTTAGCGACGTCCACGAACAGTTAGTTGAGTAATAAAAAGGACATAATTATGCATGCAGAGGTTCAGAAACACGATGTTTTCAAATGAGATCTACCAGTGCTATATCGAGAACTCGGAAGTAACTCAAGACATAACAGGTCACCTTTTCCTGCAGAAGTTTCGAATTACGTTGTGTCAGGAGGCCTACGAAAGCTGACAAGACCATGACAGTGATACTGACGCCACAGGCAGACTTCTACGCATCTTGGAAGGGACTAATCAAAGCAAATGTCAGTCTACGGATTTTCATCTCCGATGTGTGCCTATACAGAAATAATATCATCGCTACTATTATTTACTTTCAAATGACAATATCTCTTGTGATTAATGAAGGGTGATAAATATCAACCGCGTGTAAGTTTTGAACGTTTAATATTTCACGAAGCAAAATTGTCTGTTGTAATTTTACCTAGGCGTAAAGGACTCACATTGACACGTAAAAATGCTTAGGTCGTTATGATAATTTCTATGAAATGCTTTTCCTATGAAGCTGAGATGATAGTGTTTTGTGATTGAACGCGTTTCCTGTTCGCATTTTGGAAGTCACTTAGATAAATGTAAAGGTAACTCCATTATCTATTGAACGAGAGCGTTGAGTAACCGAAAGTAAAATCCTTGTATCCAGGTGATTTGTTTGTATTGAAAATTCCTCATAGCGTTTCACAGGTATTATCAATGTTGTGAAGGTATTTTTTTATTATTTAGTTTTGGGGAGCATTTTTCTGTTTTTCTTTCTCATTTGTAGATCAAGTGTTGAAGTTGGTGCTTTTAAGCAGTGTTGCCAGATTGGGAGCAATTGCGCCCTTTGGCCTACTATTTACCTTGTATGGCGCCAAAATTTTACATTGGGTTCACTAGTGGATTATAAATAAACTTAGTTATCAAAGGTAAACAAGAAAAAAATCAACTATTTTTTAAATATAATTTTCTTTTAATATATTTGTTACACTTTTTATAATATTAATTATAACCACAACACTCATCTATTTCAGAAGAAGTGTTTCGCTTTAAGCGGGCCCTAGTGCCTCTGTGCTAGCACGTACTTCCTGTTTTTTTTATGTGACTTTGCTTGAGTTACGAATGCACTCTCAACACAACGCTTGTAACTGATCATAAATGTGTGATTTTTTAAGAGTTTTTTAAACTAAAAACATGATTAACACATGTGTTGCAAATTATTTCTCCTTGAAGCCTGGCTCGAATTGTTCTTATTGAAGAATTTAGAGTAGGAGGAAATTAACGCCAAACATCACCAAGTAGCAATAAATCAAATTAGTTCGTAACCGAAAGTATTAAACTCGTCTTCCTATGGTTTGTTCATGGTTAAACTGAAAATCTCTCTCAAAACTCTTTTTGACAAAATACTGAATTTTTTTTTTGTCGCTTTGAGCGTTTTTTAGAAGTGAAGTTGAATGTCTTCTCCTGGTGCATGTATACACTAGAAATTACGAAAATCGACCAGAACATCAATATATATTTTATTAATACAAACTATTTGCCAATTTTTTATCGTTCAAACATTGCCAAGATCTTGCAAACATTCGAAATAGCTTTTAGTTACAAGAGTTTTCGTTAGGTAACTGTCACCATGAACAGACATGTTTACAAAACTTTGAACTCGATTTCTGAAAAACTGCGTTTTTACAATAGGATGCTTTGTTCAAAACGTGAAACTTTTTTGTTGAACTCTTCAATGAATTCACTTATTATAATTGTTTTTTGATCATTATGATCTATATAATACAAAGGATGTTTTGAACCTTAATCAGAGTATTTAGTCCAGAAACGGATTTTTAATTGTTTTTCAAATGTTAAATTCCTGAAAAAATGTAGATTATTTTACGCTTCCTTGAAAAAAACTATTTTTCTCAAGCAACCTGATGGAGATTCGAAACATGAAAAAGTAATAACAGAACAAATTAAAATTTGAGATATCACGTTTAAATGAATGCTGATTTGCTAATTATATTTTAGTTAGATAATTAATTATTTACACAATCTATTTTTTCCCCTGAAATAATTTTAAGAATACACCAATTACCCGTGGGAAAAAAAAAAAAAAAAAAAAAAACTGGATTTTTTAAGTTAAAAACAAAAAATCTTCTAGCGTATACGTACGCCTTATCTGGAAACTCTGCTTTTAAATGTCATTCAGAAGTAGAGGATTGCTCAGCCAATTTCACCTCAATTACAGTTAATTTTAAAACGGGAACAAAGGCTAAAAAAATGGTCTTGGTTTAAATGACATTCATTTAGATTATGGTAAAATTATTTGATTATATTTAAATGATTCATTTGAATAATGGTTTCTACAATATGACAAGACCATGAAGAGAATAAGATAATTTAAATTTGTTATGAGTGAATAGAAAGTGAGAGGAAAGTAGTACATGTATAATCTAAGCCATAATACTGTTACAAGTGAGTCATGAACAAGAACTATAGAAACCAAATGCACATGAATTTAAAACATCAGTTAAATATCGAGCAATTATGGTTGTTTCATAAGTCTGATTAACTTACAGACCCTCCTTCAACTATAGGTCCTCTTAAAATTATAGAATATCAAATTTATACCTCCAAGATAAAAAGAGGGAAGAGATTGAATCAATATACAGTGTATATAGAAATGATAGGTCCACCCTCATTTTTCAAAGTTTTGACTCTTAATTGAGAATAAGAATCACTTTTTTTTGTAGAGGTAATTATACAATAATCTTTATAACTATTTAGGAAGCAATTTGTAAAATATAAATAATCTATTTTTATTTCATGCACATTTTTATTTTGAGACCGTTTCAAAAAGATAAGCCCGTCTTTATAAATCTTTGCATTAAAACATTTATTTTCACATAATTTGCATAAATATCATAGTTTCGTCTTACTGCGGGGTTACATTGGCTGCTGTGAGGATATTTAAACAGATTTGAAAATCACGTTACAATCAAGCGAAATGGGTCGTCGGTGAAGTGTTTCGCTGGTTGAAGGGAAAATTGATGCATTTAAGAAGTGTGGAAAATCGAATAGAGAAATAGCTAAACTTTTAAATAGATCGCATAATGTTGTAAATAATTTTTTGCGACTTAGAAGTGCTTATGGCAATAAAAAAGTCATCTGGGCGGCCATCAAAAGTGACACCCCGACAGAGAAGGACTATCGTAAAGGAGTAAAACATGGAAATACGAGCTTTTCCACTGCGGCCAGACAACAAAACCCTCCAATATCAAAACCTACGATCCATAGAAAAGAGTGGTAAAGAAGTTCAGCAATTTAGTTTACTAAAGAAGGAAAAAAGTTTTGAAATTAACTAAAAAGCACGAAGAAAATTGATTCAAATTCGCACAGGAAGTGATGTCATGGAAAGAAGTCTGGCATCGGATGATATTAAAAAAAAAAATTAAACCTGTATGGTCCAGATGGCTGGCTATATTACTGGCACCATCTGCGTAACGGTAGAGAGATATTCTCGAACAAGGAAAGCTGGTGGTGGTTCAGTTATGATACTTGCCGGATTCGGACGTACAGGAAAAACTGATATAGCATTTGTGAACAATCTTTTGAATGCTGCAGGCTATCAACAGCTGCATGAACAATATTTCATTCCACAATCAGAGCACATTGGAGGTCCATTCTTCATGTCCCAACTGGACAATGTTTCTATCCATTCTGCAAAGTCCATTTTTGAATGGTCTCTGGATAATGGCGTACATATCATCGATTGGCCACCTTGCAGCCCCGACCTGAATTCGGTAGAAAACACGTGGGGCATACTTGCAAGATCAGTGTATGCAGGCGGAAGGCAATACGACTGTACTACAGACATGAAAAAAGCTATTACTTCCGAATGGGCAAAAATCGAGACAGTTTGCAAAAACTTGTAGAAACCATGCCGAATAAGATTTATGAGCTCATTCTGAAAAACGATGGAAAAATTTCTTATTAATTGAACACTAATTTGATGTTTGGTTCAGTGGATCTATCTTATTGAAACAACTCTTGCACATAATTTTAGTTTTCCTTATAATTCCTATGATTTGTATATTATTTATGCATTATTTTTTATTCTATGAGCTAATGTAGTTTATAAAATAGTACTTTGTATACAATAAAACTTTTTTCCCAACATAAGTTTCGTTTTTACTGGTGGACTTATCATTTTGATATGCACTGTAGATATCTCCTTTTATCAAGGCCTTGAGATACACATACAATAACCGAATTTTAAAGTACTAATGTTGTCTGAAACTTAGTGGCGAATTAACATAATAGGGTAAAGCGCCGTAATTCTCCCTTTCTTTCAATGAGTTAGAAGGAAATATTGAAAATATATTGTTCTCTGATCGGGTTTAAGTAAATGAAAAATTCTGACATTCATTTGTATTGAAAAGTTATTTTAAAAGTGATTGTTCTAATCTTCTGAATATAATTAACATAACTATACCTATAAAATAAAAGAGGTCAGGGTTTGAGTCTTCGTAGCTGTTTAACCCTCATCACGGCCCCTTACAAAATCGGGTAAAGAGAGAATGTCATCAGAATCAAATTAATATATTTTTTTCAATTACTGAAAGAAATTTTGAAAATGTAGCATATCATGAGGAATTATGAATATAATTAATCTAATCATACCTCCAAGATAAAAAAAAAAGCAGAGGCTTGAGCCTATGTAACCATCTCCCTTTTCAACGGTCATGAGAAATTCATTACCGTATTTGAAATTAGAAATGTTACGTGAAAGTAAATGACGTCAACGCAAAAGGGCAGAATTCCCATCATAATCCAATTCACTCTCTTTACACGATGAATTAAATAGACCCAATTAGCCCGTTAGTTTAGAGAGTAGGACGATGACATTAACATCAGGGAGTTGAAATGAGTATTTGAGTATAGGTTCTGAAGTAAATAATTTTTTTAATGTACATCGTGAAATATTTTTCGTTTCTACGATACCACTCATAAACATATTGCACTCACGGTTGCCGAGATAGACCGAACTACACAGAAGTATTTCCCATGCGCACGGGGAGAAAAGGGAACGTCACATGCACGACGTATTACGCAGATGCGAATTGGTATCAGTTTTGCTTATGACTATGTTAGCCCTTCTTTGCATAATGGTGGAAATTTCCATCATAACATTGAATGCCCAAAAATTATATAAAAGAACAAGTTCACTTTAAGTTGTTGATCGTATCTGGATACCTTTTTAATGTCCATTGCATAAAAAAAAAACATAGCTGTCAAAAATAAGCAAGCGTCACTATCAATAAAACGAGCTTGAAGTTGTCATTCCGCTGTTTGTTGTAGTTGCAGTAAACGTATGATTTAGTTTTTAATTTTGTTTTATTATATTTGAGTTTCTATTGCTAAAAAAGTGAAAATGAGTGGAAGAAAGGTTTGTAACATGTGTTTCTGTTATTTTTAGAGCAATTTCTGAAAAAGTTTGCGTTTAATTAAAAAAATACCACATGATACCATCATATTGTTTTTTGCTAAATTTATACTATAAATATATACTAAGATTTTTTTAACCATTTTCCCTTTAATTTTGAACATGAATTATATCACCTTGATTTATTTCACCAATAAAGAAAAAATCATGCAAAGAAGGGTTAACATGATTACTGTTCGGCACTTTTTACCGATATAACGATTTGGATAGGGACTTATTTTTGCCCTGTAAAGTCCACGTTGAAAGTCCTATGCCAAAAGTATTGGAAAAGTGTGTCCTGATGTTAGCAGAAAGCAAAATCACGACACCCAATTGTATCGAGAAACGATTTCAAAAGTGATTGTTCTCCAATCTATTACACCAGAATCCTGATAAAACACTTGTAGCAAAAGACCCACATCGGTTTGAAGGAGTGACCGGAAATATTACCGAGCAATGGATAACGTGAAACATTCGCCGATAAATATGGGCAGTTTCCGGGAAGTAAAGAAGTATATGTATTAGACAGTTCCAAGAGAGCGATAATGACAGACAAGCTAGTTTTTGATCCTGATAGATAGTCGTGAGGATTCGACTAGAATAACGTAGCCTCCATTTTGAAAAACATCAGACTCTAATAACAGTGATCACGTAAACCGAAGAAATAGTACTTTAGAAATGTAAAACACGTGTAGTATATTTCGAAAAAGAGTGATTTGAAAATAATAGTTTTCTGATAAAAAGTAAGTCGATAAAATGTGTTGATGTTTGATTTATGTTATTTCTTGTAATGTCACAGAAGTATAGAGTAAAATCAGATTACCACACAAAACAGTTTTCGAATCGTCATTTTAAATGTAAGAAAGAGTAAAATGCTAGAAAAGATATGTTTATTGTCGTACATTTCAGGGAAATTACCATATTTCTGAACAATACAAATCGTTTTTCCACTATGGAAATAATATTCGGTTGTATTATTTTTCTGGCTAAATAATGAGTCGAGAGTATTTTATGAGAGAATTCGTATAAATTATTACTTTTAAACTAATTCAGAGCGCTGTTCAGACAGTTTCTTTAGTTGAAAACGAGGTCAAGAGGTCTTTTCTGTCGAGATAGCAATAGCAAAATCTGTAATATTTACAATATTTTTCTGGTTAAATAACGAGTCTCTTGTAATTTATGAGAAAACTTGTTTAAATTGCTTATTTAAACTAATTTTGAGGACTGTTAAGACAGTTTTTTTTGTTGTAGAAAACGAATGAGAGCTCTTTTCTGTCAAAATAAGTGCAGCAATAGTAAAATCCGTAATATTTGTAATATAGCTAAGGTAAGGTAATTTTAATCAACGTCGTTCTAGAGCAACACAACGAGCTATTGACCACGGTCCGGGATCAACCCCCCTAGGGAAAGATTCGAAGATAACGCCAAGTAATTTTGAACCATGGTCAGATGACGAGGCAGCATCTGACCTGGCACCCCACTCTCCAAATTTCCACACCAACCCAACGTGTGGACTTTCAGTCACCACAGATTTAAGGTACACCTGCCGCCTCTACACCATACTTTTACAAACATCCATTCGCTGACCCGGATTCGAACCAGGAACCTTACGATCTAGAGGCTAACACCTTAACCTCCAAACTGGTTGGACGGATAATATTTGTAATATTTTTGCTGTAATACTTTTCTGGTTAAATAATGGGTAGCTTGAAATTTATAAGAAGACTCATTTAAATAATTTTTAAATCTAAATTAGAGCATTGTTCAGACATTTTTTTTTGTAGAAAATTAATGAGAGGTGTTTCCTGTATGTAATCTGAACGTGCCATTAAATTGACTTGTTTCCTAATACGATTTCAGTACTTTGGGAATTCTCGAATTTTTATTGGCGACCGTAAATTAATTAATTTTGCATTTGTATACAGGATGTCCATAAAATCTCTACAATTTCAAGAATTTATTACAAAGGCAAATGAAAAGACGGTTGAGTGGAAATCATTACAAAATCAGACGTATATATTTAAGTTTTTTTTTTGCCTCATTAAATACACTTCTATATGGGCACCATCAGTCGCCACTCGAGTTATTGCCATGTTCCCTGTGGCATATCCTCATCCATGGTGGCAATGACATCAATGATCCTCTGCTTTTGATTAGTGATGCCCCTTCCCTTTGTTCTATAAACCTCTACATTGGGGACCGCATATTCGTGGGTTCTTAAATGAAATATTTCTAGACCAGTGTATTGGAAGGAGTGGCCCGATTCCCTGGTCTCTTCACCAGATATCACTCCCCCAAACATCTTTCTATGGGGTTATGATAAAGCCATGGTGTATGCCGTTGCCACCATTGACGAGGGTATGCTACAGCAAACATGGCAAGAAATCGAGTACCGTCTTGATGTGCTTCGTGCAATGATCTGTCTTTCAGAGTTACAAGAGAATATAGTTATTTTAAGATATGTTTAAAAAGGTGGAAGCATTGTTATAAACATTAAAAATCAAAATTCTATTCTTAAAGTTAAATAGGATCCAGAGGCAAATCGAAGAAATTTTTTTTGATCAGTGAAAACATAACACTTTTCTTTTAACAAACTATATTCCTATTACTTTATTCGAACAATTTGCAAATCATTTTATGAAAAGCATCAGTAAAATGTTTCTTGCTTAGTGTATGTCCATTAACGTGCTGAAAAATATTGCCTGGAGAAACCCGACCAGATATGGCCACTTGCGTCATAAGAAACACCCACCAAATCAACTTATTGATGTCGCTGTTACGGAAGAAAAATGACGCTAGTGCAAAATATGGTTGTTTTGAATTAAATGCGTTGTCTTTGACATGATCCTCTTTTCCAATTGAACAAGGTAGGTAGTTGAATTCATGTCACTCTGGAGACACACAACGGGCTATAAGTGACGGTCTGGG
Source organism: Metellina segmentata (assembly GCA_947359465.1). NCBI lineage: Eukaryota > Metazoa > Arthropoda > Arachnida > Araneae > Tetragnathidae > Metellina > Metellina segmentata. The sequence continues at coordinate 35,768,074 of OX375875.1, forward strand.
AACAAAATGGAACAAGGACATAGCTGTAACAATCAGCTCCGTTGCAGAGCCATTGTGTCAGTGTCCAAATTTCAGCTGTTTCTATTCACCTTTAAAAGAAGAACACATAAATAGTAACTGTGACTCGGATTTTGATGTTGAAGCCGATTGCAAAAGGCGTTGAGTGTTGGATTCAAGTGAACAACGACGTAAGTGCTGTTTAGAACGATTGTATAAAAAGTTGAATATTGAATTCAAGCGAACAGCGACATAAGCGTATAATGTATCATTGTTAATCTTTTAGTAAATAGGAATGAGGCAATGTAACTTGGTCTACCAAAAAGTACTTCTTGGTAAGTTGGTTTACACTCTTATATATATTACTGCATCGTAAGTTAATTTTTGTAGTGGTGGCTAAGCCCTCCACTACAATACTCCCCCTCCAGAAAGCGGTAGCCGAAATTCGATAGATGACGTCACAAGTGGAATGATTGCCATTTGCGTGTGACACTGTGAGAGCTGAATTAAGAGCACTGTTGCAATCGACCTGTGTTGGCTTTAGCAGCCGAGTGTGACTGCCCTTGTGAATTGAAGGCTGAGCAGCATTGAATGGAGTGAAGCCGTGATAGTAGATTAGCAGTGTCTGCTATCACAGAGCCCCAGGTGGCTGTTGAAAGTGATTATCATCACTTTGGCGATTCAACTATCCATCATGGACCATCCATCGAAGTTGTAAAGTTCTGCGTATTCAAAGTACGTCCGTCAGACACCAATTTAGCAAGCCGGAATTAAACAGTGCAACGTTGTCTTCCCAAAAGTACTTCATGGTTGAGTTGGGTTACACTGTTATACATACTTTTGCATCTCAAGTTAATTTTTGAAGTGGTGGTTAAGCTCGCTACAATCTAAACCAGGGCTCGAAATACCCGGGTGCACAGGTGCACTGTGCATATGAAAATACAATTGTACACCTAATTTTTTCCCCGCTAGGTGAAGGCAATGCACCTAACGTTAAAAAAAAAAGGGGGGGGGGGTGTTTTATGTTATTTTGATGTTTGAACAAAATATTAGTATCAAACTCTCTCGCTCTAAAGAAACGTAATTAAAATTCCTAAATACACACTATGCGAAAACAAAATCGCTGGGCCATAACGGGTTTATACAGGAGGAAGGTTTATTTGTGCCATTACTACAGCCAGAACTTTGCGATGATCGAAACATTTTCCAGTTGTCTCTGTTGAAGCGACTGTCGCGACAACCGTGCGACGGAGAATGGAGAATTGAGATGTTTAAATATTTTTATTAACTATCTACTACTAACCTATCTAAACATACCCAACCAATAAAGTAGTTTACATTGCATTAATGCTCTTATATTACGTTTTTTTATGTGCTTCTAATATATAACCTGTGCACCTAATTTAAAAGCTTAGGTGCAAAATGCGCACCTGTATTAAAAAATCTATTTCGAGGCCTGATCTAAACTAACCGTCTGTTTCAAGATGTAAATAGCGGAATGAATAAATGGTGGAAAAATAATATAAATGAATTTAATAAAAAAGCTTTGGATAGTTCTGTGTTGAATATTCCATTCCAAATTTATGAAGAGCAGCGATGCAACTACCCAATTGGGGTGATAGCTAAAAATTCACTTGAATTAGGTAGTATACTTAAAATAATAATAATATGCTATTTGAAGCTTCTTTTTCGTTTCTAAAAAGGTTTTATGAAAGTTGTATTTAATCGTCCAAAGATTTTAGAAGAGATATATCGTCCATAAAAATCTGATCAATTTTGCATATCTCGCCATCAAGATGTTGCAAATTTTTGATGATGATAAGATCAAGATATGGGTAGTTTTCTCCTAATAACGAGATATCTCGTCCATCAATATCTGGTAAGTGTGATATTGATCGAGTTTTTGATGAAATACATCTTCCAGACTACCACCAAGAGGGTTAATATTAATCATGAACGGTGTTCCTAGTTTTCATTTTTGAACATTGATATACTGTACTTTTATCATTGTTTTTCCGGGACAAGGATATTTCTTAAATTTACAGTTCACAATCGTGATGGCGCCTTATTGTTTTATGGATTATGAAACACGTACCACATTATGAGGAAGTACAGTTCAATTAAATTCGAACAATGATAAACTGTTATTGTGATTTTATCCCTTAAATGGAAGTTTAACGTATACAGGAAGTACCATCTTCAGCTATTAGTTTTCCACATGCTCCAAGGCGTGACCGAGGAAGAACCCGAAAGGTCTCCAATTACCATCTTTTCTCTAAGCAATCGTAAAAATGAAAAATGCGGCGATTTTTTCTTCTTTTCATCCTGCGGAGATTTCGGGTGATCTTGTAGCCTCATTCCACGAAAGTTGGCTTCGAAAAAAGACCGCCACACTTACCAGTTAAACTGCTCTTCTTCATTGTATCGTAATTGTCTTTTGTTGTTTTAATTACGCTATCATACATCACAGAAATTTATGTCAGTGTAGTTAAGAATTATTTCCTCCTTGTGTCATAACAGAGGAATTGAGATTGAATAAGTCACTACAAAAAACATTTTTTTCAAGCATGATCGGTCTGCATTTCCCTCCGCATTCAATCAATAATTGTGTGTGGTGTAACGCAATAAGCCGTGTGGTGTGCCGAAAAATACGACGTAGCCAAAATAAAAGTGAAATTGTCATTTATTAAACATGAACGTACACTATTTGAACATTTAGTTCAGGGTTTTGTGTCCCTATTTTGAGGTAGCTGCAAAAAGAACAAAAATGGAATCAACTTCGGCAACCGATGCCAAAAATATACTTATGTCCAGATCGAGTTCTTGAAATCGTTGCTCTTTTTTCGACCCTTTAAATGACACTGCGAGGACCGTTGTGCATTTGGACCTCTTAAGAACCATCTAGATGGGTATGAGGTCATCCAGGTAGATCATAGGAGATTTACGATCTGTCTGGGGTGCCGATTTGACCTCTGACCTGAACCGTTACTATGGATGTTAGAGTGGAATCAAATTTGAGTTATAGTAAGACTTCTGTGAGTTAATATTTCACAGTCATGCGGTTCTATCCGAGTTTATTCGTTAATTGGGGGGGGGATTAAACGGAAGCAATGCTTCAAGGCACAATGACGTTAAAGACAGAATAGGTGTCTTTAAAGTCATTTCTGATTCCATGTCTATATTTCGATATCGATCATTCAGATAGATCGTACGAGATTTACGATCTGTCAGTGATGCAGGTTTGACCTCTGACCTTGAACCGTTACTATGGATGTTAGAGTGGAATCAAATTTAAGTTATAGTAAGGCTTCTGTGAGCTAATATTTCACAGTCGTGCGGTTTTTTCCCGATTATATTCGTTAATTGGGGGAGGGGGGGGGGACAGATTAAACGGAAGCAATGTTTTAAGACACAATGACGTTAAAGACACAATGGGTGTCTTTTAAGTCATTTTTGACTCCGAGTCCATAATTCGATGTCGGGAACCATTTTTGTGATTCAAATGGGTAAAGCAAATAATTACCTGTGGCGATCGATTATTTGGTGTATGACAGCCCTATCGCTAAAAGCAGAACCACCTTTGTGGAAATGGACTTCCTCAAGGTCATGTGCTTTTCTTACTGAAGCCACACTGTACATGAAAAGTGTTTTCAATCAAGTTAAATACAGAGGGCAATTGTTTAACTTTTTCGTAACCTGAGGGGCTATTTTGCATGTTACTCAAGTGCTATTTCAGATGTCGCTGATAACATTAATTATATATTTGCATTGCTCTATTAGAGCAACGACATAGTTACTCTCTACAACTCTAATACGACATAGTTAAAATTCCTACCTACCAAATTGAAGCAACGTACTGTTCATAAAAAATATAAAAGTTTCTGCTTCCTTACACCTGTTCTGCAGTCATGTAAACTACGAGTTTTGCATTTCAAAAATAACAAAAATATTGAATAAAATATTTTCCGGTCATAAAATATCTTTATAGCTATTTTGGGAATGCGGGTTTGATGTCGATTTTAATGTAAGTGACATACTGAAATTACATTTGTGTAACAGTCAAATCACGCTAGAAGTTATGAAAAATGCTATCAAAACACAAGCGCCATCTGCTTTTTGTTTTACAAAAAAACATATTCACTCTGATAATGTAATTGTAACCTTTAACTACTAACCTATGTTAATGTAACCTTTAACTACTGCGAAGAACTACTCTACTCAAACTAAACTTGATATTTTACAGAATAAAGTCCTATCTTATGCTCTGATGATACATTGAGGAATTGTTCTCTCGCGCCAGTCCAGTACTCATTAATTATTGCGCTATCTGTTTGAATTTTAACTCATTTATAAACAGAACTGGAAATATAAAGAGAACAAACCCTACATCTAATAAAAGTAGTTTGTATGTAGGTGTCCATTCAAAAATTTATTTGCTCATGCAGGTATTAATTTTGCAGCGATTCCTAATAACTTGCTAAATAGTAAATTAATGAAAAAGAATTTAGCTACAAAATTTGTTCTTTAAACCAAGAACTTATATTTCATGAATAGTCGAACTAACTATCTATTTTGAGCCTGCTTTTAAAATGTGTTCTTTAAAATCACGTTCTTTTTAAACTGGAGAATCAATCACATTTTCACAAATTGTTTGTAAATTTTCCTAATTGTTTTGAATATAAATAATGCTTCATCTATCTATGTTTGTTTCGATTTCTTCGTTGATTATTTAGTATTGGCAATTTAAAAATCCAGGAAGTTACTAGAATTGTTACAAAAACAGAAACAGAGAAGGAGGGAATGTTTTGTTAGCGAAAATCTTCAAATGTCTAATTTCAACGTCTAGAAAGTTGATAAAAAGAGCCAGAAAAATAAATATAGACACGAAGAAGAATATATTGATGCAGGAAAGTTCAATTGTGTGTTTTTAAGTTTTGTTCATGTAAACAATAATTTAAAAAAAATGCCTGTTGTGACAAATAACATTTTTTTCTGTACTCTAACTTAAGAGATTTTTCTCATCCATGTTCCAAGTGTTTAAGAACTCAAAAACCAAAGGCTTCTTTCTAAATTCATTTAAAATTACATGAATTTTTTTCATGATAGGTAATCATTAATATGTTTTAAAATTTTAAATAAAAATGTAAACACCAGTGGACGTTTTTGCATGATTTGCACACGCATACCAATGACATGAGACAAAAATTGATGTGGCTTCTATAGTATTTAACTCCATAATGAATCTCAAAGGTATGATTTTTTTCATCTTGTTGAGTTTAAAATTAAAGAAGTCATAAACTTTTAACTTATAAAACACACCAGTAAATTATTTCACTGCTTTTCTCCCTTTACATCTCTGAAATTAAAATATTGATAGGTGCCATATGGATGAAAAATAACATATTTAAACTTGAGTTTACCGTTAGCATTTATTTTGGTCCTGACAATAGCAAGCGTGCAGACTATATGCCATCGACTGTATTTGTTCTTAAAATCTTTATCAATCCGTTTTTGAACTACCAACTTCCATTTCCACTTTCATCTTTGCGTAACAGCATTGCAGTTAAAAATAACTTCCATACATACGAAGAGACTATTACGTACGCAATGGATAACACTGGTATTTTGTATTAAGGGCTCTAAATAAAGTAACGCCTTCGCTTTTCTTAGGTGTGGATGGCACTTTAAAGAAACAAACGCATTCAAACAAACCCGTTCCTTTGTTCGAAGCACCCCAAAAAGAAAACGACACCCATCTCGGCCGGCCATGCCTTTATCTAGTGAAACAAATCCAATCACATGATCGTGAAATCTATGATATTATTCGGGAGTGAATATTTCCCTTTCCGTATCACGAACTATTTTGTTTATTTTCGCGCCCTTCTTATGGGCTTCAAAATGGCTTTTCGTCTAACGTCTCAGGCAAAGAGTCGGTAAGCGGGGTATTTCGAATCATGAAAGGGGTGTTCTTTCGTGTACGGGTCCTTTCCTTCTCCTTTGTTTTGCTTTTAATTCCGTGAGCGAGGGATAATGTTTTCGTGTCTTCCCACACGTGTCACGAACTGAAGTGATTCGCATCCAATTATTCAATGAGTGCTTTGGATCGTCAGCGGAAATGAGAGAAGGCGCCATGGCATCCATCAAATTAAATCGTTGCAGTTATTCATTTGTTGTTTTTCGTCGGGGGTGATCTCCATCTGTAAATCAATTGATCCCGTCTCGAAGCCTAGTTTTTCCAAATGTGAATGTAATGGAAGCGATTGGAGCGCTAGTTCTGTGTGATGTGAAGTCGTGCCTGATAAGAAAAATATGTAAATTGTCTCGTCTTTGGTCGTGTTGGTAATGAGTGTGGAATGAATTAAATGATCTGCAGAAGAAACTTTGAGATGTGTCGCGTCTCCCAAATAAATGCAATCATGCCCAGAATTCGGGAAAAAAGAATATGGAGATATACAAATGACTAATGCATGAAAGAGCGGCGTAAGCGCAAGGGCCTGCACATGATTTCTTTCCTGAATCTAGCCATGAATACAGAGAGAGAGAGAGAGAGAGAGAGAGAAGAGAAAAAGTGAGTGAAAGATATATAGAGAGTGACAGATAGAGAAAGAGAGAGAGAGAGAGAGAACGAGAGAGGGAAATATATATATATATATAAATAAATAAAAAAATAAAAAAATAATAAATAAATAAATAAATAAATAAATATATATATATATATATGTATATATATCTATATATAAATGTATATCTATCTATATATATAAATATATATAAATATATAAATATATATATATATATATATATATATATATATATATATATATATATATATATATATATATATATATATATATATATATATATATATATATATATATATATATATATATATATATATATATATATATATATATATATATATATATATATATATATATATATATATATATATATATATATATATATATATATATAGACAGAGAGAGAGAGAGAGTCAAGGATAGAGAAAAAATGAGAGAAATAGAGAGAGAAAGATATATAGAGTGTGAAAGATAGAGACAAAGAGAGAGAGAGAGAGTTAAGGATAGAGAAAAATGAGAGAAATAGAGAGAGAAAGATATATAGAGTGTGAAAGATAGAGACAAAGAGAGAGAGTTAAGGATAGAGAAAGAAAGAAAGAGAGAGTGTACGAGAGAAAGAAAGAGAAAGAGAGAGATTGAAAAGAGAGAGAAAGAGAAAGAGAGAGAGAGAGAAAGAAATATAGACGAAGACGGTATGAACTGTATCAACCATTTTCTGCCATCTGTATATAAAACTATTCATCCTGCGTGAATTCATTTACTCTTCAAGTGATTTCAACGAGATATCTCGTCCATCAAGATCCGATCAATTTTGACAATGACGAGATATTTCACCATCAAGATATTTTCGATTTTATGATGATGCCAAGATCATGATCTGGTCAAATTTGCTAATAACGAAAGTACCTTGTCGAAACAATTACCACGAGGGTTAAGGTGATAGGTATTACATAGTGATTGGTATATAAGGTGATAGGTATACACATATATATTTTTCCCCCAGAAAAATCTTTTTTAACATAGACTCCTTAAATTACTATAGTAAATTTTTTACATTAAACTCCCTTAGAGGTAAAATAACAATCTCAGATTTTATAGGCAATTAAGTCAGAATAACTTATTAGGTCGAAACTGCTTAGTTACAAAAGTTTTTTAGGTTGTATATACAATTTTTACGTGCAATGGTTGATATTATTCAAAACACAAAAATATCTTATATTTTATTTCAGTTTTAAAAATTCTCAAATGAGTGTAGAAAGTATTATTCACTTAATTCTGTTTTTGTACGAACCTTTTTTACACGAATTTGATTTACACAAATTCGAACTAAATATTTTATTATCTTTTGACGCGAGTCATTTTGATTTAACTTGTCATTTATAATGTCATTAACTAATGTCATTTCGAGAGGGCCAAGCCAATTTCGAAGAATTTGATTGCCTAAATTCTAAGCCAAAAAATTTATTTGTGGCAGAGTAGTGTCATTTCAATATTAAACGCACGAACAGATTGCATTACAGCTAATGTGTGTGTTTTGAAATGCGTGCTTTCGTTTACCAGTGTGTTCCTTTAGGTATCTATCTATGTATGTATCATCAACGTTTTTAAAGAATTTGGTGCATATCTGCGTCATACGGTGTCATCGTTTCAGCCAATTAAAGTTTTTCATTTTAGACTCCAATGAAGACTGTCAGATATTATAAATAACGAGACTTACCAGGATCCTGTTATGACTCGCCGATGCGTGTCATAATGATTCATAGTCATTTTTAAGTGGAAGAAATTCTCAATTATAGATTGTATCAATCAATTTGGATTAGCGTTAGCTGAATTAAACCCAGCAACTTGAATGCGTGTTGGAAAGCGGTTTGGCTACAATGAGTAAAGATTCCATCTCTCCTAATACGATCAAATATCACAACAACATTACAATGGCGCACACAATTGGTGGAGAAGGATTCGATGATCTATCGTTTGAAGATATTGATGAATTGTTATTCGACAAAGCCCTAAAAGAAAATGAAATATTAGAGGTCCTTAAGACTCTTAATCCCACAGAACGTAGTGATAAGGATGAAAATGATCCTGTTCTAAATGAAGATTTGAAAAAAAAAAATCTGGAACTCGCCAGAAAATTGGGTAATCATTTTGTCAACGATGACTCTACTGAGAAACGCGCTGGAAAGTTTCAACGTGAACTGAAGTTGTTGATAGCCTTTTACAGAGAATTATATAACGGTCTAATCAAAACATGAACACAACGAACATAACTGAATTCGTTTGTAAAACCGTTGAAACATCAGTACCAAAGGAGACTCGTGCTGATTTCGTTCAAGAGATCACAGAAAGAAAATATTTGACAAAAGGAAAAAGACGATGTCCACAATATTTCTAGTGATAGCAGTGATATTCCAGTCATACGCAAAAGTATGCGCCGTTTATTGCCAAAAAGTGAAAATAAATAAAATCTTATGTGTAAAACGGATTTTTTTTTTGTTCAAGAAGAATTTTTCCATTTTAAATGCAAACTAACTTTAATACATTTTCGCTACATAATATTACACGTGTATTATGTTAAAATCTATACAAATAAGAATGGAGTGTTCGTTTGTACATTCAATATTTTAGAGCCGACCAACCGGTATAGTGGTTAAGGTGCAAGCCTCTAGATCGGAAGGTTCCTGGTTCGAATCCGGGTACGGGCATGGATGTTTGTAAGCGTATGGTGTATAGGCGGCTGGTGCACCTTAAATGTGTCGTGGCCGAAAGTCCTCACGTTGGGTTGGCGTGGAAGTTTGGAGAGAGGGGTGCCAGCTCAGGTGTTGCTTCGTCATCTGACCGTGGTTCAAAATTACGAGGTGTTGTCCTCGGATCTTTCCCTCAAGGGACTGATCCCGGACCGTCGTCAATAGCCCGTTGTGTTGCTCTAGTACGACGTTAATTTACTACCTACCGAAACAGTTTAAAACTTTTTAAATTGCTATTGCGTAACTGAATCGATTATTTCAGAAACCACCCATATGACATTTTCTAACTTGTGAGAAAAATATTAAATTACATCATTCCAAAATACATTCTATTTGAGAAGGCATTGCCAAATCTGGCTTTTGAACCAATGCAAGCCGTTGCGTTTAGTCCAATAATTACACTGCAGGAATACATCGACAAACCTGGTGTTGGGCGAATAAAGGCCAATAAACAAAAAACAATCCCTGCACTACTGAAAATAAGTTTAAAATTGCTTGCTTTTGTAAATAGAAAGTTTGTACATTGTCTTGCAAATTGGGGATGCAAAGTTTTCACGGTGAACATTAAAATATCTTTTTAAAGTTTTCATTAGTGTAGTTTCGGTGTTGAACAAATTTCTGTCTCTTCTCTTTAAGATAGAAGAAATATTGCTTAAACCCACTATTCTGAATAATGAAAGGTCTCCAAATTATCATTCAAAAGCAGATATAGTATGAAAAATATAGAAAACGTAAAACTGTCCTTCTAAATACCTGTTCAGAAACTGTTCTTCTCTAAGTTAGATCATCGATGAGTGTGTCACGAACATTGTCTTTGAAGATCTAGCAAGATGTTTCGAAATCGTATAAAACTGTGCTGTAGATGTTTCGAAAATTGTATGAAATTCCACAAATCATTCTCTCTTAATTCACCCCACAGATAAGATGAATCTGTGAAACAATTAACGCAACCGTCCCTTAAGGTTTCAGCAACAGTAAATTCCGAAATAAGAACTTAACGATCAATAGTCTTCATATCCCAACTATCAGCAGTAAAACAGCGATTAAAACACACCGGATGGACTCTAATCATTTCGCATTCCGTCACAAACAAATTTCAGCATACCGAGATAATATTTTATTGCGAGCAATAAAAATTGATGGACACAAACAAGTCCGTCGGAATCACATTTAACCGCACAAAAATAAAAATAATTGCCACTCCCGGCACGTGTTTAGGCAAAAGCGCTCACTACTCCCTCGAGGTAAACTCAATTTCCACGTAAATGACCTCAGCAACTACGTGATGTACTGTTGACCAAGACAATGGGGTCCATCCCGCACCCATCATCACTGATCACGTGGGCCGGTTTACAGTCGTTTGGGATCGAAGGGACCCAAATTACCCCGCGGGAGATATCAAAAAAGGGGGACCCAAATGCTAATCAGTTCAGGCCGTAATTCCTTGCCCCGGCCTAGATACTTTCCAACAGCGATAATTGCAAGCGCTTCATAAAACGGGAGACGGAATTGAAAGAGACATTCAAAGTGTCGTCTCGGAATTTATGGCTCCGATTACATCGTTTTGGAGCAGGTGGAGCAAATTTGGTGACGTAGGCGGGTGTAGCCGTTTTGTGCTTCGTCCAAGTGGCTCGGCTGACAGACACACCATTGTCAGAATGATCTTTCACTCGCAAACAGAAAAGCAAAGATGGTACGTCGTAAAAACAGTGCCACCCACGGCTCTTTTGGAAACGGCTGGTTAGACCGCCCAAAGTTGATGGATTTATCTGAGTCGTTTTGGCTCTTGTGCAACCTAGGTACAATTGCGTAGTCAAATCAACTGCTTGCGATGTGCATTTCCTGGGCAATATCCATAAACTTCTCGTTCACGATGTTTAGATGCAAATGAGATATGCCTCCCCCGCCAAATTCTTCTCGGACCAACGAAAGCTTTCTCTGAAAAATATGAAACTCAGGGCCCCAATATAAGAGAGAGGTCACCTGTTCCACCCTGGTGCCAAGGTCCGGGAAATGTGTAGTACTTTTTGTAAATTCTTAAGTTATTATTATTTTAATTATATCCATAATAACAAAGCTAAGGTATGTAAAAATAACTTAAATACAATTATATGGTGAAATAAACCGTTTGAGGGGTATATTTATGGGTAATACACATAAACTTCTCATTCACCATGCTTAAATGCAAAGGATACACCTCCACCTCCAAATTCTTTAGTAACCAACAAGAGCTTTCTCTGAAGAATATGAATGGTCCCAACATAAGAGGAAAATCATCTGCAACTCTATGTTATGAAGGTCCGGGAAAGGAGTAGTACCTTTTCTAAATTTAAAAGTTTTTAAAGAAAGAACAAAAGTCTTTTCTAAATTGTATTTATAATAAATCTGAGTAAAAAGTGTGTAAAAATAACGTAAGTGCAATTGAGTAGGAAAATCCACCGTTTTGGTAAGTTAATTACTATTGATTGAGTACTTGAAATTATTTGTAATTCGAGAATGACCAGACATCTAACCTTTACAGGGGCCCGGAGAGAAGGGTAAACTACTCATAGGTAAGAATAAATAAACATTTTTCAGATTTTTCAAGTAATACTGCATATCAGAATCGAATTACATTTCCAAGAATTCGTGTATGAGAAATATTTAGCGATTGAATTTATATATTTTCTCTTACGAACTAGTTATATTAAATGTAGTTAATAAAAACTGTTTTGGGTTTTTTTTTATTCTAAAAAATTATGTAAAATAATTTCTGAATACATGTTTATGACTTAAGTTACTAGAGCAATCTCAACTAAAGTGGATATCAGGCTCGACTCTGGTAAAATGTCGATAAATTAACCAATAATAGCTTCAAGAATACATGAAATAACAAGACACTTTAATGCAGTTATTCAAAAATAACATAAATACGAACCTGCATTGGCATTTTTAATTGTATTTACCAGTTTTAGAAACTTTATTTAATGAAAAGATTCACTGCCTATTTTAAATTTCAAAATGTGTGCATCGTTATCAAAAAACGTGCAGGTTTGTTTATGCTCCAGACACTTTTTGCTTCTATTTTTTCTAACATTGTCTCCTCGCTGATTTCAATTAAATTCTGCTTCTTTCTTCAAAAACCATCTATTGTTTTACTACACACTGTTTTTAATTCTAAATAAACTTAATTTGTTCGTGCTTCTCTTTCTCTCTGACAAAGTAAGCAGCCTTCTAGTTTTATTTTTATAACAATTACCAAAGCAGACCTTAAAACATTGTTGAAATGTAAGTTATTACGTGAGTCACGAAAATTTCATCAGCTTCTGTAAATAGGCAGCTTTTGATTGCCTTGGGTCATCCCATTTTCCTCTTTGAGCCATCATAGCGTTTTCTTAGTCATATATTTTCTTAAGCACAAAGTCTATTTTATTTCTTAATTACGAATACTGACATAGTTTGATGGTGATTATATGCTAGAATACAGTAATTTTTCACTTTTTTTAAAGCAACGACATGTTTTGTTACATTGTAATTGTTAATCTTTCTATCTTTTTATTGTACTTTGTTAATTTAACAATCTACTCTGATGCTACTACTTACCAAATTAACAGTAAACGCTCAATTTGAGATGTAAAACTTAAGAGTCTTCAAGTATGTTTTGTTAAGCATTTAAAAGTACACTTTTTATTAGACTAGTGGCACACAACCTCTGCTCGCTAACCTTTCAAGATTGACGAGCAACATTTACTGAGCAATCTCGTACGAAACAGCCTCACCTCCTTCCTAACAATGCTTATTATGATCAAATCATTTAAAAGTTATTTTATTGCAGACGGCATAGATTTAATTATTACTAACGCACCCGCGAATAGCATCTGCGCTGAACTTTCTTAGTTGCTTATCTTTTGATGGCAAAGTGTCGTTGTCACATTTCGTATCTTTAAGCAATCCATTTACTATGAAAGTAGTATCCAAATTCATATATATTTATTTTATATTACAAACTGAAATAAAATTTCCAAATATGTATAGTAACCTTTCGTTCATTTTTAATGGTGTTAATTCTTATTTCGAATAAAATTTTCTGATAAAAAGCACACCTTAATCGAGTTACCACAATTACATTCTGGACGTCTACTTCAATTGCATCCTGTTCACTTGTTCAACGGTGGTTCAATGTGTTTTTTGTCTCTGCACCTCTTTAGCTTATATTTTTTCTGATTTGATTGCTAACTTCCATATTTCTCATTAATTTTCTGTCATCAGACTGCTGAATAATTTCGTTAAAGTGACGATCACTTCCTTGTAGTTTTAGCAATATTATTCAGCTCTATAACTCAAATTAAGGATATTTAAACTAAGGTGCGAATGAATTTCGTGAATGTGTGTTTTATATAGCTTATTTCCGCTGTTGCTGTGTTCGACAGTAAAAATATCGCGAGTTTCTGTACATTGTGCGTGAGTAAAGTCTGGTAGATTAGTAGAAAATAATTAGGTAGAAAATAAATTTATCAATTACACATTCATTACTTACGGGAAGATCTGGAATTTTTAGCATGGGATGGACAGTCTGACCATATATCTAGGAACAGTATGACCCGTTTATAGGGGAAATCCTTATTTATATTCTTTATTCTTTGCATTATTTTTGCATTATTGCATTCAAAATTTTACATCATTTTTGTATTTTGCATTATTACATCATTTTTGCATTTTGCATTTTTCATCATTTTTGCATTTTACATTATTACATCATTTTGCATTTTGCATTATTACATTATTTTTGCATTTTGCATTCGAAACATTATTTTTTTATTCTTTGACATGTTGCTGATGCTTTTTTTATATTTTCAGTTTTAAAATTTCCTTTTGCTAAAGCAAAAAATGCATTAAAACAACTCGTAACGTACTCTCGGGTGTTTAAAAATATATAAAGTTTGATCAAAATAAATAAATTGTGTTATGCCCCGTCGTATGACGGGCCATTTATCCTAGTCTTATATAAAATGTTTCCGTGGCTATTAAAGTTTTGATTGGTTGTGTGACGTCACGAGTAGGTGGAGCTTCTAATGGTTTTGATTGGTTGTGTGATATCGCGAGCGAAACAAGATACGAAATACATAAAAAATCATTAGATTCGAAATCTCCATGGAAATAACATTGAGTATAAAACAATTGCCGTACGCAGCTCATTGTTTTACCAGTATATTGCTCAAAAAACAACACCATGCGAAAGCAATGCAGGTTGAGATAACGGTGGAAAAAGGTTTATACAAGGCCAGTGATCAACAAAAGTTGACAGATAGAGGGAATAAAAGGTTTATACAAGGCCAGTGATCACGCACCTTTAGGTTTAAAAAAATACATAAATGAAGTTTGACCAAAAATAAATAAATTTTGCTATGCACTCGTCGTTTGACGGGCCATTTATCCTAGTATTAATTATAAATGGATCTAAAATGGGTATGAAATGTTAACAGCGTCACTGCTATCAATGGAAAACGCAATTAAGGAACTAGTGCAGATGCTATGCTCAGGTCTGCTTTTTTAAGTGTACATCCACTCTCGGAAATGATACATTCAGAATAAAATCATTGTAAATATACTTCGACAGAGCTAAAACCATTTAAGTGTCCACTCACACTCTCACCCATGATTCAGTTCCATAAATAAATGACATAACAGGGATGAGAGGTTATTCAAATGTTTGGAAAGTACTAATTAACCTTAAGCCTTGACGCAGATTTTTTTTTCCATCCAACTTAAATTAGCGTATTTTTAAAACTAAGGAAGTTTCGATTTACAAATTAGGTGAGGAAAGAAAAAATAGAACCCTTGTCACGTTCAGGATGAGGTGAACTCCTTACGAGGAAGCGCCAAGAACCAATTTGCCGTGCCATGTCTACCGTCTTCGAGGGTAAATCATCTGCCATAAGGCCAGAGGTGAGGAAATTCGCCAATAATTAATACAATCTCCGGAGACTTCTATCGTGGAGGATAATCTTCAAGATTAATGTTGAGTGAAGATCCTGCCGTTGTAGCTCTTTATCGGGGAAAAACCTGAATTGTGACCCGTGTTCCATCGACTAAGTGGGATTCCAAAACTAATTGTTCCGGCATTGTGTTGAAATCAGATGAGTAATGAATTTCGAATCGGTTATTTTTAAGCGTTAAATTGGGCAAAAATTCTGTGAAGGGAAACATTAATGGTAATGATTTTCACACAACACTATACTTAACTCGATAAACTACTAGTAACAATTGAATCTATATTTATCGAGGGATTAATACAACGTTCTTTACTCATTACAAGACAGATGTACTCATATTACCTGACTACAAAAACAAGGAACTCGAGAATGAGTACTCTGAGTTACACTTAAATTAGTAAAGTTGAGATAATATAGAATTTAATGCAAGCACTAGGTCACTTTTTGGATACAGCGCTAAATTGGGCAAAATTTCTGTGCAGGGAAACAAGAAGGCCCGGTGCACACATCCGGTTTATCAACATGCGGCGCCGCTGCCGCAACGCAAGTGTGGTCTAAATACATTAGATGCAATGGTGTAGTACACAAATGCCTCCGTTGCCGCTGCGGTGACGTACGTCCAACTTGCGTGCAATTTGTACCCCAGTTCCCCACGGCACCGCAGCTCGCCGCACACGCTTCTCCAGTCTGAAGTACCTTGTTTTCATAAATAAATGGAATATAAATAATAATAATAGATAAATGGTTGTATCCAGTAACGTCTATTTTGTTTCGAAATATTTTTTTTTACACCAAGTAAGCGCAATAAACATGTTTTCTTCGATAGAATATTTATCGCAAATAACGCGAAATGAGTACTTGCGTCATTTCACGATTATGTGTGCATAGTTGGGCTTCGGTGCCCTAGAGGCTCCGCACGTTGAAAAATCGGATGTGTGCACCGGGCCTTAAAATAATGTTTTTCACACGTCACTATACTTCATTCGATAAGCTAATAGTAACAATTAAATCTATATTTATCGAGTTATTAACACAACATTCTTCACTTATAGCAAGGCAGATGCCATCATAACATTTTCAAATGAAGGCAAAAACTAGGAACTCGAAAATGGGTACTCTGAGTTACACTTAAATTAGTACATTTGAGATCATATAGATTTTAATACAAGCATTGGGTCACTTTTTGGATCAAATAAGATCTTTGTATTGGAAAAATGTAGGTATACATGAAACAGGAATTGACGTGGAAACTGTTTTTCCGTTTATCGAGTTACGTAGTTGTTGCAATCAAGTGAAAGTTTGAAGATACGTTGTCCACTACTGAAATGTAGAATACGATTAAACAACAAAATAAAAACATGTAACGTTTTAATTTTCACTTTTCAGTTATTAACAAATCATACTTTTAAAAAGAACCTGTCAAATTGACAATTATTCTTTCAGAAAAAAAAACATTTCGTAAAATTTAACAGTATAAAAAAAACAATAATTAAAAAATAAGATATGTTTTGCTAACATATTACATGCTTTCGAAATTTGATTAACTATTAACTCTATACATGCAGCAAGGCTCTATAAGTAAAGGCTCTAAAATTAATCTTTACGATAAACCTCAGTTGTTTAAAAAGGTACTTATACAAACATGTATTTAATTGTAATAATAGGGCGGTTAGAGTATAATATATAGTAAAATCTGATTAAGGATATTCAGTATGTATATCGAAGAAGGTTGTTTTAGAATAAAGAAATATGCATGGAAACTCTTCATAACAATAGTTAAACCCTTAATATTTTAATAAACTCTTATTTTACTTAAGATCACATTTAAGAGCATTTTTCACTTATTCTGCTGTTTGGCGAAAGAAAATATATATTGAATCTAAATTTATTTATTTACAAATGTCAGGCGATTGACAATTCCACTTCAATTATAATTTTATCAAAATGAGAGAGAGAGAGAGAGAAAAGAATGTGTGTCACATTAATGAGTTTGACTTTTGAAGGACATCAATCTTCGTGTCTTCTCCTTTGTTTCCTTTCACACCACACTGCCAAAATCAACCAGAGTTTAAAAACTATCCACTGTCATAAATTCAATTCGATTCACTTATTCTATTGTTTGATATAACTTACAGGGCGGACTTAAAATCGAACAAAGTAAAAATCTTGTTGAAACTGTATTTATTAGTGTATTAGTATTTCTAAATAAGATATTATTAACCTAAACTGAGAGACTAAAAACTCAACCACTCCTCCATACGTCTTTGTTTAACAAGCATGTATTGTTTATGGCTTTGTCTAAACAAGATAATTTGAAAACGTTATTTCTAAACGAGAATATTCGAAATAAAGAACTCCGTGTTGTAAACGATTAAATCTGTATTAAATAATAATAAGAATTGATGAATTTTCTCTAATGGATGAAAATAATTTAAAATGTTTTTTTAACTAAACAAACTACACACACTGCTCCGAAATGCTACCAATCGAATCATTTTATAAAAGAAAACTATTATCTTGGTATATTAATACATATTTCTAACAAACTATGAGAGGGATTTTCAGTGTGATCAAATAAACAACAATATCTGCAAAGATTTGTACTCTGCTGTTCAAATACTCTCGCTCGATATGTATCGGGGCTATCTTGAACTGTATTTTATCGTTTGTCAAAAATTTAATCTAGCTGGTGTTGACCAAACAACTTTCATCAATTTGAAATTTATTCTAAAGAATTCTTATTGAAAAAGTGCTAGTATCGTATTCGAAACATAAGCCAACTACCTCGAATACCTACAAGAAACACGTATTGCTGCAGAAGCGTTACCACTACCTATATTTAGCTAAATAGAAAATGTCTCACATACATGAATATAGATAAATTAATAATATACCAGCGGTGATATTTCTGATAAAATGCGATATTTTATTTGAAACTTTATGAAAAACGCAAGCGATTATATAATTAAATTAATAATAAGTATATAATTTTCAAAAACTGGTAACACCAGTTATATGTATGATTTTTATTCCATTTAGAATTATTGATGGGAGATGCAGTTTATGTACTCTTATGTAGAGTTATAGTATGAAGTTTTTGCTTCATTATTTGGATTGAGGCGGATTTTGAAATGTGAGTTTTATCGATTTATAGAGGAACTTTTTTAATAATTTTTAGTAGTAGTAAATTTTATTTTATTTCTTTTTTAAAGTATCCGAACACGTTCGAGACCCTTTTTTTAAATGTGGTAAAAAAAAATTAATGATATTTTTATGTTTAGTGTTATTAAACAATATCATTGGGCTATAAATATTTAAAATATGTATCAATAATTTTGTATAAAAGATAATTATATATGAAATTTTAAAGAAATTTGTCAAAAACCTCAAATGTGCTACATAAAAATTTGTTCAACCTATTTGAAAAAAGATGCTACCAAAATAAACTACATGCATTTTTCTAGGGAATGAACTAGAATCAAAAGGATATTTAAATAAACAAATATTTTGCAAGCGATTAAAAAATGAATACAAGATTTTTGATAGTTTTACAGTACTATTTCTTAAATAAATGGCCATAATTAAATAAAATTTCAAATCAGCATAATTATTCTAGTTTATTCCCTAGACAACATTACACATATCAAGTTCTCAAAGTTTTACGAGAATCCATCTATACCTTTTTATGTTATAACATTTGAAGTGGGGAACTAACGCATAAATATTAATTTAGAGTAAAAAATTGTTTGAAATGTAGCGTTTGCTTTTTCTTGCTTTTATTGTTTGTGTAAACAATTTTGTTCTTCATTTCTCTTTTAAAATGTTCACAATATTTCAAAAGAGAAACCATTTAAACATTTAAGAAAACTTTCTAAAATTATATTTTCAAAAAAAGCCAATTTTAAATTTTAATTTTAACAGATTCTCGGTCTTTTAACGGCAAATTCTGATGTTTTCCATACCTACTTCCGGTTTTTTTTCCGCCATAATTACAATGTTATTATCGCTGCAACTAATTAATTTAAAGAAAAAAATCAAATATATTTTGAAAAGTCAAATAAATACTCTATCAAAGATCAAAAACTTTGTGTGGAATTTCTAGTCAAAAATGATATTTTTAACGTGTTCGGATGCATTAACTGAGTTTTTTAATTAGCTAGGTCAAAGTCGGAATCTGAATGCTAACACAGCTATTACAGACTTTCAAATAACAGAACAGTCAATCGGAAAACATTTCCTTATATTCTTATAATTCGCTAGTAGAATCCCCACATTAACCTGCAGTATCAAATCCTCCACAGGCATAAAAAATGACAGATCGCTGAGGCTGCTTAAGGAATCAGCTTATTTGTCTACGCAGCAGGGAACTGGATATGCCAAGTTTGCCAGTCCGGTTGGATATGTGTTTTACGCTTTGCTAACAGATAGAGCCATTTGTTAAGAGGACATCCTTCAAGGCTCGCCTCAACTCATCAGTATTCCCTGAAGAGAAGGAAATTTTGTTTTCTTAGACCACGCTGCGTATCAACAAGCTTTCAAGTTGGGCCTCCCACTGAGACAGAATGAAATCTCTGAAAGGATCGTATCAAGAAAATATTCAATATTCTTTAGTAGAAGCCAATTTTTTCAGTTTTCTGAACCATAGCCGCAGTGGGTGCAACTTTCAATACTTACGGAAGTTGACGGTTTTCAGGTGTTACTCATTCCCTGAATTTATTTTCACACCTTATTCTTGCTATTTTACAAGCATTCGAGTAATTGTTGGTTTCGATGCCATTTTTAAATGTTTTACGCACTTTATACGCAAGTATAATTCTGTTCCTTGGAAGGGACACTATCCAAATTCGCTGGGTTATATCCACAAGTCACTTCAAAGTAATGCAGTCGTGTCCATGTGTCGTAAGGTGCAGAACAGAGTATCAGTGTACGATAAAGTTTTTTTAAATGTCAGTTTTGGGAAGATTTACCATTAGTGGAATATTATTAATTGATTCCTTAATATTTTTATGCTTTTAAAGGCTTTGCTTTATTTGCTTCATATTTTCAAAACGCTCTCACTTTAGGACATAGTTCCACTAGAAATCAAATATGAATAGTAGTTTTCTATATGAAGGAAAATAAATAAAATTTATGATTTACCACAAAATCATAAAGCCGCAACACAATCATCTTATTTTTGTTTATTTTTATAATTTATGTGGGATTACGATTATTATTCCCGGGTTAAAAAATACTTCAGTTTAATTTTTGCGTTTTGAACAAATTTTTCCGTAAAAAAAAGTATATCCCCACACTATGCCAAAGCAAAAGAATCTTGTCGTGATGATACACCTGTGTGCAGTACGCAAAATACCTTGCGATATTTTTCTATACCCTAATGTACATATGATTGTTTACATGCCCAGTCAATACTTCCTGCTACAGAAAAGAGTAGAACAACACCAGAAATTTACCGGTGATGTAAAATGTCAATGTAAACCCTTATGTTCAGTATTTGTTTACAATTTTCTTATTTTAGATTCTAATTGTTCAATAGCTCAGGTGTTGTTTCGTCATCTGACCGTGGTTCAAAATTACGAGGTGTTGTCCTGGAATCTTTCCCTTAAGGGACTGATCCCGGAACGTCGTCAATAGCCCGTTGTGTTTCTCTAGTACGACGTTAACTAAAATTACCATTACCATTACCTAATTGTTCAATTTCCGTAGAAAATAATTTACTGCTGTGAAAGTATATAAATGTTTTCAATGACAAGAAACATATTCTTTTCACAGTATTTTAATATCTCGATTGATTTTTTTTAGCAAAGATAAATAAATTCTGGTATGTTATATGTGATATGAAAAGTTAATAAAAACATTTATTATCATTTTCGAGGATACCCATAAGTGGAATAAACTAACTTTTATTCATATTATACTCTCAAAGAAAATAACTAAGCCAAAGCCACGTGGAAATTTGGAACGATCAAAAAGTGCCGTGGACGGCAAGAGAAGCAATGTGTGTGTGTGTTTATCTGAAGCTATTTTGATTCCTTAGATACTTAACCATTGACGAATAGATAAACAAACCTCCAAACACAAAATTTTAAAAAAACTAAAATTTAACGAACATATTACAAAAAACAAAACGACACAAATGTAATCACCAATTATTTGGATAATAGTAGAATGACTTGGAAATGAAGCAGAAATCTACTTGTTGCAACGGAATGTCTTCTTTTTGCCGAGAACAGTACCTTCAGAGGTGCACATAATACGTCCCTCAATCTGTTTCCATCCGGTTCTCGCAGGTGTTAAATCCTTGTCATTTAAAAGATGAAAGAAGGTGTTAAATCCTCAAAGGTGTTAAATTCTTGTCCAAGTCATTCTAGGATAAGGTTAACGTCTTTATGAGGCATAGAATATAACGCCCTGTGTGCGTCTTAAGACATGCCTATCTACCTTATTTCAAGGATGTTATTATACCTTCCTCTCGGAAATGTAACCATTTAAGTTTAAGAAAATAAAATAAAATTTTAATAATTTTCTTTAATAACGACTTATGCTCAACGTTTCTCAGATCATGTATGAACTGATCTACAATTCGAGTTAATTATTCTTCAGTATTCAATGACGTAATAATATAAAGAATCTTCATTTGTTTGTTTATTTTATAATCCCGGGTTATTTAATTGTTTATTTTATACTTACCTGTCCCGACAGGTAAGTATAAAAATTTGATCGCGACTGACCAAAAAATTTTTCCACTTACGTGATTGATGCACCTTTGTGACTATATGCACCTTTGGAAGCATATACTCACACTTGGCAATGAATTAGAAACCCGTAAATATTAAACAAATTTGATTACGGCTGTGGTTATGCAAAACTCAATGCGGTGTGGGTGAAAGGTCAACAAATTCACGGTATATGTATGCTGTGCATGTTCATTTCACGAGAAACAAGGCAGAAAAAGGAAAACTACAAACTTTCTCCGTTTGAAAAAAAGACTTATTGTTGCGCCTCGTTTAGTAGGAGCCACGATTGCAAAGACAGGACTCGGTGGATTTTCGACACCTGCTATTTCGAAGGCGTTTAAAAGTTGGAAACAGTGCCCATGGCACTTGTCCAAAAGAAGTAACTGGGGGTCTATTAGAATTAATTTTGACGATGATCAAAGTCGTCAAACGGAGAAAAGGGACTCGTCCCAACCGGTCTTGGCTCGAACAATGCGATGATTATAAAGGATCGATAAAGGCAGTCGTATGTCAGTAAGTAAACCTCTAATTTCTCTTGAAGTGGTGTTGAGAAGACGTAACTGGACACTTGAGGACTGTGGAAAGGTTATGTGGTCAGACGAATCGCACCACATCTTGTTTTACACCTACTGAATGCATAGTCTTGGGGCTTCAGCTTGAAATACTCTTTAAATTGTTCACCCCTGGACTATGAGAGGGATCTTCATTGTGCGCAAACAAACCAGACGGAAAGTAAATACTTAACTTCCGCTATCCAAATGCTCTCGAATGACACATGCATCGACCTTCTAATGAAATAGACAAATTATGTGAGCGGAGTAGCAGTAGTAATAATCTCAGAAGAGTAACTCACGTGAGCTTACAAATCGCTTGGGCTGACTAGCTATTGAAGTGCATACTTAAGTTTCGCGAATCTTGCTAGATAATCACTTTAAACAAGCAATAATTTGTCCCACTTGCATCGACCTTTTAATGAAATAGACAGATTATGTGAGCGGAATCGCTGATCTTAGAAGGGTAAATCACGTGAGTTTACGAATCGCTTGGGCTGACTAGCTATTGAAGTGCATACTTGGGTTTCACGAATCTTGCTAGATAATCACTTTAAACAAGCAATAATTTGTCCCACTTGCATCGACCTTTTAATGAAATAGACAGATTATGTGAGCGGAATCGCTGATCTTAAAAGGGTAAATCACCTGAGTTTACGAATCGCTTGGGCTGACTAGCTATTGAAGTGCATACTTGGGTTTCACGAATCTTGCTAGATAATCACTTTAAACAAGCAATAATTTGTCCCACTTGCATCGACCTTTTAATGAAATAGACAGATTATGTGAGCGGAATCGCTGATCTTAGAAGGGTAAATCACCTGAGTTCACGAATCGCTTGGGCTGACTAGCTATTGAAGTGCATACTTGGGTTTCGCGAATCTTGCTAGATAATCACTTTAAACAAGCAATAATTTGTCCCACTTGCATCGACCTTTTAATGAAATAGACAGATTATGTGAGCGGAATCGCTGATCTTAGAAGGGTAAATCACCTGAGTTTACGAATCGCTTGGGCTGACTAGCTATTGAAGTGCATACTTGGGTTTCACGAATCTTGCTAGATAATCACTTTAAACAAGCAATAATTTGTCCCACTTGCATCGACCTTTTAATGAAATAGACAGATTATGTGAGCGGAATCGCTGATCTTAGAAGGGTAAATCACCTGAGTTTACGAATCGCTTGGGCTGACTAGCTATTGAAGTGCATACTTGGGTTTCACGAATCTTGCTAGATAATCACTTTAAACAAGCAATAATTTGTCCCACTTGCATCGACCTTTTAATGAAATAGACAGATTATGTGAGCGGAATCGCTGATCTTAGAAGGGTAAATCACCTGAGTTCACGAATCGCTTGGGCTGACTAGCTATTGAAGTGCATACTTAAGTTTCGCGAATCTTGCTAGATAATCACTTTAAACAAGCAATAATTTGTCCCACTTGCATCGACCTTTTAATGAAATAGACAGATTATGTGAGCGGAATCGCTGATCTTAGAAGGGTAAATCACCTGAGTTTACGAATCGCTTGGGCTGACTAGATAGTGAAGTGCATACTTAGGTTTCGCGAATCTTGCTAGATAATCACTTTAAACAAGCAATAATCTGTCCCACTTACATCGACCTTTTAATGAAATAGACAGATTATGTGAGCGGAATCGCTGATCTTAGAAGGGTAAATCACATGAGTTTACGAATCACTTGGGCTGACTAGCTATTGAAGTGCATACTTGGGTTTCACGAATCTTGCTAGATAATCACTTTAAACAAGCAATAATTTGTCCCACTTGCATCGACCTTTTAATGAAATAGACAGATTATGTGAGCGGAATCGCTGATCTTAGAAGGGTAAATCACCTGAGTTTACGAATCGCTTGGGCCGATTAGCTATTGAAGCGCATACTTGGTTTTTGTGAATCATGCAAGATAATACCTTTAAACAAGGAATAATTTGTCTCACTTGCATTGACCTTTTAATGAAATAGACATATTATGTGAGCGGAATCGCTGATCTTAGAAGGGTAAATCACGTGAGTTTACGAATCGCTTGGGCCGATTAGCTATTGAAGCGCATATTTGGTTTTTGTGAATCATGCAAGATAATCACTTTAAACAAACAATAATTTTTCCCACTTGCATCGATCTCCTAATGAAATAGACAGATTATGTATGCGGAATTGTTGTAGTAATAATCTTAAAAGGGTAAGAGGGTCTAAAGGGGTTACGAATCGCTTGGCCTAATTAGCTATCGAAGCACATACATGGTTTTCGAATCACGCTAGATAATCACTTTAAACAAACAATAATTTTCCCATATGAGATTTCATGCTTTTCCCCACAACCACGTGACAAATCATCAACCCTGGTGATAGTTAGAATTAACACGTACCTGCATTTATAAGTTCCTCTATTTCATTAGAAAATCGATTGATATACAATCGAAGTTTATCTCCGCTTTAGCGATGTTTGACGTTTAACTAAATGGCCTTTGATCAATTCTCTATTATGCATCTACAAGAGAAATCATTGTCCATTTGTCCCATGTGAGATTTCATGCTTTTTCCCACAACCACGTGACAAATCATCAACCCTGGTAATAGTTAGAATTAACACACGTACCTTCCTTTATAAGTTCCCTCTATTTCATTAGAAAATCGATTGATATACAATCGAAGTTTATCTCCGCTTTAGCGATGTTTGACGTTTAACTAAATGGCTGTTGATCAATTGTCTATCATGCATCTACAAGAGAAATCATTCCTTGGAAGTTTCACTGACGGTGCTGACATCGTATTCTAAAAACAATTCAATTGATTTCACAATCAAAATACGTTCCGAAAACATGTTCCACCGTAGATAAAACCATTACCATTATCTACGTCGTACTTGGCAAAAGTGTTCTCTTTTAATTATTAGTGATGCTCCTAATATTTGCAAAAGTAAATGAACTAAAAACATTCATCAGTCTTAAATATTGCATATACATCATTGAAAGTGAATATTTTTTAAAGCTTTTTTTTAAACAGCTGTTTATTTCTTTCCAGGTGAACCTGTCTGAAATAATGCTTGAAACTTCATTCCAGCATGTCTTCAGATAGATACAAACACGATTCTCACAACAACATTTAACCTTTAAGAGTCGCGTATATTTCCGGGAAAATCCTCGTCAGATTACTAAATAGGAGGAATTTCCTTGACGTTTACGATTTTCATGTAACATTGTCGTGGGAGTATGAATGCACAATGTTTACAGATCGTTTTAGGGATAACATTCGAGCGATTAAAACAAACAAAGGAATATTTTAGAGTGTGAGCATAAAATCCTTGGTTCTCTTTTATTTGTTTTTGACCATGGTTTCTGGAAAGTTTCATACAAAGTTTAAGCATGCTGATAGCGGTTATATGTGTAAAATAGAAATGTAACTAAGAGAATGAAATGAAACATTATTGTACGGTAAAAATGGAAATTCAGAGATAGCACTACAAAGGGAATAAAGTATCTGTAAATTTTTATGCATAAATTTATACGAAGGGGCTAGCAGAAATTTCAAATTTTTATTGGTAACATTGAATTATGATACGAAATTTTACAAATTTATATTAAAATTTCTCCTGGGTTTTAAATGATTTATTTCAGCTATTCCCAAATTATAAGTTTGGAAATGAAGAGAAAATTTGATGTTAAATGGATGACTCATAGTTTTATTCGTATCTTATGAAAATAGTTTTCTCTCCCTCTGATATTTTAATGTTACAATATTTCGTTTTGGTGCAACATTTCCTTTTTAAAACAATCTTTTATGCAATATTAGTTGGGAAATTAGTGTTAAGCATTATTACTAGCAAACGGCATATTTTCTTGCAATCGATTCAAATGGACAAATATAATATGTGTAAAATTATATATGAGTGTGTAAAATTTCAGCCTTATAATACAAATTCATAATTTTCTGTGAAAAATGGCTTTAAAAGGTTATTGAATTTATCATAACAAAACCACAAGAAGGTTCAATTGTGTGTATCACTTTTATATTATTATAGATTATTTTACATTACATTAGCACACATTATTTTTACAAAGAATTCGACTGTTTTTGAGTTTTTATCGCGAAATCAAACACGAGTGTTATATTTAATGTTCAGGCTGTCATAAAATTACCTTCAGCTCAAATTGCAGTTAAAAGATTCATTTGGAATCTGAGTAAATTTAGTAAATGCCTGTGAAATTTCGAATTAAAATTTCAATAGGAGGAGCTTTGTCTACTTATTGATCATATCTTTTATTTAAATTTTGTTTAACAGATATTTGAAGCATTACACACGAAATCTCGATACGTCAGTTAGCTTTCCGAAATTGATGAATGTCCTGTCAATGTATACAATAGCAAAAATTTAACTATGGATATGGATATTTGATGATATCGATCCGAAATTGATGAGTATAGTCAATACACAACTCTACAATAACGGACCAGACCCAGCAGATTTTCATAAAATCCCACCACTTGTTCGGGGGGTGTTTTTCGTGGTATGGCATGGGACCTTTGCATGTTGTCCCTGGTCAATTAAACGCCGATGCCTACATGAACATTTTGAACAAGCAGGTTCTTCCTACGCTCTGACAATTTTATGGAAAGGACTAATGTTACTTCCAGGACGACAACACTTTATGTCATGTTGCAACCTCTGTCAAGCAGTGGTATCAAGATATGGATATAAAACGTCTTCCCTGGCCTGCTCAGAGTCCCGACCTAAACCCCATAGAACATTTGTAGGACGAATTAGAGCGACGCTTAAGGACCAGAGAACCAGGTCCGAAATCTACAGCTGAGCTGGCGACATTCTTGAAGCAGGAATGTATACAAATACACACAGCTGTGTATCAAAACCTTGTTGAAAGTATGCCCAGAAGGGTTGCTGTGCAACACGTGGGGGACCATCACCCTATTAAAGCATGTATTATTTCCCTTATACCGTCACATCTTTCTGTCGGGTCCATTATTATAGGGTAGTGTACATTCAGTAGCGAAAATGTACTATTGTTATGGATATTTAACATTTTAAATAAATACTGAACTCATTTGGTAAATTTTAACTTAATAACTTTTTTCAAAGAACTTCACCAAACGTCTTACAAAATTTCAGTTCAAAGATAGACAGAAAACAAAGTTATTGATATATTTGAATCAAATGGCTGAAAAGTGTTTACTATTTCAGAAATAGTATTGACTGTAACATTCCAGCTTACATTAACATTGGTATATTTTTTTCAAGCCCATGTGATGGCCAAATGTGGCCCTTGTGCCATAAAACTCCAACCAATCAAGCCCGTGTATTTCTCTGCGACAGAATTGCCGAATGTGTTGCTCCAGTTCTAATGTTAATTGAAATACCTACCTGTACCATACATCTGCGAAATTGTTGATTTCGTGGACGAATCCCGTCTGGCTACATGCCTTGTTTTGTTTAGTAGTCCTCTTCTCTCTCGTTAATAAGAGGCTAGAGAAACTTTCTCACTTAAATAGCCTTATTTACATAGTAACTGACGTTTTGGTTTTATTTACTTTGTCTATTATTATCATTTGTATTTGTATTTTACTTTTTTGTTCTCGGTGAATTTGGATGTTTGTCTATTGGTCATCCTCGTTAAACGTCATACATAAAAATCTCCCCTACTCAACATCTAGAAATATTTTTTTTAATATTTCCAATGGCAACAGAATATGACAAACATCTTACAAAACATCCTAAACAAGGAACACAAGAACAGTACGGGGGAAAAGTCAATGACTCATCAACAGGGTTCTATCACTCCAACATCTTTTCACCTCGGAGCCCCCACATTGAGCATCCTTGGATGTAGTACTATGCCGAAAACAGTAGATCTTTAGCCGTCTAGGACGTTTCCAGGGTGCACCACGAGGATGTTGATCTACTATCGCACCACACACCTAGTAATATACTGTATATTATTTTTATTTTACATTTCTGTTCTCTCTACCTTTTGGATGTTTGTCCATTTTCCATCTTCATTAGTTATTCAATGCAAAATATAACAGCTCAAAATATACTGTCTACTTCAGTTTAAAACCTGAAAGATTAATGAATATAGTGATATCAATTAAACGTATCATTTACTAGCTCGAAAATTGCAAGATCGGACTCAAATATCTGACTGTTGCGACAGATGAACACAACGCTTCCTTTAATAGAAGGACGCTGAAAAACCCTGGCATGCCATACAATTGGAAAGTCTCTCCAAAAGAATACTGAAATTAATTGCCCTTCTATTAGATTATATCGCAATTGCAGATATAAACCGACCTTCAGTGTAATCAATAAGCGCATAAAGAGTGTTATCTTCTCCAAGTACCGCAACTCACGGTAGCAATTTTTGACCATT
Organism: Metellina segmentata; assembly: GCA_947359465.1. Lineage (NCBI taxonomy): Eukaryota > Metazoa > Arthropoda > Arachnida > Araneae > Tetragnathidae > Metellina > Metellina segmentata. The sequence continues at coordinate 35,797,064 of OX375875.1, forward strand.
ATCACTACTTAACGGCTCTTTAAAATGTAGGTCAATACGGTAACATACATTTTAGAAATAAAGACAGCATCGGAGTATTTACTTTGATAATCTATTCATCATGATTGTATTTTCATACCCTCCTCCGGACGATCATCCAGTTGTTTTTTTCTTCTTTTCAATCGGCACCAAGGTTTCGCCTCTTGCCCAACCACTCAATGATTGATTCGGGGTAACGCGACTTCATTCAGAAAAGTGTGATGCAACATCGCAATCTTCGTTTGATGGTAAATAGGGCACCGTTCCAAGAGTGCCTATTAGCGTAAATCGTCGTTCCCCCACCAATAAGAACACAAACAACAAAGGCAGGGGATGATAAAACAACAAACGCTGAAGACCGAGCTGTTTTTTTCTGACTCGCCGTGAAAATCTCTTAGTGGGAAAGGAAATCAAAGAATTAGGTACGGCTCTTCCAAAACGCTCTCAAAATTGCGCAAAACAAATCGCCCCTTGTGGGTCATCTTCATTATCATAAACTGTATCATTACTTCTGTGGTACAAACTCCGCTTCGTGCCGGCTCTTCATTTGCAGATTCTCTCTCTCTGCTTTGGTGCTGCTTATGCTTAGACCGAAGCTTCTTTTGTTCCTGCAGTCTGTCTGAAAAAGCAAAGTTCGGCAATTGAGTATTGTTTCAATTCCTACTCATTATTTGCGCTCGTTTTTTTTTTATTTGTCTTCAGGATCTCTTGTATCTGGACTTCTTTCTTGTTTTGAATTCGGGGGTATTGTTATTGTATCCCGATAAGCTTTTTCATGGGTGAGAATTTATTTTGCATGAAATGGCACAGGCTGTAAAATTGAATGAAACAACAGCCTGGTATAAAAGTCTTTTATTTACTTTGTGTATCGATTGATAGTTTGGGGTGTATAATTTGATAAAGTGTGTCACCAAAAATGGATCGAGCAACATTTAAGCGTTACCGAGCAATATTTACGCCTTTTTATATGCAACACCAAATGACTTGACTTTAGAACGAGAAGGCTCAAATTGCCCGGAGTTTCGTTTCAATTCCTTCAACAGAAATATACATAGTTGGATGAAAGACATATTTGAATGAACAATAAGTTGTAATAATATTATGGTTTCATAAAATATTGTACTCCTTATTATTTATTTCTAAATGGGGAAAAAAACATTTTTATATTTGATTGTCTGAATAGTCATTCGTACATTTTTATTCATCTGTTTTAGGACTTTTTGTAACTTTACTGTGTAATTATAAACTATTTTCCCATAAATATGTTAAAACTAACAACAAATTGTTCATGTGGACATAAAAATTTCTTTGATCAACTTTTTTCACGTCAAATACAGCTCTGTGCTAATTAAGTATATTATTCTCTTTCAGTTTTATAATTGTTCGATAAAAAATATTACAGCTAAATAAATTAAATATGTTTCGAATATTCGGATAGATAACAGCAGCAACATATTAAAATTATCAAGAAACAGAATAATATACGCAAAAGTATTATTTAGTTATTTTAATTTTCTAAGTTTTCAAGGGAAGTTGAATGTTAAATGTTCGAAAGCTAATAATTGTACAAGCATACCTGCAATAAAACACTGCTCTAGCTCTTAGTTTATATTCCTGTATGTAAACATAGTCCTGTTAAATAGTCCTGTATTCAAACTTAGGTCTGATTGTCGAAATACAATGGGCTAACTCGTTGCCACAAATTGTGACCCGGACGTGGTTTATGAGCACATGAGCTTTCGAGCAAGTCAGATGGCGCTTGCCTCAATCGGCATGCACTTCAATGGATGGTCCTAGATTGAGAGTTGAATTTCCTATCACTTCCAATTCCAAGAGCTCTGTCATAATAAACGCAGCTTATTTTCCTGTCACACCTACCTTATTCATTCCTCGGTATCATTGTTAAAAGATACCGGCCTTCACTCACACTTGTCCACTGAAGAGACACTCAAACAGTCTCAGTCGTCCATTGAACGGCAAAGCTTAAGGAAGAAGACGCGTGATCTTAATACAGCTCTCACGTTTCACGCAACAGATAATTCAACTGTTCATCGTAGCCATTCATCGAAGTGCGTGCTATTTAGGCATGCAAGATTAAATTATACAAACCGCGCAACAAAATTGTTTTATATTTTTCAGTACTGGATAATCACGAATAACAGATACACGTTAATAGCTATTATTTCTGCATGAAGAAACTAGTTATGAAAAGGAAGGAAAATAGGATTATTCTGTTTTGAGTTATAAATATACATCGATATACCAAATATATGCGTGAGTATAAACTTTTAAGAAAACTATTTTAATAAGCGTTCTAACTTTTCAAGCATTCTTTTGCCCCAACAACCTCAGTGTTCTTCCACTCCAGTTTGTAATAATATTTGCGAACCGTAAAGTCGTGTTTAAACAGTATTTGCACAACTTCTCTCCCTTCAAACATTGAAGCTATTCCGAGAAACGGCGTTGATTTTATCGTCATGATCACGAGTCGGGGTGGCGATTTAGAAAGTTTGCCGAGCCAAATTTGTTTTCCACCATGAGTTGTTAAAGATCAAAGGGTTGCAACTTTTGAGGGAGATTTCTCTGAGACGTTTGCTTGACAATTCAGCTCCCCTCTGCCCTTCGCCCCCCCCCCTGGTCGCTCACGCCGTCTTTTGTTCGCTCTCTGTGATATTTTACTCTCATCGCTTGCCTTGACCACATCTCCCACTTAATTGCCAGTGAGTGATTTATTCGATTAAAATGGCGTGAACGAAAGAGCTGGTAATAACATTAATATAACTATTTAGGGAGTTATACTATAATCTCTAGGACCAAACTATACCCGAGTACAAAGACAAAAATAAAAAGAACAATGCCTGGAGGGAAATTGGTGAGGATCTCGACATCTTGATGAAAAGTGATCACTCTTTTCTACAAAGGGGTGAGAAGAGTGCGCTTGGATGGTTGCCGATAAAGTCCACAAATCGCTTACATCGGAGTCGGTCGAAAAAAGGGAGGTAAAGGGGTCAGCATAGGGGGAACGTAAAACGTCCTCGCCACAAAAAGGGATAGAAATGTATATGCGACTTCGGTGTAAGCGCGGCTAAAGATTTTAAGAAACTTTGAAACCAATATATTTGCTAATATCACCGCAAGGAGAAAAATATCTAAAATTCTGCATATTTTATTTTAAACTTAAACTACCTTAAAATGATTGTAAAATCATGTGTGCGTATTATGGACAAGACAAGAAGATTTGAAACACTATTCAGCCTCGTTTTGAAAGTAAGCACTACTGTTTTTCCGTAAGTTATGTTTTTTATGAACAAAGTATAGGTTCTTTACACTTAGTTTGTCATATTATCTATCAACTAAGTTTAATGCCTCTATGAATATATTTTACACTTTTACAATTTTTTAACATGCTTACTTTTTTTAACATTTTGTAAAAATTTTTTTACTTTTTAAACCTTTTTTTTTAACATTTTGACATTTAACATTTTTTTAACCTTTTTAAACCTTTTTTTATATAAACATTTTTACCTTTTAACATTTTTAACCTTTTTAAACCTTTTTTTATTATTTTTTACATTTTACATTCGTTATCTTTTTACATTTTGATACAGTGTTTAAATTGAGATAAAAACAATTAGACTTTCTATCCCCTAAAACGTGCAAGTTAAGACCAAAGTCATAAATTTATTTATCTTTATGTCCTTTGTGTCATTGGTATCATTCCCCTCAGTGTTCTTCAAATTCAACTTTTGTAAATATGTTGGCAAAGACCAAGAACACTTCAACAAATTAGTTATTTAAAACCTACTACGTCAGACACATTATACCATATTTGAAACACATGTAGAGTGTAAATATTATTAAAGTTTAAACACTTGTCCTCCTAAAGGTATCCGCATACGTTGAAAAAGCCAATTTATACAAAAAAGTTTAATTTTTTTCTTCTACTAACATATTCCCTGTACTTTTGTCCCCGTGCTTCTAAAGCAGTTTTAACTTTTAATGTGCGACTAATAGAAAAAAAGGTTAGGTAAATTTAAAATCTGAACGAAATCGTTAAGTTATACGGGAAGTAGCATATAAGAACTAATAATAAGAATATTCTATTTTTACCATAATTACTACCCTTTATCTGTTTATAGTAAGTTAGAATACATAATAATTATGTTGCAAAAAAATTGGCCACTTCAATTTTTGAATAAAATTCACTTATTTGTTAGAAGAATTTCGAAATATATTTACTCTTATGGATTTTATTTACAAGGATTTTTCTTAGAATTTCATTTTAGACATAAACATTGAACTCCAGAAATGATAACTAAAAAGGTTATTGATATATATTTATGAAATTTTTTATGTACATTCGAAATAGTGTTTGCTAGTGCATACACTAGAATCATATTGATATCCTTATTTTTTTTCTTATTTATGAGCTTGCATTTGAATATCAATGTTGCAAAATGGTCAAAAATCCTTTAACAATTTTTCGATGGATCATAAAACCTTTATTTTTTAAAACATATTTCTACTTCTAGTGGAAGCACTAGATAACATCATGAAGTTTACTCTGATCATGTTTTTTGTTGCTAATTTAAATTGTATGCCCTGAATTATTTTTCAAACTTTTGAAAAAAAACTTCAAATTTGAGCACAAAATTTCATTTTTTGTTAAATTTATTTTCATGTTTTTTTGTTGCTAATTTAAATTGTATGCCCTGTATTTTTTCAAACTTTTGAAGAAAAAAATTTTAAATTTACACCCAAAATTTCATTTTTTGTTAAATTTTTTTTAAATTTTAATTATTGATAGTACAAAATTAATTTTGAACACACATAATTATAACAATAATATTAAATTGCTTCTGTATAGCATTTTTTTAAAAGTATGTGGATACCAGAATGAATTCGTTTTTTTAATCGTGTTACTCTTAAGAGAGACAAATTAAATCCATGTCTGAAACCCTCTTGAAATATATTCATCGAAAGTTGATTTCCATGGATATCGGCAAGTGTTTTATACCAGTACCTGATAATCTAAAACTAGAAGCAGTGGCGCGTTTTCGTCCAATGACAGTACAAAACTCTCTTGTTGCTCATCTGTGACGTATTGGTATTTATGTTGAGTCATCCTGCCCGCTCTGTGTAAAAAATGAACTAATGGATAAATCCTACCTACTTATTTGTGAAGCATTCCTTGATAATTCTGAGGCTTGTCATTACTGCGAAGCGAGTGAATTTTGGATGACAGTCAAAGTTTGCTTCCTGACGTTTTCTTCTTTTTACTCTGGCTTCGAAATAAAAAAACAACTATTTATTTCATATTTACGTGCCATTCCTTTTTTTTTACAGTGTCCCTTCTTTGTTTGACAAAGCAACATGGATACTCGACATGCGTTTCAAATATGATATGGCACATGTAACGAAGAACATATTTCAATTACTGATTTGTTGTTATAACTTTTCCAACTGTTTCACAATTTTTTGGAACTCAGTAATTTCTAGAATGCTACAGAAAATCCAAAATAAACTCAAAACTGAATTTACAAAAGGCAAAATAGAAAATATATCAATAAATTCATTTTGACACCATTTCTAGTAAATCCACGTACTAATAGGTGAAAAAAAACAAGGAGATAAATTCGCGTGAAAAGGAACATAGTAGTAGTAGAGTATCACACTACTTTTTATATAAAAATACCTGATCTTAAACTTAATTATTTCCTTGAAGTATGTCAGCGAAAGCTGTCAATTTATAATGATAGAGGCATCAATTGTAAATGTGCGATGTGGTATAATCAAGTTTTATTGGGGCTCAGTCACTTTATTGCCCATAAAACAGTCTTACATGGCACCGGATCGCCGACAATGCAGAGCTATTGTAACGAGCGCCAGATCGTGACCTATGCAGAATTATAATTCTTTAGGAAGCATTAAAAATCATGTCACTCTTTAGTCATGATAAAGCGATTACGTGAAAACACATCAAGATCGAGTTATCCGGATGAAGTGTATAATCGTCGTGATGCTAAACGCTCATTAGATTAACAAAGTAGTAAGATGTGAATCACGAAGGAATCGTTCAGATGGCACTGTCGTATTTCATGTTTTTATTGGAACATTTGTAAGATTAAAGTCGTTGAAAAGTTTTTTTTTAAAGTTGGACTTCAGTACTTTGTAACATTTAGGACACATAGCTACAAGTGACTTTGTATCAAGTTGCGTGACTGCCCAAATCACTTCGTAGTTAAAACAAAAACAGATGTAATCAAATTATGGAGTAGAATTTCGAAAATATTTACATGATGATGAATAGAAAGGTTAAATTAGATTTAGTAAAACAGGAAGTATTTAAAACTGTTTTTATCTACATTATTGTCTCAGTAAGCATTGATGGCAGTAAGTATTTTTGGAACGTATCGCAAAAAAACATGTTCTATATTGATGCAATATGCAAGTCCTTGTGTGAGAAGAACCAAGGTTCCCCATGTGAAATACGTGAAAAACATGCAATGCTACAGTGTCTTAAAAGTTCCCCGCACTCTAATTAAAAAAAATTATTGCCGGTGTTTTTTTTTAATTATTGAATTTTATTGTCTGTTTATAGTTTTATCGAGTCCTTAATATGTATCGTTTGGTTTTCTTCAAGTTGTGCTATAATAAAGTTCCACATCATTTTGTTCTTCATTGCAAGAGGAGTTTATCACGCATTCAGAGAATTGCGCTGTTTGAGTCTTATTTTGAATGTAAATCATATGAAAGATGTAAAGAATTTTGGCGAAATAAATATCCAAATGATGCAATACCGAGTAATGATACGCTATATCAACTCGTTCGGAGATTTCGTGAGACAGGTTTGATGGAACACAAAACACAGGAGTGGAAGACTGAAAGTCATTACACCAGAGTTTGTGCAAGAAACTCAGCGAAGGTATTGCAATCCCCTCATCAATCTGTGAGGCGTTTGTCGCAACAAATGGGCACATCACAGGTATCTATACATAAGGCATTAATAGCTTTGCATTTTCATGCTTATCGTCTAAAAATGTTACAGGCGCTAAAGTCACCAGAAAATGAGAAACGGCTTTATTATTGCCGATGGTATTGCGTTTTTATTATTGCGATCGACTCATCTCAAGAATCCTTTGGCCACCTCGTTCCCCTGATCTGAGCATTCCTGAATTTTTACTGTGGGGGATATTTAAAGAACAAAGTTAATGAAGATAATCACCAAACAATAGGTGATCTAAAATTACCACTGCTCAAAGGATACAAGAAGTCACCCACTGCATCTTGAAACGCGTTTCTAAAAATATGCGTAAATGACTTCAGCTTTGCCTCCAAGAAAAGTGCGGAAATTTTGAACATTTATTATAAATGTGAGTTCAAATTCACGAATCCTCAGTACGGAAACTTTCAGGACATTCTGTAGTTGCAAGCCCATACGCATAACTTGCAAGGAAAAAAGTATTTCACGATCTTCTCTGATTATTTTACGTTCCAAAATCTAAATTTTAGAATCAGAACAATAAGTAAGATATTCCATCGTTTGTTGATTTAAAATAGATTTGAAGCTGAGAATGACTTAATATTCAAATTCTCAGGCAGACCAAACACTACTGAGCTAATAGCTAAAAAGTAGCTTCTTTGTTCACATTACGATTAAAATTCATATTTTGATATCATTAATATTACAATTTAATATTTTATTCATTTTAATTAATAAATAAATTTTTGCGAAATATTTACTCATTTCCGAATTGTTTTTCTGTTCGAACTTTAAAATGTCATCTTTAATGCGTTTAATATTTCGTAATTTATTTAACACATCCAAATATTATACTCATATTATGAAGTTTAAAAAATAAGGGCCACTACAGTCCTATATGAAGTTTGGAACGTTTGAATACCAGTCATCTAAGGCAATTTAACAAAGAGGTTGCAAAACTGGAAACATGCATTATTGCAATAAAGTTGTTACAGAAGAATTTATTTTCAATCTAAATTTGTTAGATTCTCTACAAAATGGCCTGTTTCAAAATGTCTGTCGGGAATCTTTCATTTTCCAAGCAGTTCCTTGAATTGAAAAGTTCGGGAACCAGTGAGATAAGGCAATTTAGCTAAAAGGTTGCAAATCTAGAAATATACATTTGTGCAGTGAAGTTTTTACATAAGCATTTATGATCGAGAGAAATTTGTTAAATCCTATAGAAATTATGGCTTGTTGGAACTTGAATGCAGTAATTTCTATTTTCCCGTATCATAATCTTAACACTGCAATTTTTAGATATAGATCATCTGGCACATAATTAAGTTGTTGAATAACATAAGATTAATATTACAGCTTTCCAATCACATATAAGTCCTAAAATACAATAATAAAAGGCTTAACAAAATTATAACTATGAAGCGGTAATAAGGGTAAAAAAAATTTAGTAATTAATTTTACACGAATTGAATAAAAATTCAGTAAGCATTGAATAAAAATATAAAACTTGGGACTACATCAGATATCACTAATAAAAATATACAGATTCTCCTTCCAAATTATTTCCTTATATGCCATACATGTATCACCATGGCAAAAACAGGCAATTCGACTGCATTTCAAGAATTAAAAAGCAAAATACATTTATGGATTATACTATATAATGGGACACAATGTTCACGAGTTTTTTTATTCTCATTAGGAAACTAAACTTGTTCAAAATTGATCGCGTTTTGTTTTCACAGTATTTCACTCTAATCTATCCAATCACTACAGAAATATTGACCTACGAGTCTTAACTATGAATTTGTAATGTGCAAGTTAAAACGCTGGTATCTTTTATAACCAAGCGAGTTTTCAAAGACATTCACTCAAAGAAATCGGTTATAACAAATCACAAAACATATTTATCATTATTATTTCCGATTTCTCTCTCGATAATTTCGAAATATTAGTAAAATGTAACGTATTTTGCGAGTTTACATTTTTCCAAACACTTCTTAATTAGATACAGTTCATTTCAGTATCAAAAATGCGAAAGCTGAACTCAAATATCACCTCTGTCTTATCAATTTCTGGTTTGGGCTCTTTTCTTGTTAATTTTTTTTATCTCGATCTTCAGTTCCGTGTTCTCTAATTTGCTCTATTTTTTGTTATTTGAATAGCTATATTTCCTGTTCTCCCCAAGTATAATGGAGTTAGGTGGTATCACATAATGCTGCGTTTTGGCCATCTTCAAGATTGTAGTATGCAAAGGAAAGATAACGTGGACGTATTCTCTAAGCTTAAATGTAATTGGATCCAATTTGCCAAACATTTCAAAACTTTTTTTAAAGATGAAGATCTTTTAACGCAATGTTTCTCTAAGTTCAACATTTTGTAGAAATAAGCAACAAAAATCTTGTAGTCTCACCAAGTATAATAACCTTAGATATTCTAGATCTATTTGCACATCTTGAGAAAGAGATAACGCATCCTAAGTGTTTTAATATTTAAAAACTAGTTTTCATAGGAACTCAGCATGAAATGGAAACCTTTTTAAATGTGTGCCGCCATAAGCCTTTCTTTTAAATATTAAAATTCGAATTCATTTTAATATACATATCTAAATATGAGGCTATCACAGCAAAAGTGGTCAAAAGTGCATTTCTTTAAATATTAAAATTCGAATTCATTTTAAGATACATATCTAAATGTGAGGCTATCACAGCAAAAGTGGCCAAACCCACCAACATACTTAATGAAGATAAATGCGATTTTCTAAGCACCATTTTTTTTATATATTTTTATTTATCCACAGTATGGTTTGAGGTTCTTAAAACTTGTTTTTCAGTGATCAACAATACTTTATTTTGTAATTTTAGAAGATTTGAACCTGCACATTTAAAAAAAGGTCTTAATAAAAGGTAATATTAAAATTTTCTGGGTTTTATGGGTTAAGCCAATTTTTCTTTGATAGCCTTAAGTAACTAAGGCGTCGTTTGTCTGTCCTCTATACTCACTGTTGGACCAATGCTCACCAAATTAGGGTGCATTTATTCTTTAGAACAGCGGATAACATAGGCTACTTATAAACTCCCTTTCTTTTTGTCCTAAATGTGTAGAGGGGAATTAAAACAACTCAAATGTCCATATGAATAACAGTGAGTATTATCACGATTGTGAGATACGTTACTCAGATTTTTTTATATCCAGTATTACTAGAAAAATAAATTTTTTCGTAACAGTAATATTCAAAGAATATAATTTCTAATACCTGTGTTTGAAATTTTTTTTCTTAATTTCCAAAATACCATTAAATTGTAAATATTTCACTAATTATATGAAATAATTAAAGACATGTAATTTTGCATTTTATATATTTTGTAAGGAAACGAGTCTGTATAATGCAAAAAGCTCAATTGAAAAACTCACTGACATTAAAAGCGTTATTTTGCTACTTGATATCTGGCAACGCCAACATTAATGTTTAATTTTCTAATTTTAAAACGAACTAGTAGAATTACCCGACCTAACTCTAGTTGATTTGTTTCACTGTAGATTGAAAAATATACAGAATAATCACTTTTATCTTTAGTAGAAAAATATAAACACCATTTAAGTGTCCGGAAAAGAACTTTTTAAGATCTTTTCATCATTTTTATATCTGTAATCAAGGGAAATAAGTCGAAAATTTTCAAAGTGAGATAAGTGCGTTTGCTACAGGATTTGTCTTGGGGTCTTACGCGTTGTTAAGAAGTGAATAAGTAATGTGCTTGAAAAAAGAGTAACAAAGAATGCAATCAAAATAAATTATTACAAACACTCAATTTGGAAGAGAAGGGCAAATCTTAAAAACGCTCTCCTGAAAAGTAGTTTTCAGACTTATCCAGATATTCCCATGACCACAGCTATTTTGTTTTCAAAAGGGTTGGTCGATTTGAAAACTTTTTTATAAAGAAAATCACTGCTTTTAACAAACTTTTAACATATATGAGACATTGCTTAAGAAAATATTTGACTCCTAATGTAGGTGTGGTATTGACCTTCTGTCACTTCGGAGAAGAATTTTTTATATTTCAAAAATTATTGCTCGGATTTTCTCTGAAATCAATATTTTTTAAATATTGACAACGTTCCATTAAAAGTTTTCTTTTTTTTTAACCTTGTATTCAATTTTAAATCAAATCCTTTGTGTCATTATTTTTGAGGGTGATTAATAAGAATTACAATTTAGTTTAAAAAAAATAAATGTTTACTTAATGTTGGAACACATAAAAGACCGGAATAAAATTAAAGACTGCGGATGTAAAATGTTCTTCTAAAGATTTTAGTTTGTAATTAATTTTTTTTATCTCGTGATTTAGCATAGTTACCACAATTTACAACTAAACATGGAACAATACTTAAAAATTCAAAAATAAAAGCGAGCTATAAAGAAATCAGAAAATAATATCACTGCACTTGGCCAACGAACACGAGTTTTCTTTTATTTCAGCAAGTGTTACACATAAAAGCACATTTTCAATTTAGATATTTCGGATGGAAATCATGCACCGTTTGGAATGAGAATAATGTTACTTGCCTTTTGAGTGTAACTGTCAATAAAATCAAATAATTTTATTTGAAACATGCAAAATAAATGCAAGTTTTAATCAGTTTAATAGTTTTGTAAATGTAACCTATGCCAAAGTTCTAAATCACTTTAAATAAATTCGATTAGCCACCAGTCTTAGTTCAAAAGGTTTTGAGCCGTATGTTTTACTTCTAGTAAAATGAAATTCTACGACAGCGTGTGTTGAATCAATGACGTTTGAAACTTTATAGAAATTTTCTCAAGAGTTAAATCTACCACCGCAATTTCTTGGCGAATTTCTCCAGCACACGATTGGTATAGTGGCAAACGGCCGGGTGGAGTTATTGCTTTTGCGGGTAATCCTCTCCAGTAGACTGCTTTGTCAAGAACCCTAAGTGGTCACTTGAGGTGCCTTAAATTTTATCAGGGCAATAAGACCTTCCCCATTTGTGGAAATTGTAACATCAATCAATCCACCCCCTGATCATCTTCTGTCGTGCTTGGGGGTTGAAAAGTGGAACTTGACTCAGAATCCTCTCCTGGTCTTGGACTTTTTAAGTGTTTTTGATCTCATGGATCTGGTGTAGCCTATTGGCTAGACCACTTAAAATTAGTAACAACAACACGTTTGAAGAAAGTCAATCGAATATATACATGCGCCGGTCAGAAAACGAATACACGACTATAGGAACATTGAACAAAATAATTAATATTTATCTTGCTCTAGTGCTAAATTGAATGTTTTATTTACTTTAATACAACCCAAAATAACCAGAAACTATCTATATTTGAAAAGAAAAAAATAACTTTATAGTTAGAATTTAAATTACGAAAAAAAAATTTTTAGAAAAGAGTTCCTCTTTCAGTAGTACTAGTAGACCAGTCCAAGTGATTACAATGCTCCATATACATTCCAGTTTCTTCAAAAGTACCAAGCTATGGTTGATTAAAGTATAGATGTACAATGTCTTCGCTTGAAATACCTAAAAATGTAGACAAAGAAACATTCCCTCCTGTATCGCATGTGTTCTCTAAGCCAATATATGTTTTACACAATAGTTAACATGTTCTGAAACTACTGAATAAACTGTACGTGTTACCTGCAGAAACACTCAAGCATAAAAACAGACATGAAACATGGACATGGAAACGTAAGTGCTAACAGCAAGCAAAGTTTCATGAAATATACCAGCTCAAGATACAGAATATCGAGGTTGTTTACTTTATGAATTGATGCTATTCTTATGCAATTTTACTATCTCGAACATTCGTTGAAAACATTGACCTTCTTTTTTTTTTAATCTGTAAAATTGACATTCCGGTTTGTTTGGGTTTTTTTAATTGTAATCGCTTAACTTTGTTTCGTTTGTACTGAAGCCATTAATTTTAAAATAAACTGTTATTTCACATGCAGAATGAAATTTTCAAGGATAAATGTATTTACTTGAAAAGAAACTATTCATGGATACCATAAGTGATTTGTCAGCCTTTTATTACGGTTTGATTCTGAAGTATCGCATTCCTGGTATAAGAGTTGCTACAAGTCAAAACAAAATTGATAGGCAACTGGGTGCAATAAGACGCTGTAAATTATCATTTTGACATAAAATAAACTTCAAGAACATTCATAATCACTTAAAAATTCCAAACTGTTTGTGTATTCTGTATATATCACCTCATTATCTTCTTTTGTAGTTTTGCCTTACAAAATGTACGTGAACGAATTCTACGAGTATGAATGGATAAAGCAAGTATACGTATTTCGCCCTAAGTAAATTGTACAAGCTATAAAAATGTGAAATAAAGTTTTTAAAAATTATTTTATTGTTATTTTATCTTCTATATTTTCATTTTCAGTGATACTTGTATTTTTATATGATAGAAAAAGGAGATATCTGGCTGGCTTTCAATTAGCGTTTAACCAATTCATTTAGAGCAACGCCGGTTAAATCTGTTAGTCATTAATATGCTAAGAGAAAATTTATCATAAGTATTAAGTTCACTACATTTTTTAAACAGAAAATAAAAAAAGACGAATAAAAGTTTTGTACTTTCCATTAGTATTATAAAATAGAATATAACTTAATTTCTATTTTATGTTACATAATTCCATAAAAAAACCATAATTGTTTTTGGTTCATAAGTGCATATCAGTAAAATCCATAAAACACCTAATTTAAGTTAAGCTTTAAATAAAAAATAAACCTTAACAAGTCCCCCACACTCACAAGGGGGATGTGATTATTTAAATGCAGTCAATAAATTCAACCATTCAAAATATGCGTCGCTACTGGTTGAGTAGGATTATATAGTACAGGGGCCATGTTTGATTAAAATGCTTTAAATAACAAGAAAAACATCGTTTTTGAGAGAATCGCAGTATATTAATACTTTATTTATGAACTATTTGTAATTAGTATATACTTTATTTTTATCAAAACGTATATGAAAGTGAAAATTATTCTTTGAATGCTTAAATCTCTAGAGTCATTGATTCGGTATGGATGTTTTCAATGCTACTCTTTTTTATAGCATATAATTTTTTTGCTCCACACGCTACTCTTAGAAAACTTTAATCGATTGTATTCTGACTAAATTCTGTTTTACTATTAGTATAGAATACGTTGGTCATACAATAATCATACTAAACAAATTTATAACTTTGTTGTATTATCGATTGTTTATGGCAAGCACACAATGTAAACAACGAGTACTAATTATTCTTCCTACAAGTTTTAAATACTCTCTTTATAGAAGTTCGTGTTTTGTACAGCCCACATTTTTTATTTGTTCCCAAGCACTTGAACCAAAGCACAGTTATTTTCTAACCTACCAAAGAATAACCATAAAAAAGTTCAGCGTTCATTCATTGAGATACCTCATCGATCCATGCACAACTTTTTTATTGATAAAGTATTGACTGAGATACGGTCCTTTCTGTCATGTCATGATGTCCTTGCATAATGTTGCGAAAAGGAGACAGTGTGTGCACATGCGTTAAGATACAGATACGATCGACCAGATTTAAGTGTAATTTTAATCGACTTTTGTAACAATATCGGATTTCCCAACAGTCAGCACAAAGCAAACAAGCATTACCGTCGATAGTGGTTTCGTTTTACGACACTTATTGATGTTTCCATCAAAAGGAGATGGTTCCTCCGCCTCCTATCAATTACAGGAGTGCGTGCGGTAGTCATCCATCTAGTCATTCATCTGGCGAAGACAATTACAAGGCAACCTGCATGGAAGTCTACCTCGCACATAGGATTTCCCGCAACAAAGAAACTGATGGGGCCAGACAGAAGGGGACGTGAGAACCGTATTGTTGTTCGTGACGTCATGCCGTCCTCTCACGATGTTACTTCACTTCAGTTGCGCATCGTGAGGCGAGCGAGAATGACAGTTGCGCATGAGCGATGCGATGAAGAGTTAGATTGTTACATAATGGGTAATAGCGAAATTGCGTCACTCTTTCGGTTCTGTCTTTTGTTGGATGATTAATGGACGGTGTTGGAGTGATGGGCGCAGGTGATACAGTTGCGATTCTGGGATATTGTATTGGCTGGAATGGCGAGAGTGACTTGTGAAATTCTAGGAAAGATACACTGATACAAAGTTGCATTGAAGACAACAACATACTCCTTAAAAGAGCTGAGACAAGTTAATCTCGGAAAAAGTTTTAGCACTTGCTTCAATGACATCCTCAACCAAAAACTGCTGTCATGGGTCTCACAGACCCCGATTCATTTTTGACAGGTCGTTTCCATCCCTTAAAGTGAATATTGGTCCCTGTCCTATTCAGTATCTTCCTACTACGTCCAATAGAAGCCTCATTCCAAGACTGGTTTGGCTGCCACAATTTTTTCGTGTTTTACACTATTTGCATTTCTTGAGTGGTCTCTTAGACCACTTCACTGCATTGTGTTACCGTTCTTTTTGAATGAAATCGTCTAAGTTTGAATAATGAATTTTGGCAGAGAGTCTAAAATGGCAACAAACTTAACTCAAAAATGCCCTGTGTATCTTAAAAAAAAAAAGAAATTCAGGATATTGTTGATAATTGGTCGGAAATAGAGTACTGGGACAGTGAAATTTCGGATAATATTATTGAAAGCGAACACTAAACGAATTCGTAAATTTATGCAGATGAAGATGAAGACATTTCAAGTGCGTCTTCATGCGAAGAATATTTCTACCGAAAATATAACTTCAAATGGGATGCCAGGGGGGGGGACCTAATCGTGCCGTTAGACATGCCAAAACACGACATAGTTTTACAGTTTCCAATGTAGTCCTAATTTTTCCTTTGCAATGTCCTAATTTGTACTACAAAATTAGGTCTGAAAGCTGAGCCTGAAGAGACATGGAATCTACTTAACTTATATAGTAATATAAAATGTATTTCATGTTAAGAATTGAATCATCTAAATATTTAAAACAGAAAACAGCGAAATGAAACAAAATAAAAGATGTCGGAAAAAAATTTCTAAAGATATTAATTTGTGATTTATTTTTATCTCTTGATCTCGCACAGTTGCCACAACTTACAACTAAAAGTGCACAAAATTTAGAAATGTGAAATTAATTCAGAGCGAAAGAAACAGAAAATATCACTGCTCGCTCGATCTTGTTCATTCCCGTTCGTTGAAAAATATCGTTTGTCCCAAATATTCGGAAATCGTTTTCATTGCACAAAGAACAAAAATAAGTCTCGAAATAAATGAAATATCAGAGCTGAAATTCCATAAAAAACTAATTTTTTGAAGAATAATTACTTTTTGAGCAGTACTGGTAATGCAATCGAAGTAATCGTAAGATTCAATATACATTCCAATTTTTCCAATACTACCAAATTATGGTTGATTTAAATATACTTACTCAGGTGTTTTAGCATGAAACTCAACTAAATATAACGATAAAGAAATGTTTAATATTGCATTCAATTAACTCATAGATAATGTATAAAATAAACTACATTACAATCAAATATCTGGAAAAAATGCATGTGATGCCTGCACAAACACACAAACACAAAATCGAACATAGAACAGAAAGACGGACAGACAGACTTTCGCAACCAATTCCACTTACTAAATGAAGATAAGTACTCACTGTATGCAAATTTTCATGAAAATATATTAAACCGTGTGGACGTGTATAGGGCACAACATACATACAGACAGACAGACACCAAACATAAAACGAGAGGATTCGGCATCAGTAGGGTCCAAAACGGATAGAAAACTTGAAATGGGTCTAAAATATTGGTAATGGTAATTTTAAGAGAAGCATTTATTATTTCTCAAATAAGTTCCTTACTCACTAGCTGGGGGCTGATCCCGGACAGTCACCAATAACCCATTGTGTCGCTCCAGTACGACGTTAATTTTAAAGTACCTACCTACCTTTATTACTAAAACAATATATGGAATATATTTTTGTACTATTGAATGCCGTAAAGTACATCGTATCGCTGAGAAGATTTTCTCTCGATTAAAAGCTAAAAATAAACAATATCAAATGTACAAAAAGGCAAAAAAAAATATTGAAATTTTTTAACCTGTATCATTTATAAAATATTCAAACATTGTAATAAAAAACAATTTTATAGGCTAGTTAAATAAGTTTTTATTCTAAAAATAATTTTATTTCGTCGCATAAGCTATTTGAACGATATTTAGTTATTTAGCTTAAGATGGTAATAAAAATTAAGTTTATTACCAACAAGATCGTGTATTTGAAGCCACAGGTCTTAAAGTGATATGCGACTTCTTCCTTTAAAAGAGAAAAAATTTAGAGAAAAAAAAAGAAACATAAAAACGATCTGCAGTGCAAGTTACAGTCAAATTAAGACATTTTTTTTTCCATGATAAAAGAATCTGGATTTAGTATGCAACAAGTTGCCCATTGTTATGGCTACTTTCCCGGAAAAGATTTCTGTTTTTATCCTTTCAGTAACGTCTTTTTTACATCTTTCAATTCCAAATTACCAGCAACAAGGTACACCCGTCCATCATTAACATTACTAAACAATTTTCTTTTTATATTATACAGAATTTGTAAAGTTAGAAATTAATGGCAATTAATATGTTAAAGAGCTCATGTATTGTTAGAATGTTTTTGTTTACTAACACCCGACTCTTAGAAAACTACTTCAAGAGAATTACGTTCAGGAGAATTATGATTAGGATTCAGTTATGATTTATATGGCTTCATTTGCGTTCGTAAAATGTAAGAAGCCAGTTTCCGTTATTTGTAAAAGTAGAAGATACTTGTATCTCTCATGACACTGTAGAAAAAGTGATTGACTTTCAAAATATATATAGGAATGTACAAATTTTTGAATTCAATATTACTTAAATTCTAAAAGTATCTAAAAAACTTTATCCAATTTTAAAATTTGATATTTATTTTATAACTTACTATTCAAAATTGTTGTGACATAGAAAAGAATATGAAGCAAACTATTCTTTGTTAGTCAAACTGAGATCTTTAGTTGTAAACTCTCTCTTCTCTCTCTATAAGCGGAAATACTAATTTCTGAATGTACGGAATGGTTAATGAGAGGCATATAAGATTAGAGAATGGGATATTAGCAATGGACAAAGAAAACAATTAAAAAAATAACTACAAAGTTTTAAATAATATATGTAGCATTTTTTATCGAAGCATCTTTCATTTTAGCGTTATATTTATCTCGGATTTTGTTCTATACTTACTCACTTTCAGAAGTTTTGAATAGCTGGTTGGTATAAATGGCACTTAGTGAAGTTCTGAATGTCGTTAAAAGTTAAATGTGAACTTTGCTCACATTAACGTACAAAAACAGATAAGTCAGATTATTTCTTCCGTAAGATCTTTAGGGAACAAAAATCCAAACAAGTACTGGGCTTTTCAATTGAAATAGTAGAGCAATTAACCTTCCAAGTGTGTTTCGACGAGATACACAACCCTAAAAATAATCCACCGGACAGCAAGATGTGATGGTATAAGGGAAAGAATACATGCTTTAATAGGAGGATGGTCCACCACGTGGTACAATTACACTAGCAATCCTTCTGGGCATACTTTCAACAAGGTTTTGAATCACAGCTGTGGGTATTTGTGTCCATTCCTACTGTAAGAATGTCGCCAGTTCAGCTGTAGATTTCGGACGTGGTTCCCTGGTCCGTAAGCCGCGCTCTAACTCGTCACACAAATGTTCTATGGCAGGCCTCGAAATAGATTTTTTAATACAGGTGCACTCTGAGCACCTAAGTTTTTAAATTAGGTGCACATGTTATATGATAGGCGCACATTTAAAAAGAAATAGGTGCACAATTTTATTTTCATGTGCACAGTGCACCTGTGCACCCGGGTATTTCGAGCCCTGTTCTATGGGGTCTAGGTCTGGACTCTGAGCAGGACAGGGAAGACGTTTTACATCATATCTTGATACCACTGCTTGACAGAGGCTGCAGATTGACATGGAGTGTTATCGTCCTGGAAGTAACATTCATCAGAGCGTAGGAAGAACCTGATTGTCCAAAATGTTCATGTAGGCGTCGGCGTTCAATTGACCAGGACGCAAAGGTCCCAGGCCATACCACGAAAAACACCTCCAAACAAGTAGTCGGAATTTATGCAAATCCACTGGCGACCGGTCCATTATTGTAGGGTAGTGTATCTTGCATAGTGTGTTTTGGTAGTGTATTATGATACAACCACTTTTGCTAATGCTGAGATATCGCTGTTTTTTTATGATTACGAGATCAAGATCCAGTCAATTTTCTTCCAATTACGAGATATCTCGTCCATCATCAAAATCTGAAAAGCTTTGCCAATGACGAAATACCTCGAGAAGACAATCAACAAGAGGGTTAAGAACCCTTTTCTAGGTTAAATATCAAGTACAATTATCTTTGATGGAATTTTGAATTGTTCTATGATTTTTTTTTATTTTTTTTCGCACCGTGTAATCAATAGATAGAAAAACCTTTTTTTACAGCACAGGTTCATTTGAAATTAAAGTTAGAACAAAAGATGGCTGGTATTTTGTCTTTTTAAAGACGTTATTTTGATACTATTTTTTTATCTTTTGGGGTCATTCTATTGCGCCTATTGCTTTTGTCAATACATTTGTGTAACAGCAGGTTTTGCAAGCATTGAATTTTGAAATAGCTGGTAAATGTTCTTTTCAAAAATTACGTAACTCATTGTTACAAGTATGAGAATTATCATATGAATAATCCATTTCAAACGAGTTTTAAAACTTTAATACAACAAGAATATTTCAATTTAATTATTGTTTTAGTTGAAAACATTCAGAATTTTCTCTTCAATTTTTAATTTCCTTAAATATCTTAATTGACTAAATATTACCGTTTCTTATGTTTATATAAACAAGAAATATGTTTTTCTTATAAACGAACCTCGTTTATGTTTGCATAAACAAATGTGATAAAACGTTAGGATAATAATTTTTGGATAAGTTATTCTACGTTCTGATTAAGCACATTTTTTTATTATTTGTAAATCAAAAGAAAACGGTGTTTTGTAATTTTAATGGCATTAATATATAATTGTTCACTGGAATTATATCTTAAACAAAAACAAGTGAAAACCTACGACCTGAAGTCAAATGACCATCACGATTCTAACCTTTAAATACATAACCTAATAGTAATAACCTGATTCAACCTATCTAAATACATTAAAACAAAACCATTCGTCACCTTTTAAAAAATACGTTTTTGAAAATTTCTAACCTTCAATCGAAATTTCGGAGTTTGGAACAGATTGAAAGTAGCCGTTCTTTGATATGTCTGAGAGCTCTTAAGAAATAAATCCTCCTGAACCAAAACGACAGTGACATCAGCAATAGAGAGCTCACAATACAAAAGACCGATGCGAAAAACGAGAAGACACACCGCTTCCCTTGTTATTTGACCGATCAGACATCTTATGCGGCAAAGTAACCAGAAACGACCCCGCTACTGTTTACTCTGCTACAGCAATATCCACTTATAACTGCTCGAAAGGTCACTGATGGCATTGTTCTCACATAGTTGTCGCGACAGGTATTCCGGGAGTGCTCTCTCTCTCACTTCTCGCTGTTGATGCCGAGGTTTGCGGACACTTGTGAGCATGAAAGGTCACGACCCAAATTAGTCAAGCGGAAGATTGTATCGCCTTCCGATTCCACGCCATCAAAAAAGTGTCAAGTGGAGCAAACTGTGCTGGAGATGAGGTTTCTGGTAAACTGTTGCGAGAACTTGCATATTTTAGAATGAAAGATGAAGACGGTGGCGCAATTTGATCGAGGAGGTTTTGACCCGCATTCAATTGTTCTTGCACAGGGATTGGGAACTTTAAAAGGAATTCTTGTCATTGGGGTTTGTTGTGTTGTACTTATCGTGCTTAAATAGGTACTCTAAGCTCTGTGATGCCTTGACCTAAGTTGTTTCTGCTCTCTGGCGCATCTTGGGCTTCAGAGAGGCCAAACCTATCGCATTCGTACTAAAGTGAAACGAAAGTGATTTAAAAACACAGCACGACAGTTAAGTTTAGTACTTACGGCACATTTAGGGCAATATACACTATATAGATAAAACCATTTGGACAATGAATGTTTTCAAGAAAAAGTGCCTTACTATTCTATTTAGTAACCGGTAGGCCCTCCATTTTGCTTGTGTTACAACTGCCACACGTCGAGTCATACTTTCCACAAGTTCTATGTAAGTCAGGGTAGGAATTGCTCGCCATGCCTCTTGCCAGGCTGTAAGAAAAGATTGTTGATTAAATGGGTGTGCGTGATGGTGTCGTACTAGTCGCTGCAGTTCGTCCCACGAGTGCTCGATCGGATTAAGATCGGGGCTCTGATCAGGCCAGTCAAGAAGATTTAAATGTTTCAGCCAACCAGTCCAGCACACGTTTTGCAGTAGGACGTAGAGCTCGATCCTGTTGGAAGAAACAACCTTTATCGCAGTAGTAATTATCCTGAAAGTCGAGGTAAACGTCAGCGTTCATGGTACCAGGTATATAAAACAATGGGCCGTATCCAAACACTTTTGTCCACATAGTGTGTAAGATTAGGATACCTGTAAGGGTTGATTGAACATTTAGAACATAGTGTAAATAGTCTAGGTAAACTAGAGCCAAGGTTTATAGATATTCTTTCTTTTAATGTTATGATATGTCCACCAGTGCCCAAGCGGCTAACACTCTAGATCTAAAAGACCTAGTAGACTGAAGCGCTTAGTTATGATTTCAAATTTTGTATGTGCCGCGAAATCGCTTTGGCTGCTTGAAGTTTTCTGATTCCTCAAAGGACTTTGTTTTTTAAATGCGGATCAGTTTTCCCAAATGTATGTTACCCCGCAATCTCGTTTTCGTCAAATGAGAGATAGAATGGTATCAATGGAAGAAAAAATTTTTTTGTCGGGAATGCTTTAGAGGAGTGATGTGAAACGTACCATGTCTCACCTTTCCACATAAAACGATCCTAAATATCAGATGTACGCCAAATACTATCATTTAACTCACCAAGTTGTTTCGACGAGGTATCTCGTCCATCAATATCCAATCAATTTTGATAATGACGAGATATCTCGTTATACAGATCTTTCAAATTTTTTTATTATGACGAGATTAAGATCTGGTCAGTTTTTCTAATGACGAGATATCTCGTAGTAACATCTACCAGGAAGGTTACGGTCTTCGCCCATATAGGCTTTCCCCTCAAATGGTTCTTAATATAGTTCTCTTAAAAAGTTAAATAAGAATCTCCGATTTTATAGAAATCACAAACTGAGCTTCTGATGGATTTTTGTTGCTTGGGTGCAAACTATCGAAATATTTGTCGAATAAAAAAAAGTAATTCTGAATAACTTTTTAAGTAGAAACTTTCTGGCAGATCAAAAAATAATTGGTAAGTTACAAAAGTTGTAGGCGATATACAAATTTAATGTACAATTCTTGATATTACTCTAGCTTGGTTATTTTTAAATATACTTGATATTTAACATAATAATTTTAAAAAATTCTACAAAATTATTATAATAGTACTGAAGAGGTTTCTTTCTGAGGTTCGATTTCCCGATTCTAAATATGAAAACGATATTAAATACAGAAAACGAAACACGCCCTTACATTTTTTTATCAGCATGGAAGCAAACTATTTCCGAACTTAAACCTGTTTCGCCTTTTATAAATTTTAAATAATAAATGTACACTACCCTACTATAATGGACGGACAGCAATATGTGATGGTATAAGGGAAATAATACATGCTTTAATAGGGGGATGGTCCCCACGTGCTATGCAATTACACTAGCAACCCTTTTGGGCATACTTTCAATAAGGTTTTAATACACAGCTGTAGGTATTTGTGTCCATTCCTGCTGCAAGAATGTCGCCAGCTCAGCTGTCGATTTCGGAAGTGGTTCCCTGCTCTGTAAGCGTCGCTATAACGCGTCACGCAAATGTTCTAAGGGGTTTAGGTCGGAATCATGAACAGTCCAGGGAAGACGTTTTACATCCATATCTCGATACCACAGCTTGACAGAGGTTGCAACATGACATGGAGCGTTGACGTTCTGGAAGCAACAGTCGCCCATTCCATAAAATTGCCAGAGCATAGAAAAAACCTGACTGTCCAAAATGTTCATGAAAGCGTCGGCGTTCAATTGATCATGAACAACATGCAAAGGTTCCAGGCCACGAAAAACACCCCCAAACAAGTAGCCAGATTTTATGCAAATCCGCTGGCGTCCGGACCATTATTGTTGGGTAATGTATATGTTGAGATTTAAATTGAGTTTATGTGATTACAACGATTTTATTGTTTTTTTTGGTTGTACTAGGGCTGATATTTATATTTCTGGCCTAATAATGAAAAAACAAATGTTTATGATCGCAATTGGTTTTATTGTTTTTCAAAATATTCTCCACGAAGATCAATACACTTTTGCATACGTTTGAGCTATTTTTCGAAGCATTTTTTCCACTCCTATCGAGGTACCTCCAAAACATGCGTATTGAATGCATCAACTGCTCCTTCGGGTGTCGAAAACCGTTGACCACGTAGTTTATTTTTGATGTGCGGGAATAAAAAAAAGTCATTGGGTACCAAAACAGGGATGATGCATCAATTCGATGTTTTGGCCGGTCAAAAAATCCTTTACTTGAGACGATGTGTGAGGGCTAATATTATCGTGGTGAAGAATGATTCGCCTCTTCTGCTGTTTTCGAATTTCTCCGATGACTTCTGGCAAACAAATGGTCGTGTACCATTCAGAACCAATCGACACGAGCCTACTTCGACGACGGCGTTGTCAGCTAGGACGAGCGTTTGTCAGATTATGCGGGATCCAACGCGAACAAATCTTTTTTACGGCCAAATGTTCATGTAATATCTTATTGATGCTTGTCATACTAATGCCCAAAGATGCCTCAATCTCACGGTATGTCACATGATGATCTTGTTTTATCAGTTCATGCACAGCATCGATATTTTCTGGCACACACTTACTGTTGCCTAGGCCAGAAATATAAATAGCAACCCTCGTATTTGTAGCAAATGTTTTCGAACATTTAATCTTTTAATGTTAATATTATGACCCTTTACCGGTTATTTTCTGTGTTTATAATTTTTTAGGTCATGACGTGATTGAAGAAGCTTTTTCTTTTTAACTTTGTTCTATAAATCTAAACTACTCAACCAATGCTAAATTGGATAATATTCGTATTTCTACTCAATCCTCAAAAAAGCAACGTACAAATTTCAAAGTCATTTTCAGTTTGAATAATAAAAACTTAAAATACTTGCATTATTCGGAAATTTTCTACACACAGTTGGAAAACATATTTATTACAGGTAATTGATTTAAATGACAAATTTTTCTCAACCTTTTCCTTCCTGTACCAAAAGTGGTCAACAGTGTAACTTCTTTCTCTACTAAGAAATCTCTTCGATCAAATTCTACATGACAGGACCAATCCCTTTCATTTAAGTTCTGATCTCACTTACGTATTCATGTTGCATCCAGGGGATTAGTTATTATGAAGTAGGTTTTGAACTATCTATTTTTCACCTTACATATTGCATACATAATGTAATGTGAAACTTTGATTAACTGATGGTAAGTTTGTTTTGGATGAGATATTTAGGACGCGTTTGTAATGAAACGTTCTCTGTTATTTTGACTAAGTGAGAATTACTAGTCTATGCAGTCACAGTCAAGTTATATTTCTTTAAGACATAAATAAAAAGTCTTCTCCGTTTCTGCTCGTTTTTTTAAGTATTTATATGAAGAATTTTCAGTTAAAAAAAAACAGATAGAATGCGAAGAGTTTACTTCATGTATCCAAATGCTCTTATATGATTCATATTGGATTGGATTTTGGGTTTTATGGTTCAAGGATCAAAGCGGACAAGCGAGCTATGATTCATCTCGGGGTTACTTTCAAATGTAGTTTATCGCCGTTTTAGTGACGTTTGGCTTCTAATATAACTGGTGAATCAATTCTGAATTCTTGCTTTGTAATTTCTGTTGGCGGCCATCTGAAATCGTATTCGAAAAGCAAGCCAAATAACGCCAGGTCCGGAATATGTATAACAACCACAACAATAACACTACTACCACCTACATTCAGCTTGGCAGAAAATGTCTTTCAAAGCCTGATAAATATTTGCTGTAAAATATCAAAGCTTTAAGACATAAGTACACCCAGAAATTGTTGTCTTGACCTGAATTTAAGGGACTTATTTTGAATAATTTATTTTGTATAGTAGAACTTATGTTTGTAATCTTATGAAAAAGATTAAAATTCACTTATTTGTGTAATAGAATGTGATGTAGGGTGAGGATGATTTTTCAGAAAATATTACTGCATATGTATGGGAAGTCATTAACATCGTGTCATGTTTCTCATTTATCCGATGCTTGATGTTTTAAAATACTTTATCTATATAAATAAATATGAAGTGTTTGTGCATTTAATGCTTAAACCCCTTTTCAAGTTATTTATTTGTTGGGTCATTTTAATACAATATCAGTGGCTTCTGAGTTGGGTTTGGTGTCTGTTTGTTTGTCTGTATGTCTGTGATAGCACTACGTTCACACAAATACAGCTGGATGTAATTTCATCTATATAAATAAGAATGGAGTGCTTGTTTGTACATTGAATATTTTCGACCCATTGTCTTTCTATCCATCTGTTTGTCTGTATGTGCCCTATACACGTCCACACGGTTTAATAAATTTTCATAAAACTCTGCATACTGCATACTTATCTTCATTTAATGAGTGAACTTGGTTGCGTAAGTCTGTCTGTCGGTCTTTCTGTTTTATGTTCAATTTTTTGTTTGTGTGTTTGTACAGAAAACACATGAATTTCAATTTATATATTAGATTACAATGTGTTTTATTTCATATATTAGTTATCAATAATTATTTGATTGTTAATTATCTGATTAGAATAAAGACAACATAATGAAAATTTTCAGATGGCATGTAGAAGATTCCCATGAAATTTGAATTTTGAACAAAACTGTAATTCGTCACCCATGTTATCAAATTGAAGGATAGACAAATTTTTATTTTGGAGTGAACTATTCTTACTTTTATTTAGTTACAAAAACTTCAATAATCCTTTAAAACTACTTAACCCCACAAAATCAAACCACTTAGGTTGGTAGAAAAGTAGTTAGATAGTTAAGTTATAGAGTTAGGTAGTTATGTAATGGAAATACACGGGACGCTTTGAAAAGAGATAATGCATTCTGATATTTTAAATCGATCTCAAATAGATCAATCTGCAGAACAAGAAAAATCCGAGACAATCTGAATTGAACTCAATCTCAAACACAATACACGTCACTTATCCATAAAGTGATTTACTAACATTTTTTCTGTTGACATTACGAGCAACTTGTGTGGTCAGAAACGACGATCAGAAACAATTCAGATCATTTTTCTCAATCCGAATCTCGTAATCTCGATCGATGATTTCCGAACTATCCCTTCCAATGTTCAGAGATACGTTTGTTTTACATTATCTCCCAACCATCTGCGCAGCCATGTTAAGCCGAGAATGGTGAGACTTCGTCACTTCGTTCAGCGCAGGTGCATTTAACTTCCTCCTTTGCATGTCCGGCATTGTTTAAGAGAACTTAACAATGTCTTTCTTTCGGTGGTCCCGATTGAGAGTGGTTTCGGTTTTTGATGACGGGACTGGTCTGTGTGCTTCCGCGCATTGATCTCATTGTCACTTGCCTATTTTCTCAGTTCATTTTTCAACGGGCACCGAGAGTTTCTTAATCTCCCCGGAAACTGGAGTTTGAAACGTTTAGTTAGAGAGTGGACTCCATTGTATGTGTGAGAAGCGAGGGAGACTTAATGGTCCGTTTGAGGGTGACTGGGTGTTTATCGTTCACCTCAATGAGTGAATGTATTTTTAAAGTTTCAGAAACTGCTAAAAGGTTACCAGGAAATAGCGAAAGAGCACTGATCGATTAAGCTTATGTGAAACGATATTAAAATTAACCCTCTAGATATCTAGAACATAATATTCACCACCACATAAGTCTCTTAACATTCGAGTTTAACTACGCTTTCTTCACTCGCTAGTCAGTTTCATTGCTATAGCATCTGGTTTACAGTACATATCTTCACTACATTCACCTTTTGAACTTTACTATCTCGTAACTCATGGATTCCACTAGGCCCACTTCACTCCATTTCTTTGTTTCTTTTTCCTTTCTGTTCGGCAATTAATTTCACCACAACATTTAATATGCTCTGTATGTGAAGAAGGCCGAGGCAGTTTGAGGTGTCTAATTTTGAGTGGAACGAGCACTTGTCAGTACAATTGACTTTCTTCTCTAAGACATATGATGCTTTGAATTCATTCATCATCATTCATTTCATGTAGTTTCTCGAACTGACGCAAGTAATGTCGAATTATTTCCAGGACTTAAAATATATGTGTTTAAAAGGCGGTTGAAGAATTTCCTCACTTTTACTTTCATTTCTCAGCTTCACCCTTCTATTCCAATTAATTCCGCGGTTAAACTTTTATGGTCGCTTGAGAATGTACTGCGGTTTGTTATCGGTATCGATCTTGTCCTTTATGTCAAGTTTAGCACATGCAATATCATTTTAGATTCTAAATAATTCGATAGTGTTTTAAGATCAGAACTTTCATTTTCAACTTCATTTTGTTTAACATCAGACACAAACCCTGCGTGTTTTAGGATCGCTCTACAGCAGGCCTCGAAATATATTTTTTAATACAGGTGCACAATCGCACAGTGCACAATTACACAATTCATGTGCATAGTGCACAATTACACAATTCATGTGCACAGTGCGCCTGTGCACCCGGGTATTTCGAGCCCTGCTCTACAGTGATGAGTTATCCAAGGAATTCAAAACGAGTAAACGATGGTATAATTACACTGCCGTCTATGAGAGCTAGATGAAAGTGAAGAAAATAAAAGACATATAGGAAGTGATAATTTATCCAGGTTTTACTACAGATAAAACTACTGATTTTAAACCATTTCCTTATTCACCATGCCAGTAAGTTTTCGTGATCATCAAAAACTATTACATGAAGATACATTTTTATTAATTATTGAATGTGTTTAAAATAATCAGTAATCTAATCTTAACTATTCACATAAAAATTAAAAAGGAACCAATTTGTTGACAAAATTACAATATTGAAAAATAAGCTTCAATGTATTCAACAAACGACTTATTTGCTTAAAAATTATGGTATAATGGTGATGGTGCATAAATAATCCTTCCGTGTCGAATAAACCATCTCTAATATATCCCTTTTTTGAAGAAGGAAACTCAGCAGAATCTTTGATTATCACGGATTTCGATCTCTAATATAGTTTTGAACGAATTATATTTGAAAGCTGACAAAAACACACAAAATATACATCTGCTGATTTTAAAAGCATTGTACTTCGATTCAACAACATAGCGGTGGTTTACAGTAAAATTAAAAGTACGTTCTAATGATGTTCTAAGATCTGTAATAAACTGTTCCAATTATATTCTATAGTCGGTAAACTGTTCTAATGATATTCTACTATGTATTACTCCAATTGGATGTCCTATTGAAGTATTCTAAAGTGGATCGCCAATACGATGTTTCTACTCTTGTATTCAAATAAAATGTTCCAGTCTAGTATCCACACAGTGTTCAATTGTTGAATTTCACCTGATATCCCGATATGATGCTCCATTTAATGTTACATTATTATATCCCCATACAGATCTCCCTTTTACTATGCGTGATTCTAATAGATATGATTGAAAGTATTCTTTACATACTAGAATTTGTTCTTCAAATGCCTAGTTGGTCAAAGTAAAAAAATTACAATAACATAAAATTAAACAAAAAATGGCTTTCGTCATCACGAATAACCATTGATAATGTTAATTTATCACGAGCTTTAAATAATTTATACGAAAAATGTTATGTTAGAATATTTTGCAGTTTAATTCAAAATTTCTGTATTATAAGAGGCATGAATCAAGAGGTTATTTGAGTCCAGATCACTTTAATTTTTAATGTCCTCTATTGTATGAAAAATGACGAAAAAGAGAGAGGAGAGAAATTAAACGAACTGAATTAAACTAAACGTTAAAAGTGCAAATATGTGGTCTATTGAAAAAAAAAAAGGAAAAATGACCTCTTTCCTAGGTCCTGAACAAGTGTGAGAATCAGAAAGAGGAAGCATTTCTTCAAATTTACTGTTTCTACTTAAAATACATTGTTTTTCAACATTGCAAGAGTATTCGAAAAACAAATACTACCATAGAAAAACACCCTGTAAACTTCATAATGCCCATTACACCTTAGTTCAGGTGTTGAACTCGTTGTAAGACCATGGTTCAAAATCACGTGTTGTTGTTTTCAGAATTTGCCCTTCGGGGTTGTTCCTGAACCGTCTTTAATAGCTCGTTGTGTTGTTCCCCACTAGTGAGTTAAAAAATACCAACCTACCTTTTATAACTTATCTTGAATTCGAATCATCGTGTTTGTAAATAGTGTAAACATTCTAAAAGGAATGGAATCTTAAAAAAACAATGTGCCAAAGTCGGTTTGGCTTTTTTGAAACTTTGGGTTTCTTTATAATGGCGGGCCAACTTGCTAGAAGTTCTCCAGAAGGGAAATGTCTCTTTACCCCCTAGTTCGAGAGTTCAAGATGAGCGCATGTGACAGCACTGCCATGGTGTCTTGGTTTAATACTGAGATTCACATTCTCGACTACCGAATGCTGGAATAATTAGTCCATAAGCTAGAGTTCGAATGAAATTTCCTGTAAATTCCATAATACATATTTAACTATGCACCTGTAATGCCCTCTTATTTTAAACCCGCTGTTTTTGTTGTGCTATCATCCTAAAATCAAATGCAAAAAATCCCTGTAAATTCCACAATATACGTTTTAGCAAACTTCAAAAACACATATATCTACACACGTGGTTTTCTTTCTGAACAGATCCTGTTTATTTTCATTTTGTTCAAACTTCAGATATCGATCCAAACATAATTGATTCCAGTACATTATATTGAAAATCGTCACGGAAGGAATTCGTAATGCATATAAGCAATGATAAGCGACATTTAGATTTAAGAAAGAAACACCAACGATTGACTGTCAAGTTTAAATAAATTTGAATAGGCATTGAATTCGATGGACCTCGTTGTCTTCCGATGCGGTCGCAGTTCAGCGAGTATCCGTTCTCACAAGCAATCACTTCCGTTTATTTTACGAGAATAATCGCTCGATAGGATCACCCAATGAGAGAAAAAAATATAAAGTATCGAAGGCTCAGGGAGAAAATCGAATTCTTGAAGAGATGACCCGCAGTGAACAATGGAGCGCAACACCGATGGTTCGATCGCCGTCCGATCGTGATCGGAACATCAGCATAATGCAACTACATTAGTGTCGCCAGGGACGCGTGCGGGTTTGAAAAATGTCGAAAAACACACGCTTTATGACCCTAATACATAATTTGCTCTCACGAGATCTATTTCATTTGTTATGCCACGGATAAAGAAGTGTATCCCATCTGATTGTGGTTGAAAAACACTTTGGAGTCATTTAGGAACCTTACCCGGATGGGTGAAGTTGTGGAAGCCACGATTAGGGTGGACAGCTGTGTCGATTCATTGATTCATCTGCGGCATTAATCATCTGTGTTTGCAACACAGTTTCAGGAAGATGATATTTCGTAGGTCGATGTGTGTTACAGATGGTTTCAGGCTCGAGCTGTGGGTGAAAGAGAATGTTGCAAGTGAAACAGACAGTTGCAAAAATTAGGCCGAAAATTTGATTTGATCTGTACATGGTTAACGGTTGTTAAAATGCTGCGTTTAAGAGTATCTGGTACATCAGAACGGGCTTGAACACAGAACACAATTCAATCATCAGTTGGTTTAGTTATCATATTACTACCATCTACTGTTTGTTAACTGTTAGATACTTGATTCATCAGCGGCATTAATCATCTCTGTGTGGCTAAAATTGTTTCAAGAAAACATTTCATAGGTTGATGTACGTAACATATAGTTTTCAGCTCAAGCTGTGAGTGAAAGGAAATGCAGGGTTGCAAGTGAAACAGACTGTTGTAAAACATTGTATTCTACCGAAAGTTTAGTCTCTGGTTAATGTTTCTAACCCTTCTGGTCCAGGTCTGTTGTCATTAGTAGACACGTAGAGGCCGTGATGGACGAGATATCTCATCATTAGAAGATAGGTAACATGATTTTGATCTCGGCACTATCAAAAAATCAGTAGTATCCTAATGTCGAGATATCTTGTTATTAGAAATATTGGTCGGATTTTGATGGAATATATATCTCATCGGAACCACTTGGAGGGTTAAAATACTGTGTATAACAGCATCTGATGTCTCGAAATAGGCTTCAGAAAAGTTAGAGCACATTCAATCAACTTAGTTGACTTAGTTACCTTACTACTACTTTCTTATGTTTGTTGACTGGAAGATACCTGATTCATAATCTGTTTAAACAAGGTTTTTCAAGAAAAGTTTGATGTGCGTAATAGAGGATTTTCAGCTCCAGAGAGCTGTATGTGAAAGGAATAGCTAAGCACTTTGTTAGTAAAATTCACATTTAAAAATTCGATACAGGAATATTCTGACAGTGTGTGAACTTTGCTTTAGTGCTCTTGTTTTCTTATTTACTTCTACGGGACATACTTTTTAAAAGAAAGTAAGGTTAAATTGTGTTAGTATTTTGTGTAATATATAGCGGGAGCCTCTTTGTAGAAAGAATGATTAATTTGCCTCAGAAACAAAGAAAATTAAACGCATTTATTTTATTCTTTGTGTTTACATGGGGTTCAGATGGTAGTTGTTCAGTTTCATACAAATATGTAGAAAAAAGAACACTACCGACAGTTATAGAATAAACTATAGTTTCTGCATTCCATTTTTTGTTTGATACACTTTATTGAAAAATAATTTTTGATAAAGGCATTTTTTAAATAATATTTTGGGTCATAAATACCTTTTGGAGCACCCACTATTAGGTTTTAAGTTATAAGAATCAAGCCCTCTTCATCCTACTTTATTAATGAAAGTTTATAGGATATTTTAATATATGAGTATAATTATCTCGTTTTATACACCAAAGATATGTGAAACATTATTTACTAGTATTCTACACCAACGCTTCTGTATGGAAGAAACTCATTTATATAACACCACGGTATGGTGAGAGTCTTTATCAAAAAGTAATTTATAAACCTACATAGACATGGACTTTTTCAAAGAATGATTAAACTTTTTCAGATAAAGAGTACCTGAAGACAAAGAGAACGTGAACCGTGTTCCTTTATGTAATGCATAACCATTTTATGGGCAAAAATGTTGTAAGCATGAGATTTTATTTTTGTGTACAGTTAGACAGTTGGTGAAGTTTGTATGGAAACCAAGAATCCCTTGTCATTGTGTGTGTTTATCTGAGAGAAAGTTTGGAGTCATTCATTATTTCGTAGTCCATTTTTCAACCCTCTATTAAATATGCATCAATCACTTTCTGACGTTAATTCTGTTTATTATGAGATTTACCAATCTTAGTTAAAATCCGTTCCCAGTTTAAGAAGAATGCTCTTAATAATTTACGATGTACTCTGAAAGGCTAAAGTGTTGCTCAATCTTTCAAATTGAAAATTATTTGTTGTGATTAAATTATTTAATTGCTTTATAACACATTTTCTATGCATCTATTTTCTGTGTTCTAATGCTTCTAAGCGTGTTATAATGCTTCTAAGGAAAAACTGCGATTGCTTTAAATTTGATTCCTGATTAGGACTCAAGCCCCCCTAGACTTCAAAAAAAAATTTCAATATTTAATTAGATTTTTTTTTGAAATTCGTGTGTGGTAAAGCTTTTTATATTTTCTACCCTTGCTTTAATCACTCTATTTCTTCATAATATTCTTTCACAAAAGTGATGTGACAGTTCACACAGTTTTAGAGTACAAATTTTCACGAAAAGAGTTAAAAATTGAAATTTAATCTCTAATATAAAATTACCTTATTCGGTACACTTATTTTCATCACAATAAAATAATTTAATAAATTAAGGTCATATTATTGGTTTATTAAAAAAAACTATAATTTTAATACGGAGAAAATGCTTTCGGTTTGGTATGTCGAGGCACTGTCATTTTTAGCTATACTAGTAATAAAAATGGATGTTCTTTGTTATAATTCGATATTTATCATGCGTTATTGAAATAGTTTTTTTATAGCCATGAAAAAAAACAGAAAAATCACACAAACTTGAATAAAACCAATGTTTTTAATTTGCTGCTTTATTGGCTTACTATTGAAACACGCTTAATCAAAAAGCATAGTTCTGAGAAAGAGAAAGGGAACAACTCTATTCGCTATGCTTTACTTACTAAGTTTCTTTCCAAAGAAATTTAACCTTCACGCAAAGAAAAAGAGACTTCACCAGTCTAAAGATCACATATGATCTTGAAAAAGCTAAAAAACTTTAATTCGAAAATTTTGACTTGGTATGTTTAAGGCCCGGTGCACACATCCGTTTTTTCAACATCCGGCACCCCTGCCGCAACGCAAGTGCGGTCTGAGATACATTAGATCCAATGGAGCAGTGCACACAAGCCTGCAGCGCCGCTAGGGCGACGCACTTCCAACTTGCGTGCAATTTGTACCGCAGTTCCCCACGGCGCCGCACATGAGTCTCCGCTCTGAAGTACTTTGTTTTCATAAACAAATTTAATATAAACAATAATTAATAAATGGTTGTATCCAGTAACGTCTATTTTGTTTCAAAATGTACTTTTTTTTAGACCAAATAAGCGAAATAAACACATTTTATTCGATTGAATATTTATCGCACATGGCGCGAAAGGAGTTAGTGCGTCATTTCACGGTCATGTGTGTGTGCATAGTTGGGCTTCGGTGTCGCAGTGGCGCCGCACATTGAAAAACCGCATAACCGGTCCTTAATACCACTTAGCTTAAGCCTGGCTTTAAATGGATTTTGTTTCATTTGGCTTTCAGAACTCAATGTTTTCGTCGACAGGTAATGTAGTTTATTGCAGAAGATGATAAGATATTTCTTTTTTAATGGATAATCATTTCTCCATTTCCCATTCTTTCATCATGTAACACTTTAACCTTCGATTATACACTGTCTAAAATTGCTGTAATGTTTATTTATCCCAATCAAAGCTGTTTCAAAATCAACTCCCATTTCTATCCCTCGAAGTTCAACCACGTTAAAATGATTTTGAAATTACAAGATTTGTTACCTCACTCCATATCCCTACTTGTATGTAACCGTCGATAAGCTTAATACCATTGCCATTTCCGCCATGGCAAGTTCTCCAAACAGCCATCTACTTCCCTCAAAATAGATCCAGCGATCAACGTTGCGTGTTCAAACCCATCTCGTCTTTCAACCTTGTGCGATAGGTTATCTGGACCGGTGACAATGATCCCCCATAACTTAGATATAGTTCTCGAAAGCTCTGCGCAGGTGGGGGAATTCTGCAGAGTGGCTGAGGAGCTATAAAAATACCGACATTTTTCGCAAACATGGAGGGAGTGTGAGGTAAATGTTTGATTAGAGTCGGTGCAGTAGGGTCAAGACTGTCCATTCCTTTCGTAAGTTCCACCAGAGACACATGGATCTGTCAGTAGATGTACGTGCAGTTTTTCAACGGTAACGCCTCATAAATAATCCTGCTATCACATTTTATTTTATCACTTTGATTAACCACATCCCAAGGGAAGATGTTACATAATGATAATGTGGCATCTGGAATGAAAAAAGTATTTAAAACACGGCTATAAATTAACCACGTCTGTCTTGTTTTGCAAGGATCGATAACGAGTAACACTTTAGTAGTCTTTTATAGTCCAGACAGAAAATTGCAGTTGCTTCTAAGAAGAAAGTGAAATTTGTTTCGCAACATGAGATGAAAGTTCACATGCGAAACGAAATAGCACTAAGATTAAGCGTATATGTCCGAGTTGCATACTTCTAGTTGAACTTAGGTTTACCATTACAGAATGAATAGATCGTTTATTTTTTGCATGCTTACATTCCCCCAAAGCTTAATTTCGATACAGTATCAATGTTCTTTTACATGAACTCAAAAAGTAAAGAAGATACATTCGTAAAAATACAAAATTAAATAAAATATAGTTATAATTTGTTCTAGGATACATAGGATTGACTGGATGAAG
Organism: Metellina segmentata; assembly: GCA_947359465.1. NCBI lineage: Eukaryota > Metazoa > Arthropoda > Arachnida > Araneae > Tetragnathidae > Metellina > Metellina segmentata. The sequence goes on from OX375875.1 coordinate 35,832,389, forward strand.
ATTCGTAATTTCATGAGGCTCCTGAAATTGTAGTTCATAAAATGGGATGTGAGGGTTAAATTACAGTGAAATTGGCTATAGTATAACTCTTGGAATGACCCAACGGAACATAGATAGGAAATTTGAGTTCGAATACAGCTCTGAAAAATTCAGTTACAGTACAGCCAGAAACGATTCAATTCGTATGCTATCCTAAAAAATTGAGAGTGAATACAGTATAGAAAAATTGAGTTCAAATAAATTCTGCAATAATCCAGTTCAAATACCGCCTGAAAAAATTGAGTTCAAATACAGGTCGTGAGAATTTGGTTCGAATACAGTTCCGAAAAATTATGTTCGAATGTACCCCCAAAAATTCAATTCTAATGCAACCAGGAAATTTTCAATTCGTATACAATCAAAATACAGACCTGAAATCGAATAGAGCATGGAAAAAATTAAGTTTGTATTTAGTTTGGAACACACTTTAGTTCGAATGTAGTCCGGAAAAATTCATCTCAAATACAGTCAGAAAAATTCAGAACGAATAGAGTTCACTAAAATTCCGTTCGAATATAGCCCGAAAAAATTGAGTTTAAATACAGAGCGCAAAAATTGGTTCAAATACAGTTTAAAAAAATTCTGTTCGAATATACCCCCAAAAAATTTCGAATGTACCCCAGGAAAATTTCAATTCGAATACGGCCCTGAAATATTCAGTTCAAATAGAGCATGGAAAAATTAAGTTTTTACTTTTAGTCTGGTAAACACATCCGTTCTTCCGGAAACATTCAGTGCAAATATAGTCCGAAAAATTCCCGCGCGACAAGTGGCAGAACCAAAATATTTTAAAAACTCATCCCTCGAAATATTTCTTTCTGCTGCTTGGTCGGTTAATTTTAAGGTAAAATTTCATAAAAATGAGAATGCTAATTTTCTACCTGAAACAAAAAATAGTATCTATTAGCTATTGTACGATTGTGTTCCATGTTTAAAATTTCTAAAATAGGAGCTCTAAATTCTCTAAGTTTTATCTACATTACTGATTGACGAAGGAGTTGAATCCATTATGCCATTACAGTAATTTTGAAAGGGATATTCCTTAAGTTTGACGGTACCCCATTTGTCTGAAAGATCCTGTATTAATTCATATGTGTTCAGGAAGCGGAAGTAAAATTGTAGCTTTCCGTCTGTCTTTTTGCTTGAACACTGAAAATCCCTTTCATGCAAAGAATATCCCCAATGCTTGTTTTATGCTATTTTTTCAGATGCTCCTTAATTTTACTGAAAATTTTCAGATTCACCTGCAATTGAATTCATTATGATTTGCAGCTGCATATAACAAATGAACCAGTAAAGTCAGCTTTTATTTAACTAATCACACGACGCTAAACAGTTGTATTATGTGATGATTTAAGCAGCCTCAATTTCCTTTCTAAGAGCTCAGACAGCTATTCAGTTGACAGCTATTGAGCTTTGCAAACTTTTTTAAATGCTTACATAACTTAAGTCTTTTATCATCCTCTCTTCGCCCGCCTACAATTCCCTTTGTATGATCAGAAACTAGGCCTAATTGCCAGTCTAATCGCACGCCAATTTTAAACGGTCGCAAACGTTTTCCCAACCTGCCACGATTTAAATAGGCAAGTCCAATGCGAATCCTTTCCACCGTGATGGATTATGATAGATACTGACAAATCTCTGTCCATTGAACTGCACCCGTTCCTGAAACGAAAGCTCAGGTCGCAAACGTGATTCTCATTTCTCTACCAACTGAAGCTGGCGAAAGGGGAAGTGGAAAGTCAGTAAATACGTTCACGACTGAATAGTGATGTCACTTCTACACATCGAGACGTCATCCCAGCAAAACTCATCCAACCTCAAACTTCGGCGAATTTATCATTGACTTTCGAAGGGTCTTCGGTATCTGGCGTGAAATGGGATCATATTTTCCGTGATCCAATAATGCAGAATTTCAGCGGGGGCCCAGTTTCCGATTTGTTGTGCAACCGAAAAGTGTGATTTATAGGAACGTGGAGATGAAGATTGCATAACTCACCGGTTAAGATACAAATGCATGCATAATTTCGGCATTTGCAATCAGCGAAAGTGCGTTTTGAAGTTGGTATCGGAAAATTATGCGCTGTTGTGATTTTTAAATGTGTTGCCTCATTTCTATGTTTTTGCAATGCAGTATTTTAATTGGAAGTTAAAGTTGTTGATCTGACTCACGAAATTCACATAAAAGCACCCTTTGTAACCTGAATATGTTGATATATTTTATGGCTGATACATTAAATTTATGAATGTAGATTAAGTAATTTTTTTAAACATGCTATCAATGCTTGTTTTACTAACTTGTCCCTACTAAATATCATAGGTAAAATTTTGATTCCATTTAAAGGAATCATCAGTTTTACGAATTTTAATTTTGGTCTCTATATCTTTAAACGGAATGTATAAAATTCATAAGTATAGAAACTTATGACTAGTAGGTTTTTGTTATGACTATTTCACTTATATAACGTAGTTCCAGTATACGTTTTACGAACTTTTTCGCCTGAGCCGTCGGCTCTGAAAGGAAACATAAATTGAAAAAAAAAATTTAAGTTTCGAAATTTATGACTAATATGTGAATTTTTTTTAATGTACAGTCGACGCTCATTGCAAAAACACTCGCAGATTTTACGAACTTTCATTCAATTTCTGTTAAGTATTGCAAAGCAAATATTAATTCCCTGTAAAAGAATTTTCAGTTTTACGAACTTAATTCATGTGTCCCTAGGTTTCTAAGAAGGAGCGTCGATAGTGTAAGAAATGTATTGATGACAAGCAGAATTACACGACCTAACTCCAATTGTATTGGTTAATTGAGATTGAAAAAGTGAGCAGAACAACTACTTTCTCTTTTGTTGATAAATTCAACTTTTTTTTATGTGTCAGTAAAAATATTGTTTAACACCTTTTCGACATTTTTATAATTTCTAGAACTTACTTCGGACGCAAATAAAAAAAAAATTCACATCTATACATATATTACACACATCACAACCACTTGTATGCACACTCATATAGGCAATTGGATACTCACATACCGCTCCCCCTTTAGTAATAACTCTTCTGCATAGCTCGAAAGGTTCGAGTTTGAGTGTTCGGGTAGAGTTATGAATCCCCCTTCTAAAGTTCCCTGTAAAATTACTGTAACACAATTCGTGAAAATGACGAATCTACGAGGAAAAAAATTCCAGCATCCAATTTTCCAACTGTTATTTTTTGACCTGTGGTATTCTTGCACCAGACAAGCAACATTCTTGAATTTAACCATCTTTAAGGCAAGGATAAAAAATTTATTTGATACGATATGAGTCGCTAATTCTTTAAGCGAATACGTTGTTCTTGAAAAGTTCATTTTGGGGTACATTCTATAATGAAATCACTTGTTTTAAAATTGGATGCATTTGATAAAAAGCAATGGAAAATGAGAATACTTTTTCAAAAAATAATTGGCTGATATATGAAGACATTAAAAAAAGAAAATCGCTGTTTTCAACTAACTTTAAACAGGTTAAATGTACCGCGCTAATAACGTTTCAACTCGTCAAGTTGACCTTTTGTGACTACGACACATATTTGTTTTAATATTTCAAAATTCCTACTTCGAATTTTATCTACATTTATATTCTTCCAATATATCGGTAAAGTTCTACTTAAAATTTGCTTTATTCTGTCTTGCATGTATAGTTTAAAAATTAATCCTTTGTGCGTTTGTTGTGTGTGATGAATAGAAATTATAATGCATAAAAATTAAATATTTATTAAATTTACAACCACAAAAAAAAACAATGCTAATCAAAATTAAAGCAAAAATGTTGTTAGATAGATGAAATAATTTCCTCTAGCGAAATAATCAGAACATAATATTGCTGCACGTAGTTAACTAACACAAGTTTTTGTTTCGTTGAGCACACACTGCACCTTAAAGCCCCTTTTCAACTCAAAATTTCAATTTTGAATGGAAACCAAGTTCTTTTTAGACCAAGCATGGTGATGTTACTTGCGTTTTGAGCACATATCTAAATGAAACGAAGTAAAAGTTTATTTAAAACATGAACATGAAATTGAAGTTTTAATGAGTTTTGAGTATGGGAAACAAAACTTTGTCAGAATTTTATAATAGTTTGAATAAATTGGATTAGTTGCCAGTTTTGGTTAAAAGTGTTTGTGTTGGGCTGAATGTTGTAATTATTTTTATAAAACGGAATTCTACAACGTGTGTTAACGCACACGCACACGCACACACACACACACACACACACACACACACACACACACACACACACACACACACACACACACACACACACACACACACACACACACACACACACACACACACTAGTAAAGTAAAAAAGTAAGAAGGAACTAATTTAGTAAAGTAAGAAAATGCTTTCAATTTAATATTGCAAAAATAACTTTAAAAAAACAATAGCTTTCTCAGCTCTACTGGTAAAACCATCTGATCACATTGACTACACATACACATACATACACGCACACATACACACTCAGACACACAATGCTCAATTTACATTCCAGTTTCAAATTAATTAACACTGTCAAATTAAGGTTTATTTAAGTTTGGTTTTTCAGCTTTTAGCGGGAAACGTGCTTACAAATACATGTATGCAAAATGTTAAATATTTTCCTTAAGTTAAAATACGTATAAAAAATGCAATTTATAGATGTATGTTTAATAAATATATATTATGTGATACTTGCACAAACATTAAAACTTAAAAACGGATAGAATGAGGAAAGGCTGACAGACAGGCACAGAAAATATGCCCACAGTAGACAAATTTGATGAAAATATATATACTCGCTCCTTCCCCCAGAAGTAATGCAGGCACACTTATAGACAGAGGGATAAGGTAAGGTAGAAACCATTGACTTTGCATTACAAAAGCCCACAACCGATTAATCACTTGAAATGAGTCAAAAATATTCAATGTATATAAGCACTTCAATTTTATTTATATGGATTTAAGTATTAAAATTTGTGACTAGTATGTGTATAAAATGTTTAAGTAGTATGATACATATCTATACTACTAGTCAAAAGCACAAATCTGCAATTTTGGCGATTTTCACGTAACTTCATTTTTGAAACACAATTTCATGTTTTATGCTATGACAGAGCCATTCTTAGCGGAAATGCTGATTATAATGCGAAACCGATAATCTTTGAGTACCGACCAACCTGTTTATTTGCTAAGGTGTTGGCCTATGGATCGGAAGGTTCCTGGTTCGAATCCGTGGTCAGGGCACTGACGTAAATGTGATGTCGTAGTTAGGTGTATGTTTTTTTTAAAGAAACTTCGATTTTTTGCAGATTAGTGTACCTTTGGCGTGATAGCAACGATATTTAATTAAAATACCCTAAAAATTAAAATATTGTATAAATATCCTTAGATTGTGATGTGGATGAATAATACTGCTTAAATACTTAATGACAAGTATTCATTTTATATTTTTTTTATTCAAGTCTATCAATCAAGAAATAAATGTTGTTTATGGGTTACCACATGAACCTTAGAAAGATTTAAAAGGTTCTATTTTTTATTTTAGTTTTTTTAAGGACCCTTATGAAGCTTTGACATTTGCTGAAAGTTCTTTAAAATTGTTAGAAAGCCTTAATTTTTACTAGAACTCTACATATTTTATTTAGCCTGATTCTAAAACCATGAACAATTATACTAATCCAATCTTAAGAGTCATTGAAAATTGATGACATTCTAGTCATAAGTTAGATAAAAATTGGTATTTTTAAACCTGGGTTCGTGAGACTCAAACATGGCATTCTAAAAATTTCCTCACTTATAGGTTAATTTAATGCGATTTACCTAAAATGCAGCGCAGCCTTAAAAATGAAAAATAGCTGTAAAAAAGTGCTAATTTTCTTTTGCTTGAAAAGTGGAAACCGTGTTCACAAATCTGTTGATTTAAATTTTACATTTCAGTTTCTACATTTATTATCAGAGGAGATAATTGAGAATTTGATACAAAAATAAAACTTGCAAAATAATTTTACTCGAATTTTTATTTAAATTGAAAACTGTTCCAATCATCATAATACAAAATTTTCTGATTATTAAGCGATGGAGCTGAAGAATAGAAGGATTATATTTTGTTGCTAATTCAAGCGTAAGTAAAATTTCTTGGTGTTTAAAAAAATTAAAATGACCAATAATTGTAAATAAATTTAAATAGAAAGTAAGTTCTTAGCAATTTAAGTAAACTTACTAAAACGCATGTAAATGATACACATTTTCTCAGCTTACTAGAATTAATATTAAAAAAAAAATACCTGTAAAGAAAGAATATAAAGAAAATTTTTCATTTGTATTCTCGTTCTAGTTACTTATTCCTTGAATAGAACAATTTGATCTCAATTAAATTCAAGGTTAAACTTAAGAACTTGATACCATCACTAATATTGACTGTAATAGACGTTACGAATTATGTTAATAGTTTAAGAGTATGGTTAACTCTCCATAGGCCTATCCAAATGACCGTTTTGCGACGAAAATTTTAGAAACAATTTGACGCCCTTGCAGACTTTTGAATCGCCATTGGGTCTGAGTAGTACATAGCACAGTTAAGATTTAGGTAAAGATGTTGTATCCGAGGCATGTTGGTCGCCAAGTAATTTTTCTTCCAAATGAAGATGGCGGCCATCTTGGCGATTCGATTTGTTATATATGGAAGTGAAAATGAGGATTGCATAAAAAATAAACAAATAAACGTATAGGATAATTGGAAGCAAATTTTCTGATTATTTAGAACGCGATAAATCGAAATTTTTTAACCAATCATAAAACGAAATCTCATTGCCATGGCTTGAAACTATACGAACTTTCCAGGGTTGACTTGAAACTGGATCAAAACAACGAGGTTACCATGTTTGCGAGTAAATCACCATAGCCTCGGATACTACATCTCACCCAAGACGTACTAAAGTGCATTTATCATTCATTGCATTAGTTACGAATATTTAGTGCATGAAAAAGCTTTTCCATTGAGCATAGTTACCACTTTCTAAATATCTATTGTACTGAGCATAACATAATCAAGTATAATTTATAATTTCATTTGCCACATTTGACATGTGGGAAATCTGTCAACCTCTGTTATAAACTGTATTACTCCCTCGTTGAAGATAACGGAAGGCATTGTTGTTTTGAGTAGTCATTGTTAAGGAATGGTATAGTTTAAATCTTTTGTTTCCATTCCTCACCTATACTAGACTCTCCTACGATTCTTCTTTTGTTTTTACGAATATTATTAATAGCTAAAGAGACATGTCAGCGATTTGATTAACCGTGTCAATGTTATGAAATAAATTGTGCTACATTCTCCAAGCATTCATAAGAGATGAACAAGATGTAGTAGATTAAAATTAACCACTCTTTTCTTCAGTTTAAAGTGAATATATTATGAACTACTACTGTTTTAAGTTGTACGGGTATTGTTTCGCTACATTAATTAGTAAATTCGTGTTGTGTCTACCAAGTTTTAAGTATTGAGGTCTAGATTAGCTACACTTATTAGTAGACTCATTTTGTGCGTAATAGATTTAAGTAGTAAGATATCGATTCACTACGATTATTAGTAAACTCACTTTAAGTGTGACATAAATGAAACTACTATCGTAATATATAATTTAAAATGCAGTAAAACGTCAGTTAACCGTCAGGGTAGGGACCGGGACCATGACGGTTAATCGAATGAACGGAGACTAGAAAAACTTTAAACAACAGTACCTCCCCTCCCCTCCCCATCTATGATATGAACAAATGATAAAAAATGCGTGTTTATGAACTGAAAATACACTGTACATACATGCATTTTATTTTACAGAAACCATGGTGGTTATGATCCTCGGTTGTCACCGAGTGGGCCCTGGTTCGAATCCCGGATAAGGCATGGATGTAAAATTGGGAAAAGAAGTCGGACTTTCGCCTGGAATGGATTCCCGTCTTGAAATGAAATCAACGCACCCCTTCTGTTCTTTGTTGGGATCATCGTTTGTAATAATAAATATATATATATATATATATATATATTCTTCTTCTGTACTTGTCTTGAATGTTTCTGTTCATCCCTTGCTTTCATATGTATCCCAGAAGAACATACGACAACAACAACAACATTTTACAGAAACAAGCTATATACAATTTACATTAAGTATAGTATAATACACATGTACATATTATTACATGAGTTTTCACTCTAGGCGTACAAAGATAGTCAAATTTTAAAATAGTCTGTCATTTTCTTTTGTTTCTTTGAAGCTTGTGCTTTCTGTGTGACAATTTTCCGTAATAACGTACTGACGGTTAAAAGAATGACGGTTAATCGAAGTTTCACCGTAGTTCTTTAATTGTGACTTAAATTTTATTTTGCTTTGCTAGTAAACAGCATTACAACTTACATTAAACAAAATTACACTATAACTTACAACTTTTAAAACATATAATTGATCCAGAAATTTTGGAAATTTTTAAAAATATTTTCTGACCGTAAGACAACAAATATCCTTGAAAGTGTATCTAACTCGGTGTAGAGGAAAAGCTAAATATTTCACTAAATGGAAATATTCACTTGTATTGTTACTGTAACCAGCCCACCCGAAAGGAGTTAGACTCATTTTTAAATTTAACCTTTTCAACATTTTATTCCTCACGAATCTAATACAAAGGCGCACAGACGAAGATCGGACGAGATATAACGTCCCTCAACATCTGACCAATTTTGCTAAAGACGAGATATCTCGTCAACAAGATATTACCGAATTTTTTATCTGATTACGAAATCAAGTTCTAGTCAATCTTCGTCTATTAGCAAAATATCTCGTCCATCAAGATCTGTTAAATTTTGCTAATGAGACACGATACCTATCCACCCAACCACCAGAAGAGTTAATTAGAGGACAGGGAACACATAGTTTAACCGCATTCATAAAACAATGTATGTCGCCATATGACACAGGATGTTCTAGAGGTCACCTTAAAGTGCGGAAAGCCGACCAACCGGTATAGTGGTTAAGGTGTTAGCCTCTAGATCGGAAGGTTCCTGGTTCGAATCCGGGTTCGGGCATGGATGTTTGTAAACGTATGGTGTAGAGGCGGCTGGTGCACCTTAAATCTGTCGTGGCTGAAAGTCCTCACGTTGGGTTGGCGTGGAAGTTTGGAGAGTGGGGTGCCAGCTCAGGTGGTGCTTCGTCATCTGACCGTGGTTCAAAATTACGAGGTGTTGTCCTCGGATCTTTCCCTTAAGGGACTGATCCCGGACCGTCGTCAATAGCCCGTTGTGTTGCTCTAGTACGACGTTAACTAAAATTACCATTACCATTAAAGTGCGGAAATGAAAGACAACAAGTATACGAACCTAACAAGTACCTAAATTTTCAATTTGACTTAGTTGCACACTTTTAGTTTATCAATCATTACACAAAGCTGCTACCACTGCCATTCTTGACATCGTTGACTCATGGATTCCAAGTATGTGCACAGAACTTTCACTAGCCTAAATTTTCAATATGATTTTAGTTGCACACTTGTAGTTTATCAATAAATACAAAAGCTGCTATCACTGCCATTCCTGACATCGTTGACTCATGGATTCCTGGCCTTTCGAGGACACTTGTAGTCTTTTGACTGGATCAACTTCGTTGACAATTACACTGATTTTATGGTATCTTCACAAGATAAAATCAGTGCATGATAAATCAGGTAATAGGTAGCCAAATAACGAGTTGACATCAAAAGTACTTTTACAAGCCCTTATAAAGGCTTTTACTTATAAATGCTAGAAGATATCATATGAATACTCTCGAATATTGTGTACTCTACCTGCTTTAAAAGTCTGTACACGAAGTTCTCTGTGGAATATAGCGCTCCAACGTAGAACAATGTTTGAACTGAGATTCTGAAGTGCCCTTAGATTTGACTAGAGGTGGACCATATGCATGAAAAGCAATTGGAAAAAAAATAAGAATTGAGTTATCCACTGGTTGAATGTCGCAAATTCTTTGCCAAACTAAAAAAGTTTCTCTAAAAAGGAGCAGAAGAATAGCCTAAATTCCAGTGTCTTTTCTATCATGTAAATCGAGCTCTTATCTGTATCTGTTACATGAAGTCTGTGCCCGTGGGCTCGAGTTGCTATATTTAAATGCTCTAACTTTGGATTGCCGAAGTGACAACCCTTTTGGGGACCTTGTTGAAATATACGAGGTCATATAGATCATGCAGAAAAACGTAAAGACTGCGTGTTTTATAGTACAGTTTCATGCTTTGCATCTTTAGTCTATTTCCAGATTGCCTTTTGATTTTTAAATTCCAAGAAAGTATCTTTTGGTCATGGATTTGGGGGATTCCTTTAAAGATAATTTAGGTAGCTTATCAGTTATCTCATTTTTATGAAAACCTCAGTGTGCAGGAACCAGCGTGATATCTTAGGCTTTCTATTTATAAAAACTTTTATAAATTGAAGACATAATTTTAAATTTGATCAAACTAATCACTCATTACGACTGTGCTGGCTAACACCCTCTTACCATAACAAAAAATTAGACGATATCGCACAAAATAAAAAATTCGACTAATTTTGCAAAAATTTCATCACACGACAGTCATAACTAAAATATTGAATTTGTACTTTTAAATATATAAATCATATGAAGAAGTAGAAGAAGTGTAATCATCATTAAAGTGTAAGAAAAATAATTTTTTAACATGTTTTTAACTTTTTGATAGCTTGTACAGTTTTTTTTAGGACTCTAATATGTATACATGATGTATCCATCCATATAATCCCTTTTATATCCATCCCACTCCTTCTGGAAGACGAACTACATGTTTTTTTTAAGGTGCCTGACTACACCAGAAGACGATTTGGAAATATATTTTAACTACAACATAGGGCTACCCATTTTTGTTTTATGCAAGCTATCTTATTTTAAAATAATTTATTTTTAACTTTCGATCATTTTAAAATTAATTAAGTAAAATAACAGAAAAAGGTTTTGTTTTATATTGAATCATCCGTAAAATTCTGCGCGTTTTCAAATCGAAGCTAGATATTTTATTATTATTTTGCTACCGCTGATAAGGAGTGGCCTTGATTGAAGCAGATGTTTAAACTCGGTCTTTTCTTTTCTGCTTTCAATACTGCCATTTGAGAACAGTATTTTTCTTGGCCTTGATTGAAGCAGATGTTTAAACTCGGTCTTTTCTGCTTACACTGCATAATTATAGCATGTGGCGTAGCATAATTTTTGTTTCACAGCAGTGCTAAGAATGGAGAACCAGAAAGTTCATTTTCTTCATTGTATGATCTTTTATTTTAAGAAAGTAAAAAATGCTAGTCAGACTGCTTGCAAAATGTGTGCCGTATATGGATATAGTGCTGTTTCTGAGGCCACAGTTTGAGGTGGTTTGTTAAATTTAAGTGTGGAAATTTCAGCCTCGAAGATGATGTCCGCTCTGGACGACCATCCTCTTTAAACGAGGACAAAAAGTAATGTTTTCTGTATTGCCGTACTGCAAAGGAATTGTTTATTATGAATTGTTGCCGCAAAATCAGATAATAAATTCGGAAAAATACTGTTCTCAAATGGCAGTATTGAAAGCAGAAAAGAAAAGAGGCCAGAATTGACAAATCGTCAAGGTGTTGTCTTCCAGCATGACAATGCTCGGTCCCATGTTTCTCTGAATGTCAGACAAAAACCCCATTAAATATGGCTGGATGTTTTGTGTTACCCCTCCCCCCCCCCATATTTACCAAGCCTTGCCTCCTCTGATTTTCACCTCTTCAGGTCACTTCAAAATTCTTTGAATGGCCTGGAGCACAGAGAAGTAGTATTCAGAGGGTTCACTGCCATAGGAAGCAATGGACTTATAAATAACATGGGAAATCGCATAGACGCTGGCGCCACCAGCGGGGGAGCCGGACCCTACAAAAGCGTCAGATCTAGACCTCGTTTCCATAACAACCAAACTAGGTTTCCACAACAGCTATCTCAGGCTATTTTTTTCTTCAAAACCCAATATGCATTTTTGATTAAAAGCTAAATATTCTTTAAATAATTTTTTGCATAAATGCTTCAAAATAGCACTTTTTTAATGTCTTATGAACTTTAAAAAACCCTTTATTTATGAAATCTTACCAATGTATGAACTTTTTTCTTTCATTTTTGTTTATTCTTTTATGTTAATGCTTCTTTAAAAATATATTCCAAACATGTTTGATTTGGAAAATTGTTGATATCTACTGATAGTCTGAAATATTATTTGAACGAAAAAGTACATAATAAATTATTTTTATTAACTTAATCAGGTACATTATTCATTTTTGAACAAATTATACAATATCAAAAAGGAATAGAAAAGAAGTACTATTTATGAAGAAGTCTCGTCGAAGCTCATTTAGTAGTAAGTCAATCACACACACAACCAAGTGATAGTGGACTGTATGAATTTTATTGTTGAATCATAAATTCAATCACCAATACACAATTCTTCCCTGTGAAGAAAATAACACAGAAGGGTATTGAATCCCAAGGCAAAATCTCTCACGCTGCTGTCTCCCCACACACTCAGAATACGAATACAAAAAGAAAGTTGGCGCCTAAAAAACTAAGATATTACCTGACCTTGTTCTGAATGTAAAAAAAGAACATAGTTCAGCTACTGTTACTCGCTTTTACATATTTCAGTGTGATCCATCTAAAACAATTTTAGCATAGGAAACGAACAATAAAATACACAACAGGATATAAAGGAATGAAATACTTTGGTAAAATAAGCAACTTAACAAGAATCTTCATTTGCCTTCCAAAGAATAAAATTCATTGTTTAGCATTCATAAACAAGCTAACTCAACGTAATTCACCATTTAGAGTAGCAAATGAATGGATAATATTACTGATTTTATTCATTATTGGAGCTAAATCACACAATTTTTCACTAATTAGTGTAGCAAATAAACAATGAAATACACAACAGGATGCGACAATTTTTGTATCTCTAAAATCTTCATAAGGAAAGTCTAGTTTCAGGATATGTTGATTTAAATGAAGTTATTTTTGTATAAAAAAATATCATTATTAAAATCAAACTTTTAAATTTAATTTCCTTTTCTGTATTAAGTTCACAGTGAGTATCACACAAAAGCATTCCAATTTTGCAAAAATATCTTTATAAATGTTGACATAAAACCGATTATAATTCAGAAAAAGGTAAATTTTAATTACACAGAAACAGTATGTAAATAAAAAAATCAACAAATACACAAAATGCATAATGAATAGAGCACAATTGTATAGAATTCTGAATACCACATAAAAAATGCACAAAGTAACACTGAAAGATTTTAAAAAATTAGTTATCTTGGGCGAATAGTCTTAAAATTAAATAGAACGATTTCATTTTTTCTTCCTTCAATTGGGTTTTAAAATAAGTGTTATTAATTTTACTTGATTGTAAAACGATTTAAAAAATGGCACATAATTCACATTAGTAGTTTCCAAGTAATGATACTTTATGAAAAACAAAAGCAATTCACCTTTCAACAGTTTTTACAGGCGGTAAACTTGAACAACGGCTTTTCTATTAATGATGGTATAGTATTTTAATTAACATCGCACTCACTCTGCACATTGGAGCAACACAACTAGATATATGTGACGGTTGGGGATTAACCTTTTCTCTTGATGGATAGTACAGTTTTAAAATAATTATTAAAATGATGTAAAGAATATTCAGCTGTTTGACGCTTCAAGAAGTCTGCCGATTAGAAAATAAAAAATGGCTTCCGCTCTGGCTCTGATTGAAACATTTCAAACTCCGCCCACAATTAGGGACTGGCTTCCCCACTGGAGCGCCTTACGTCATGGCCTCAGTGAACCCTCTGTATACTACTTCTCTGTGGCCTGGAGTTCAATTCTTTGGAGACTGTAAAACAGCACCTCGATAACTTCTTTACAAATAAGCCAAATGATTTTAAAAAAAAAAAGGAATTTTCCAGCTGCCAGAAAGATGACAAAAAGTCATAGAACAAAATGGGGCTTATGTAAGTCAATAAAATTTTCTTACGTTTATGTACTACTTCGTTGGTATTTATCTTAAAAAACGCGCAGAACTTTCCAGATAACCCAATATATTTTATTTATTTTTATGCAAAAGAATTCTATGAACCATTTCATATTCAACCAGAGTTGATAAAAGTTGGTAGGAATATACATATGCCGCCAAGAAATTACACGTACCTGATTGAATAATAAATTATTTTTATATTTAAAAAAAAGTAATTCATTAAAATTTAACTCCTTAATAATATACCTGCAATGTGTAACACACTTCAACATATTAATACTAACAGAATCGAAATTCCACTCATTGAAGAGATGCAGAATTCTGTAAAGTGAAGCAAGCTTGTCGGATTTTGATTTCTTGAGTGAGTACATTCTGAAATAGATCAAGCAATTTGAAAAAACATGTTTGAAAACATTGACAAAAACAATAAAGATTTTTCTTTCCCAAAAAAAATTTAAAAAAAAATTTAAAACAAAAAAAGATATGAGCCGTTATTTTTGAAAGTGGTATAAGTTCATTTTTTAATACATCGATATTATTAAGTGTTTGCGTTTAAATTATTTTTAAGACAATGGCTAACGTTACCAATTCGGATGGTGTTTTTAACACTATAAACCTGTTAAATTTTACTATGCAATAATAATTATTAAAATTGTTAAAGTATATAAACTCTTTTTTTTTTGCAAAGTAGACTTACACCACTTTCAAAAATAACGGCTCATATATAAAACCTAGAAATGCTCAAATATAACTGCAACATTTCATTGTCTGAACTCAAACACAGTAACATGGAATACTAATTCATAATAATAATAATATCTAAGGTGTTCATTGAGGTCATGGAGAACCTGGTACCCAAGGGGCCTCAATCTCCAGTATTCACAGTAGAGCACTTGATAAATGGGCCAGCCTTGGTATTTAGGAATCCTAATAAATTGATTAAGGGGGTCCACAACACAAAAATCATCAAATTTTCAATTTTTTTTATTATTTAAAAAAATTATCTGTGTTTTTCTGCTTAAAATGACGTTTAAATCATGTTTCTATCTTTATTTGAACAAGAGATATAGTAATTTTTGTGGTTCGTTGTTTTGAAAATCTAACACTCTTGACAGTTGTTGTCATGGCAACATCATCTGCGAAAGACGTTATTTAAGTCTACAGAGACCTTTAAACTACATAGAAAAAAGGTAGAACTTACAAATACCAAAGATTTAACAGGAAAGAAGGAGTTAGATACTCATCTGGATGCTTTTAAAATGTATTCAAGCATTTTATTAATTGTAAATCGGTCTTTAAAACTATAAATGCGCTTTTCTCCATGATACATTTTTTCAAGATTTCCTGCATTCAAATTGCTATAAGTCGAAAACCGATAAAGTTTAAGGGTTGAAATTTGGAATATATCTTTTTCAAACACTACACTTTAATCTTGATTCAGCAAATTTGAAACTAGTGTTTACTTTTAAAAATATGACTTTAAAAAAAAGTACCTTAAAATTTTCAGAAATTTTCATTCAAACATTTTTTATTTTTTATTAAATTAATATTTTTTTAATTGCTGAATCAAAATTAAAGTTTATAAATCTGTGAATAATTTACTGCAAGAATTTTGAAAATTTATCAAGAATATTTTTAGTTTTAGCAATTTAAAATAACCCCTCTTTTTTTCAAAACATTTTAATTTAAAATTTTTAAAAAACTTTTAGAAAAATTGAGTGTTGTGATTTTGTTTATTAGTTAGATGGGTAATCAGTACAAAAAAATTCTAAATTCTAAATTAATTAATAAAAAAAATTTTCAATGTGTCCCGGATCCCCTTAAATTTATAAATGAAAAAAAAAAAAACATTAATTCTGGTGTTGTCATATGAAAATAGCTGAATTACGCTTTTGTGATCAATGACTTTTTCGTTTGGGGATTTTCGTGTTATTTAATAGTTTTTTGTTTTTTTTGTAACAGGGAAGTTTCAGCATGGGTACCCAATCTGCTCAGCGATGAGAAAAATCTGCAAATGTTCTCCATATGAAACTTGCTCATAGACGCCACAAAAAGAACCGTTACGTGACCGTCCCATAACGAGAAACGAGAAATGGGTTCTCTATAGCACAGTGATAAAAAACCAATACTTTCCACCGAGAAAAATTCAAAAATCTCAATCCCCATGAAGAAAGATTCTCCTTTGTGTTTGGTGGAATATTCATGATGTGTTTCACTTTGAGCTGATTAATGTCAGAGAAACTATTCCTGCAGATGTTTATTGTGGTCAACTTGACCGATTGAAAACAGTCACTGCAGAAAAACATCCTGTTTTGTTAAAAGGAAAGGTGCTATCCTTCAACATAGCGGTAGACCACATGTTGCGAGGATTACTCAACAAAAAATTAGGAAACCTCGTATGGAAAATTCTTCCTATCCTCCATACTCACCTGACTTTCTCCTATCGGATTATCATCTTTTCAGATCCTTACAGCACTTTCTTCCTGGAATAACCTTCAATTCTTATGAAGAGATAAAAAAAAGCATTAGTTGAGTATTTTGACTCCAAAACCAGACTTTTTTAAATGTGAGATAGGAAACTTGTTGAGTAGATGGGGGTTGATTATAGAAAACTGTGACAACATAGTTGATTAAATGCCGCTTCTTAAAATAATTTAAGACATTTTCATCTTACGATAAAAAAAAACGACATTATTTATGGGTGCCCCTAATATAATTGCCATACGCAAAAATCCTCAGCAATCTATTTATTTTTTCGAAACAGAAGATTAGAAAAATCAAAAATAAATGTTCCACTTAAAAACACAAGTTGGACGAAATCTTGTTTGGGAAACAAAAAAGTGGATGTTGTTTCCTCCAAATTATTAATTAACCCTGCATTAGTCGTGACTAGTTTCATTCGGTGATGTTGAAGAAACTTGAACTTTTATTTATTTTATATTTATTTCTATGTCGGACCACTGACTTTCGGCCTTCGGCACCACAAGGGGAGAACAGACGGCTATTTGCAAAGAGCACCCACGAAACTTGAACTTAGTTAATAGTTTTCATTGGGTGCGAATGTTTTCGTAACACATGCTGCCATCTATGGCCAATGTCTGACATATTTCCTACGTGCTGCAAAGGGAAGTACTACCTCGGTTAAAATTGTTTAACTTGCTTACACTTCATTTAAAGGCTTCATTTCTTTTTCTGACTATGGGGCTTCTTCCCCTGCTCGCTATCGCCCATCAAGCCACTAAAAAGTAAATATTTTAGCATAACATATTTTTAAAATTAAGAGGAAATTTCATCATAACTAGGGGGTCCGCCCCCTGATCGCTAACGCTCGCCAACCCCCGGAGGATTGCTTCGCAATTCTCATTGGTTCGCTGAGCGAACCTATGCTCGCTTCGCTCGCATCAATGAAGACACGTGTCCTAGCAGAAGGGATTGATTACAAAATATGATATTCCAAAAAAAATATTTTTCAAATCTAAATTTGTTGTATTACATAAAAGATATATACAGTACCTCTGGAATCAGAATTTAAATGAAAACTTTGAGCAAATTTTTACTCGCAATGTGAGCGCTGCTTTGGAAATTGAATACCCAGCATGTTGTTTGTGTGTACATTTCCCCAGTACTCGAGCCACCCATACACTTTTTGACTGAGTTTGTTGTCGAAAGTTGTAGTGCACGCGTCTTGTTGTACTATAATTGTTAGCCTTGAAAAGGACCGTTTTTTAAATAGCCCTGAAAAGATCCTCCGCTTTCTTAGATTTCTATTACAAACCGCGGTGGAGTGGTCGTTCACGGTAAGACGTTTGACGCCAACTAATTTTTGTCGCCAAATCAAGATGGCGGCCGAATTCCGTAACAGCAGATAGGGTTGCCATAACAAAAACGGCAGATGTGAAGAAAATCCGCAAAAGGTGAAGGTTACCATATTTGGCGACAAATCGCCTTCTTACCGTGAACGACCACTCCACCCAAACCGCAACAGCTCGTCTAAAATTCATTTTTTTCAATAAAATTTCATCCGATAACGCTATAGATTCAAATGAGGCGCGCGGCTCCTAGTAAACAAACAATCGCACAATGTTGCCAAAACGCGGTAACAAATAACGTCTTTTTTGCGTGCCACGTAAGAGAAATATGTATATAGATTTTAAATGTTTTAGCTGATCCGTGTTGTTTGTTGCAATATTACTTTTATATTTTTTCATATTCGACTGTTGCTATGGAAGCGGCGACCGAATTTGCCGGTTCTTTTGAAAACATTGCAAACTTTCTAGCGCGTACTCTCAAATTTTATGAATGAATTAATAAAAAAATACATAACTGGTGTTTATCGTCTGCGTGTTCTCCAAATTAATTAGCCCGTTGAACCGCAAGACTCGCTATCACGTTACTCGCTATCTACTAATCACAAAGTGAATAAACCTGAAAAAGAAAGACAAATGTTTTTAAGGTACAGCTACACTCTACGTTTATGAGTGATGGCTACGGCTTGGCGATTTTTTTTTGCGCACTGTCTAGTAGCGAGTTACAATAAATTAAGGCAACCCATCTTTCGTTACGGTTGCTGTGGTTTTCATGGCAACCTCGGCAAACGGAAAATTTCAATTTTCTCATTTTGAATATTCTATAAAGTTCTTCCAAAATCCGTTAAAGTCGTTTTACTTCATTGGTTCTTTTGAAATTTTTCTTTCCTCCCATTGGTTATTTTGTTTTTAAAATATCCTTTGATTGCATTGGTCCTTTTAAATCGTTTTCTGTGATACCATTGGTCCATTTATTTGTATTTTGACAGTTGTGGAATTTTTGTTTTATTATAATAGTTTTCACGAAAGGATTAAGAGTTTTTTTTTTTTTTTGACCATTTTCGTTTTTATTATTTTTATACGAAAGAATTTTGATAATATCCGTTATCAGGTTGTATTATTTCTTGCTTTTTTTTCATCTTTTGTAAATCTTTTTCTTTTTTAACATGCCCACTGTATTTAGTGTAATTGATAAGTTCAAGTGTTTTTATATGTGCTTAAACTTACTACTTTTTGTGAAAGTTTTTTTAAAATATACTTTGTAAAACGTTCTGAAATGTGTTTAAAAAGTGTGTTGTAAAAAGAAAACAATTTGTGACAGAAAAACTTGCCGACTTTCTATGTTCGCCAAAAAAAATCGCCAAGGCCGTTGCCATTGCTCATAAACGTAGAGTGTAGCTGTTCCGTTTTTAATAATAGAGAGATAGAAAGAAAGATAACAATTTGATTTGAAATCTTATGGTTCTAAGATGGTTTGATATGAAGCGATATGAACATATTTTTTCTACACGTGCTTAACTTCTGAAGAGCAATTATAACTAGAAATTTGAATTCTTACTTAGCACTTTTTCATATTGGAAGAAAGTGTCAACCTTTTATGAATTTTAACGCGGACAGGAAGCCAAATAAGGATCTATGTGTTTATGAAACATGAATTCTACCTTGGATAATTGATGAAGTTAACGGTTTGCTTTTGACACATCTGAATAGTTTTGAGAAACAAAGTTTTAAAAAGAAACTATTTACAGAAAATAATTTTCTATTGACAATAATAAATTATTAAAATTACAGTCGACAGCAAAATAGTAATTATCTATTTTGATTTCTATATTTAAAATTCAAGAAAAACTATCTGATATTATAAAAACTTATTTCATGTTGGTCTTTGTGAAGAAATTTGTTGCACACTCTATATTAATACGCAATGTAAAATTGTTTTCGAAGCATTTGTAAAAATTCTGAATTTTAGTTTAAATATAATGCTGTTAGATGGCAGCACTATAGTTTATCTGATGTGAGTATAATTGAATCTCTTGAAGAAAAAAACGAAATTACGAAAATCATTTCCCATTGAATACTTTGAAAATGTTATAAGTTCTCGTTGACAAATTTTTAAAAAAGAATAGAACTGACTGATTTTTACTATGGAGGAATGTGTTCAGAATTGATATCTCCTGAAATGTATTTTTTTCCTAGTTTTCCCATACCGCATTTTAAAATGTAAAGATAAATTATCGAGTAGTAATTTAACTTTACATTAAACCAAAATATGAAATTATAAATGTTAAATAGCTTAACTGTAATGTTGTTTATTTTCACAAAGAGTAAATACACTTGATTGAAGTACACAGTCATTTTTGTTGTTTATTTTTCATTCTAATTAAGATAACGGAAACCATGACGTAATTTAAAAAAGTGTATTTTCTATGATATATTTTACATAATATTCAAAGTCTAAATTAAATAGATATTACTAACCTTTCTTTTTTACATTTGTTTACTAAACTAGGGGGCTCCGCCCCCTGCTCGCTTACGCTCGCCAACCCCCAGGGATTGCTACGCAATCCCATTAGGTTTGCTTCGCAAACCAATATTTGTTTGGAAGAATAAATATACTGGACAGCGAAAACTGTGTTAATAATTCGTATAACTATGATTTGACTTTACGGTACATGACGTCAGAGCGAGGGCTTTGTTTTGGGGAGGGTTAGTGGCTTGGCAAACCAACACACGAAATAAAGGCTTGCTTGATGTACAAGTTTAAATTATAAGGAATATGTCCCACCACAACCCAACATGACAGGGTTATGTTGCCTTATTATTTTCCTGAAAGAGAACATAAATTATTTTCGGAATAAGTCCCACCACCACCCGACATGTCACGGCCATGTCGCCTCATTCCTTTGCTAAAAGTGAAAACAGTTTATTATTTAGGTTATTAGTCCCACCACCACCCAACAAAACACAGGCAAGTAGCCTTATTATTTTTCTGAAAAAGAAAATAAATAATTTTAGGAAATAGTCCCACCACCACCCGATGTAACACAGCCTAATTTTTAGTGTTTTTGAGAAAAATATTTCAACAGGAACTGACGCTTGGTGGACATTGATGAAACAGGAAGTGATATTGAAATTATAAGTTATGAATTACATAAATGTAATGCAACAATACTTACAAATACACTATATTTTGCATATTTTTGACATATTTTTACAAATATCTTAATGCTTTAAGCAGACACATCTCGACAGAGCAACATAAATCTAATGCAATATTTCTTTATACACTATATTTTGTATCTTTTTTTCCATCTTTTACAAAGATCTTAATGTTTTCAGCAGACACACATCGCGACAAAGCAACATATAGTTGCCCATGTGCAAATATGGGACGTTCAATGTAAATACCTACGTGTTCAAAAGTCTGCCCTTGTGACTTGTTTATTGTTAACGCAAACGCAAGGCGAACCGGAAATTGTCTTCGGTACAAAACAAAGGGCAGATGAGAATGTCCACTTGAAGTGTTGAGCTGAATTCTAGGTATGTCCACGATGTTTCCTTTTTTATCCCCAGTGATGATGTTTACAGTTAAAACTCTGCTGCCTATTCGTTGCACCAAGAGACGAGTTCCATTACAGAGGCCATCAGCTATGCAGAGATTTCTAATCAGCATGACAATGCAGCCAACTTTTAACTTTAACTTGTGTGGTGGCATTCCAGCAGGCGTTAATGAATGCAGATACTCGTCAGCGTACCTAAGAGTGGCTTCTTCTTCTCTTGCATCACTTTTGTCGATTCCAAATAAAGTTGCCTTGTCGATGCTGTAGCTGGCTACTTCCTTACCGGGTAACCTGGACAAAATCATTTCATTTATTCGGTTAACTTCGTCATTCTGGGGAGACAGTATTATTCTGGTGAGAAGGTCAATGGTAACATCTGTTACATTTTCAAAAAACCAATCGACCAAATCCGCACAAGCAAAATCTGAAGATTTTTCCACGCTGAGTTCATCGAGGTCTCCATTACCGAACTGCAACAGCCAGTCTGCAAAGTTTGCAGCTCCAGCAGTCGCTCTCATGTTTATCTTCAGGTGATGAATCTGAAAGAGTGTCCACAGATGAGATGACTTGATGCACTCGTCCACGATTTGATGTCGGCTAGCTTTTTTAACAACGGGAAGCACCTGTCTGAAATCTCCTCCCAGGATAAATGTCTTTCCGCCGAACGGAATGTTATTATCCATGACGTCACGAAGAGTGCGATCGATAATCTCAAGAGCTTTTCTTGGTATCATGCTTGCCTCATCCCAGATAACAACATCAGTTTCCTGAAGGCGACGCTTGTCACGAGGCTTTGTGAAGCAGATTTCACCCTCTTTAAGATCAATGGGCAGGTTAAAAAAACGATGAGACGTGGTTCCACACGGAAGAAGAATTGAAGCTATTCCGGTCCAAGCAACGCAAACAATTTTTTTTCCATGACGAGGAGTCTGTGATACAAACCTGTGTACAGGAATGTCTTTCCGGTCCCACCCGGCCCATCAATAAAGAAACACTGAGTGCGGTCTTCAGATTTACCTGAAATGCAGTCAACGATCCTCTGGTACACAATGAGTTGGTCCGCATTGAACTTTTGTTGAATATAATTGCATTTTTGTAGATGATGTTCTAAGTCCACGCGTGGCTGTGGCACATTTGAAAAATTCGGTTTTGGAAGTCCGAAATCCTTGCACGCCCTATTTTCTGAGTTGAGCAGGTGTTCAATATCACAAAGTGCCTCGTTTTCCGTGCTGCCATAGTTAATCATATCGTCTCGAAACTTCTCCCACAGTTGTAATGCATCTGACGGTTCGTCCCCAACCAGGTAGTAAGCGAAGAATCTCCTAAAAGGACCTGGCATCATAGTGGACGCGGCTTCTTCCAGCACAGCATTAGCTTCTTCACTGCCTTCTGTTATTCCCATGGCAATCGCAGCTTCTCGGAATGTTGGATACACGACTCCCTCATGGGTTCGCAAATCTTGATAGCAGGTGGCACCAGTAATTCTGTTGAGAGTAAGCTTCAAGAAAAATCTTTCTGCATCCCTTGGTGAAATATTGGTAATGCGTCCCACCACATTAGCAGCTCTTTTGCGGGGCGTCCACTTTTTGCTTTTGGTATTCCAAGTGTAATTATCCGGCACGTTTCCGTATAGAATGCTCCTTGACACTGCATCTTGCTTGTTGAGGTCAAACCATCCACTTAACATTGTTTTGCAGTCTTGGTTGAGAACTCTTTCTTCATGTCCTTCTTGAAATGTAACATACTGCTGTCCGTCCAGGTGCACTGGGAGCCTGACTACAGTGTGACTTCTGTCGTGCAATTTAATTGCGTTTAGTCTCCACGCTGCTTCCATTGGGCTAACGTATCTGCTATCGATGTACTTCTCCACCTCATTGTTTTCATGCTGCTTCAATTCCATGCTCGCACGATCATGGCCTTTATGGATGTACTTGTGGATGTATTTCAAAGCCATCACGGAGGAACAGTACTCAACATTGATGTGGCAGTCATATTTCTTCAGTAGAAATGGATTGTGAGGCACCACCATTCCGTTATGCACATGCTGCACTTTTCCGTCTTTCTTAGCATGGTAGGCGTAAAGCTTGTCCCGGTTGTCACGGCGCTTGTACTTTGGAAATCCATCGGCAGTCATGTCCGTTTGATTGCAAAACTCCTTCGGAAACTTCTTTGAGCACACTTTCTTGTCCTTGTCCCAACAGAGTAATCCCTCATAGTGTGGTCCATGCATCATGTGTCGCAGTTGATAGTAGCGAAGAGACGAATCCGTGTCTGACAGCTCTGCGGTTATGAATCGATCCACATCTTTAGGCTCCAGGAGTTTGCAATCAGTTCTTAGCGCTGCTAGTATATGGGCATGTGGTAGTCCACGTTTCTGGAACTCAATGGTGTACACATAATTGACAATGGGACCCAACACCCGCTCCTCCACTAAGTCTTTAATGAGTTTGTTAACTTTTGTTGCGAACACGTCCGTGACTATTGTTGGAATGTCATTTGCAGTGGTACCTTTCACAAAGTACGTTTTTAAAGTGTCGGTGATCTCCGACCATCTGGGATTGCACGTCATTGTAATGAAAAAATCCGGTCTCCCTGACTTCCGACAAATCGCCATTGAATCTTGGTACAGCTGTTGCATGCACCGAGGAGACCCGATGTAGGTTGCTGGTAGAATAACTGCCGTGCCGAGGCGAACCTTGTCGGCTGTATTCAAACCGTTATTCTCAACATGGTCAACTATCCCCTGGTAGCATTCAGTGCGCAGAGATCGTTGATTGTGCCGAATAAAATCCAGTCGTTGGCGCTCAACCAACACGTAACAGTTTATAATGTACTGCTGCGTCAACCTTCCAGCATTTAGCAACGGATTGAAACCTTTGTTGGGGCGAAGAGCCAATCGGTGCCCATAGTACTGAAGAGGGGTTATCTTCTTTCCTTTTTCCGTCGACATGTTGTAGGTCCATCCAAGATCGCCATGCGGAAACAACAATGGAAAGGTCATGGGATCAGCATGCTGCGACGTTTGTGCCAAAATTGTTGTTTCACGGCCATCCTCCTGCTTGGGGTACACCTGCAGATCCACGGCTGGAACACACCCGTCTTTGGACACAATAATAAGAGCCACTTCTGAAGACGTTGGCTTGTTGTATCTTCGCTTGTCGTCAAATGAATACTTAGCAAAGTTCAAGACGTATTCTTCTCCAGAAATGTTGATATCACGCAGCATCTTGTACTTCTGAGCATACGGATTGATGTGACGTAGTAACTGCTCCAGAAGAATGTTTAAGTTGGGGTTTTCCAAATTTATTCGCATTTTCGAGGCCTCTTGCACATTGTCAAAAATATAAATCTGCCCATTCCTTGGCAAATTACTACCAACATTTGCCAAAGAGGTTGAGGCATGGTGATAAACGGCCCCTTGGATCTTGATTAAAGGCGGACCAAACCCTTTAATGTCTTCCACGTGGGCTCCAAAAGTGGCAAAGGCAAAAGACGAATTGTACGCCCTAATATTTGTCCTATAGTGCTGTGCCTCTTTGCTTTCAGATGTTAGCAGTTCCTTCAGCTGAGGTGGGTATTCGTTGAGTGGCGGAAGCGTGACTTTACCATTCTGGCAACAAGAATGCAGTGTTCTTCCTTTCTGATCGGCAAAACGCACCGCTCCGCAATGAACACATTTTACATCTAAGTTTCCCATATTGTATTTCTCGACATTGACATATTGACCAGTTGATATATCACCTGCCAATTCCAATTTCTTTGCTTTCCTGAGTTTTTCTGCTTGGTTCTAGCAAAAACTGTGTTCTGTTTACGTTCTTCAATACAATATTCTTGAAACTCATCTTGCATTGGAACGCATTGTTCATTTTCCTTCTGCAATTGCTGATGAAGTAGGGATTTGTTCGCTTTTCTTGCAGCTAGACGGGCGACGGACTCTTCGGATGGTCCGGCTTCGAAACATGAAACATCCATTGCACATGAATAATCGGATGCAATTGCAGTTACAACTCCCATCTCTATTTGTCGTTCTCTCCGAAGCTGCTCGTTATGAAGACGGTTGGCGGCTAGAGCCTTTTCTCTTCTTGCAGCTAAACGAGCAATAGAATCTTCTGAAGGTTTGTCCACAGCATATAGCTTACTTGTGTTAGCTGCTCGCTTCATTTGAACTGTTCTTTCAGCTAGACTGGCGATGGACTCTTCCGATGGTCCTGCTACGACAGATGACACATCCATTGGACAACAATCATGTAAATTACTTCGGTCAGCTGCACGTTTGTTCTGCAGTCTGTGTTTCGTCATACTAACTGTACGGTCACCTGCACGTTTGTTGTGCAGTCGCTGCTCCGTCATGCTTCGAGTATGGTCACCTGCACGTTTTTTCTGCAGTCGCTGCTCCGTCATGCTTCGAGTATGGTCACCTGCACGTTTTTTCTGCAGTCGCTGCTCCGTCATGCTTCGAGTATGGTCACCTGCACGTTTTTTCTGCAACCGCTGCTCCGTCATGCTTCGAGTATGGTCACCTGCACGTTTTTTCTGCAGCCGCTGCTCCGTCATGCTTCGAGTATGGTCACCTGCACGTTTTTTCTGCAGTTGCTGCTCCGTCATGCTTCCTGTACGATCAGCTTTTCTCTTTTTCTCCAACCGTTCCTGTGGCATATTTTCTGTACTGTTAGACATGCGTTTTTTTTCTTGTTCAGCTTTTTTTTTCTCATCCATCTGTTTTTTCCGAAATTGCACGTCTTTTGCATTTTTGCTACGTATTGATGGTTTCTTTCGACGTGGAGGCATTTTTATAAAATAAAAATGCAACAAAATAAAACCCACACCAACACAATTTAACTTTACTTTCGTTTGGTAAAAAGTAAAACCCACAAAGAGAGGAATAATATTAAAAGAACAGTTAAAAAATTATAAACAAAAGAATTTAAATGAAAACGATAAAAGAAATGGGTTCAAACGATACTATGAAACAATTAATTTGCAGAAACGATCGCTATACTAAAACAGCAATTAACCAAACACAAAAAATTAAAAAAAAAAGAAATGGGTTCAAACGATACTATGAAACAATTAATTTGCAGAAACGATCGCTATACTAAAACAGCAATTAACAAAAAAGCAATAATAAAACAATCCACAGTTAAAAAAAAGCCTCACAAATTGTGACAAACGTAAATAAAAACCAAAAGGAAAGGATACGAAATGAAAAGCCTCACTGATTCCGACAAACGTAAATGAAAACCCAAATATTGTGACGAACGTAAATAAAAACCAAAAATCCACAGTTAAAAAAAAAGCATCACAAATTGTGACAAACGTAAATAAAAACCAAAAGGAAAGGATACGAAATGAAAAGCCTCACTGATTCCGACAAACGTAAATGAAAACCCAAATATTGTGACGAACGTAAATAAAAACCAAAAGGAAAGGATACGAAATGAAAAGCCTCACTGATTCCGACAAACGTAAATGAAAACCCAAATAATAAAAATTAACTATTCCAAATTAAACAGCAATAAACCTAAAAGCAATGATAAAAAATAACTATACGAAATTAAACAGTAAAAAAGTAAAGGTAAAAGAAAGCAACAAATATTAAAATTTGACAAACGATACAAAAAAATAAGTAAACCCGAATTTTTTAAAATTAAAAGTTAGCCTCACTGATTGAATACCAAATGAAAAGTAAATCTCACATATTTGGACAAACGAAAATTAAAAACGATAAAAATTAAAAATTTTTCGCAATTGATTTCACTTTGTTTTGCTTTAACACTTAATGCACCCTAAACTAATAGCCGTATCAGTAAAAAATCTTCTGTATCTTGTTCCCTGTACAATTTTAAGTAAACAGTGTTAATATCAAAACTTTACGATTGTACTTTGTCGGTAAACTGTCTTGAGAACAGAGGGAAAAAAGCGAGCCTTTTTCCTCGCCAAATAAAAAGAAATCGTTTTTATGGCAATTGTTGCTACGATAAATTTGATATCTGGCAAACCCGATAGTAGAAAATGCAACCCACTGCTGTTTGCCGAACCAGCTATGCGAACTGAAAAATACGAAATTTGTGTCACCAACTTTTGATTGCATCGAATTTATTTATGAACCAATTTTAAAAATAATTGTACCGTAAGAAAGAGTACATTGTGAGGTATACTGCAATATTTTTAAAATTAAAAACTAACAGTAATACTATATAGATATGACCATTTTAGTTTTGTATCGGAAGTTACGATCTGAAAGTTCCGAAAATTGTATGACCTACTTTTAATTGCATCGATTTTGTTTATTAACCAATTTGAAAAATAATTGTACCATAAGAAAGAGTGTAATGTAGTGTATTCAGTGATGTTCTCAAATTTAAAAAATAATGGTTTTTGCCGTAGACATAACGGTTTTAACAAAACGTAGCGAAAATATCCGAAGATTCCGAATTTTGTATCACGAACTTTTGATCGCATCCAATTTAATTATTAACCGATTTCAAAAATAATAGTACCGTAAGAAAGAGTATATTCTGAGGTATACTACGATATTTTAAAAATTAAAAACTAATAGTAATTAGATATAGATACGGCAGTTTTAAAAAAAAGTAACAAAAATGTCCCGATTTTTCCCGAATTTCAAAAAAATATTATCAAGAACCACATTTAAATTTCAAAAAAAACTCGACGAGCTGCAAAAATTTACGTTGAGAGGTACTCTTAAAAAAAAACTCACGACTAAAGACTGAAATTTTGAATGTGTTTTGCTCACTCGCGGAAGAAATTTCACTTCTTCAACTTTAACACTTAATAAAACCTAAACTAATAGCCGCATCGGAAAAAAATCTTAATAATTATCCAGGGAATACTATGAAGAACAAAGCATGTTAATTTCATATTTTTCCGATCAGTACTTTCTCGGGAAACCGCCTTAGAATGGAGCTAAACAACAAAAATTTCAATTCTTCGGCGGCGGCGGCGGCGGTAACTTTTTTTTAATATAGAGAGATAACTATTAGTCAACAAAATAAAATCAACACTGATATAATTCTAGTGAGGTTTTTCTGCACAATTGCTCTTAGAGCATGCCTGTAAAATCCTATTTTACTGGGATTCTTTGAATACTCTCAACTTTACGTTATAAATTTTTTTAAAGGGATGATAGGTTTTTTCTATTTTCAAAAATAGTAACGATGATTTACAATCGGATCACTGAGACCAAACACAAAAATCGATTACATATGTGCATTTAATCAATCAATCAATAAAATTTCCCGGAAGTTAAGAATGAATTTTACACGTTAGACGAGTATATAGAGCGGAAAATACATTTTTCACATAAAAACGAAGATTTCAGAACTGAATAAACTACTGAGTTTTCAGTCAATAAAAAGGGTGATTGGGGAGAAAGTATTCAGTACATGAAGGTGTGTTCTACTTTACAACTTTAAGACCTTTCCTCGGGAGTATGTTTCATATGTTGGCTGTCCCTGTCCTTTTAGGTCACAGGTTACAAAACAAGTCGTATAGAAGTTATTTTTGTAACAGTGTAATTGATCTGGTACGCTAGATATTTACTCATTGTCCTTCTAACGAAATAAACGAAGTATATGCCCATAGCGTCAAGCGTCTTCATCTGGCAGCTGGGTTTGAATATCTGTACCGTGGTTGTGGGGAAAAGCATGAATGTTAATGTGGGAAATATTATTGTTTGGTTAAAGTGATCATACAGTGTGATTAAAAACACTAGTCTAAGCTTCGATATCCTGTAGTATTCACCCAGTAGATGGCGCTCCACTCTGCCGTAGCGCAGAGTTGTATATAAAGTCGGTCTTTGAATACTAACACCAGCAGACGCACTCGTACTGAAGGCGAGACGAACCATGTAACTAACCTATTATTGTTTATTAAAGTTCTTGTTGTTCCTGTTCCCGAAGTGCATTCTTTCTGCAACCATATACCGATCTCAACAATCCAATCACTCTAAGTTGGTTCGTAAGCCTACTTGAATTATCTGTTGGAGATATTATGGCAGCGACTCAGCCTATTTTCCCATTTGCCTATTTCATTTGAAGGTTGATGAACGCAGAGTCAGAATCATGCCATATATTATTTATTTCTATACATGTATGCATTTATGCAGTGCACTATCTATCCTTGGCCGATTTTTAAAATCATAAGTTACGATGTTCTGCAGTGCAGAGCGCGCTCCTTACCACACCTCTTTTTCTTTTCTAGTCTCGGTACAACCTAACTACACCGCCCAAATCACCACAAACACTTTATAAATAACACATCTTCTATGTCAATGACAAAATATGTAACTTAAAAGTTATCGACCAGAATTGCAAATTCTGAAAGTATGCCTTGGTTTCAACTAAAGTAAGTAAATTAATTTTGATGTTTTATTAAACTAGGTGGCTCCGCCCCCTGCTCGCTGTCACTCGTCAACCCCCGATGATTGCTACGCAATCATATTAAGTTCGCTTCGCGAAATATACTTTTCAACAATGAAGGGGGAGGGGCCTGCTTCACAATCCATCCTCATTTGGATCGCTACTGGATTGATCCTGGACCTCTAGTACGACGTTAAATGAAGCTTCCCTTCCCTTTGCGATATTTATCCCATGCGCCCGAGTAACGGAAAATTGCCTTTCTTCGTGAGATTAGCGGATCCGTATATAGGCCGACACCCGTACTTTAGCTTTAGAAAAAGTTCCAAAAATTTTCGGCTTATACACGAAAATATACGGTAAATAAAAAAAAAATGTTAAAAAAAAATGTCGAGAACAAAACATCTCACATTTCCACATGAAAAAGGTACTTGTTAAATAAATAACATATTGTTAAAATTCAGAGGAAATCTCATTAGGATTTTAAATGTTTTAGCTGATCCGTGTTATAATAGTACTGTGATGTTCGGAGGTTCTCCGGCCAACACAGGGAGGAATGTCTGGCAGGGGGGACGAGACATCTTCTAGGGATGTTGGCTGGGGTGTCTGTCAAAGGTCACCCGGGGTCAGGAGGAGAAAAAGGGGAGAGGAAAAAGGAAGAAGGGATTCGACCCACGGAGACGAGAGAGAACGGACGAGAAGGGGCTCTCTGCTGCTGTCTTAAACGATGTTGTAATGTATTATTATGTAACCTAGAATTCCAAATAAATAGATGAAAATATCTAGGAAGTGTTGCCCTCTCCAGTAGATGAAACGAACCACAGTCACACTCACCAGAGATATAGAGGTAGAGAAAGGGTGAGGTGTGATAAGTACTTTTTGAGATTTTCATAATCTACTGTTACTATGGAAACGGCGAACCAAATTTGCCGGTTCTTCTGAAAACATAGCAAACTTTCTAGCGCGTACTCTCAAATTTTATGAATGAATTAATTAAAAAATATAACTGTTGTTTATCGTGCTCCAAATTCATTAGCTCGTTGAACCACAAGACTCGCTATCACGTGACTCGCTATCTACCAATCACAAAGCGAATAAACCTGAAAAAGACTGAACAATTATCTTTTATAATAGAAAGAAAGAAATATGTAATATATATTTTGCCGATAATTGTGTTTTACGTCTGTTTTTGAATTTACTGCAGTTTTAAAAATTCGGACAAAATGATTGCAGAACAATTGCAATTGCTTGGAGTTGTATTGTAGAACACTAAATATAATTATGCACCTGAGGGGGGGTAAGTATATTAAAAGTCAAAAGAAAAGGATACGACTAGAAAGGTTTTTTTCCAACTTAATAATGGTGTGGAAAACAGAAAGATCTGGCTTGAGTGGAGTTGATAGGACTAAAACGTACTATCCTGATACCACATACTATACGTCCTCCTTGTAGTGTGTATACCAACAGTGTCAGTTGAGAAGTTCAAAAACCACTGCTTCAGTTTTTATTCAATGTTGCTGGATAGTTTATGTAATTTTAATTTTTGTGAATAAAATGCTAGAGTTGCCTTAAAGAGAAGGTCTAATGTAAAGCGATGAGTATCAACACAATTTCGATCTACGGTTTTTTCATAGACTGTCTCGTCTTGTTTCTTTTTCATCGTTTCTCCTGTCCATGAGATCCTCCATTGGCAGATCCTCCAGATCAACGATGTCCCTTTACAAGCAAAATCAACATGAATCTTCAGTTTTCGTGCAAACCTACAAATAATGATCAAATTGGATGACGATACATCTTCAATATCCACGAATTGAATACTTTCCACCCCCCCCCAGACCCAATCACGTTGGGTTGGTGGGGAAGTTTGGAGAGTGGGATGCCAGATCAGGTGTTGCCTCGTCATCTGACCTCGCTTCAAAATTACGCGGAGTTGTCCGCGGATCTAGCAACCATGATGTAGCTATGGGCGACGTCACAAAATGTTGTTTATAATAACAGATGGTGTTGGTTTCTTAGAGAGCGTTGATTGTGAGTGTAACGAAAATTATCGGAGCCGCCATTTCCACGACTGTCGTCATAGCGGTCTCAAAACAGTTGGGGAACGTTTTTTCTCTTGTAGTGGCAACATTTAATTCCTGCGCCAAACGATTCGAGCGGAGGGGAGCAAAACAAACATATTCGACTGCCATTGATTAGTTCGTTTTTGTAAAATCGGGAGCGTTAAACACAGAATAAAAATTTCAACGGATTTGAAATCTGAGGAAAATTTTACACCGCAGCGATACCTTAAATGTGATTTTCGATAAATAAATAATTAATTGTTTAATAAATAATTAAATAATCAAATGGTAACTAATTGAATAATAAAACTGGTTTTGGTATCGATCTGGCATTCAATTTTACGCTGATTTGAAATCCGTTGAAATATTCACTCTATCGTCAACGATCCCGAAGTTAGAAACTTTGGACTTGAGTATAAAAAAGCCATTTTGTTTTCTTTCTCGAATAAAATAAACCACGACAGCCGTCTGTGTTGCCCATTCTCCGCCGTATGCTCTCAGTCTGACACCTCTGGACTCAGTTTAGACGGCCGTCAAGTTATGCCCGCGGCTAAATGACGTATCATAGATGTTATGCACAGTCCAGTCACATTAATGTGACCACCTGTCAAAAGCCAGAATAACCACCTTTGGCAGAGCGGACCTCTGCGAGACGTGCAGGAAGAGAGTTAATTAGGTTTCTGAAGGTGTTCACTGAGATGCTGAGCCATGCCGACTCCAGTGCCGTGGCCATCTGCGCTAGATTACCTCCCTCCTCCAGCCTGGATCCTTCCGGCAATTGTTGCAAGGTGTTTGCTTTCAGACGTTTCACGCCGTATACGCCAACGTCCATCTGCCCGATGGAGCATAAAATGTGATTCATCGGGAAAAGCCACCTGTCGCCACTCTGTGGACGTCCAGTTGCGGTAGGTACTGCAAATTCCAGCCTTCGTCGCCGATGAACAGTACTGAGCATAGGTGCATTAACCAGGCGTCTGCTGCGGAGGCCCATGGGTAGCAACGTTCGCTGAACCGTTGTTCAGGATACACTCTTGGTAGCCCCTTGGTTTATCTGGGCGGTCAGTTGCACGTCTATTCGCCCGAACGCATCTCCGTAGCCTTCGTTCGCCTCTGTCATCTATAGCCCGTGGTGCACCACATGTGCCGCTGATTTTGGATAGTGCCATTTGGCCATGCACGGTATACTTTTACCACGGCGGTATGCGAACAGTTCACAAAATCAGCCAATTCCGAAATGCTTCCACCCTTGGCCCCAAAGCCAATAATCATGCCCTTTTGGACGTCGGATAAATCGCTACGTTTCTGCATTACGCCAACAATTGAATTGCTTTCTAATGACCTATGACATGCTTTATATACACTCCACTGCAATATGCTGCCACCTGCCTTTTGTGATTGGTTATTTTACGTTGACGTCGAAAGTAGGTGGTGGTCACATTGATGTGACTGGACTGTGTATAACGGCTCCACTTTGTTAGGAAACCGAAGCTTTTGGGGATTGATCCCGGGCCATCGTCAATAGCCCATTGTGTTGCTCTAGCATGACGTTAGTGAAAAATTGCCCAGTCCCCAATTAGACGTCAGGTCCGGGTGAACTAAAAATACACAGGCGTACTAAAAGTGCTGTGCAATCGTAACCCTCCTGGGGGGGGGGTTGTGTCAACGAGGTATCTCGTCATTAGCAAAACTAATTAAATCTTAATATGTGAGATATCTCGTCATTAGCAAACGACCAAACGGTATAGTGGTTAAGGTGTTAGCCTCTAGATCGGAAGGTTCCTGGATCGAATCCGGGTCCGGGCATGGTTGTCTGTAAGCGTATGGTGTAAAGGCGGTTGGTGCACCTTAAATCTGTAGAGACCGAAAGCCCTCAAGTTGGGTTGGTGTGGAAGTATGGAGAGTGGGGTGCCAGGCCAGATGTAGCCTATTCATCTGACAGTAATTCAAAATTACGTGGCGATACACCGAAGGGCTTAGGCTGGGAAGGTGGCAACAAGTTGAATCTCGTCATTAGCAAAACTGACCAGAACTTGATATATGAGATATCTCGTCATGGGAAAAAACCCGATCAAATCTTGATCTTGTCATCAAAAAACAATTATTATCTTGAGTACGAGATACCTCGTCAGTAGTAAATTTGCTCATGGACGAGATGTCTCGTCAAAGCCACCTGAAAGGTTAAAAGCGGGTCGTGAACATGATGCTACAAATCGCTGTCACACAATGATGAATTTCCGCTGTCGCCACTTGTATATGCCAGAAGACACTGTTCGGCAGAGCTGCGGTTGGTCAGTTTGTGTTCCATTGCTCCCTTTAAAATTCTTAAACATGATTTTGCAATGCCCTGTATGTTTTCCAAGCATTCAATGCATAACTCGCAAAACTGCGTAAGTATTTCTTTCCCGTTATACACAATACACAATATTTGTTTGATCTGAATGTCATCATCCAGCGTTGGTGTTATTTGTATTGAAATAGTTGCATTACCTTTTCAAGGAGTCGAAATTACAGACTGCAATCCGGCACGATTTTCAATCCGGTCGGATCCAATCGGATTTGTGTCGATCCGGCCAGATCCGACCGGATACGGCCGGATCGGAATTTTGTTAATAAGTCTATCTAACCAGTATGTATTTTTCCAAAATCGGCTGAGTGAAAGTAGGTAGAAAGGACATTATTCCAAATTGTCGAACAAAACTTTTATTTCAGCATTAGAGAATCAACTTTATTAATAATTATCCATAGGTAGGAAATCAGTCACCAATAATTAACTATAGTATCTATTAGTACTGCTAGTAGTAAGTATTAAACGATTAATTATGATCAGTCGTACTAGGTTCCACCCCAAAAAACATCAGCTTGTTTTATATGTAGTACTTTTCTATTTATCTAAAATTAAGTAGTCTCTATCTCTAATGTCGTTGAGCAAATGACATATAAATTGTACCTAACCTTGCCTCATACTAATACAAAAATATAATGTTTTGCAGTATTTGGTCAACATAACCAACAAGGGAACTCTTAACTCTTTATAATTGCTTAAATCGAAGTTATATAGTAATGAGTTTGAAAGAACCATCAAAGGAAACAAATCGTATTAATTGTGTCATCCCCAACCTACTTCTTAATGAACTATTAAACTACTAACGCAAATATAACCAGTGGCCGAGAAAAGGCTCTCTCATCTTCAACACTAGTTGGTCTAACCGTCATTAAGTAGTCGTACAGAAGAGACAAATATTTCTCTTTGACTCCATTTCATATATATGAAGTCATTTCTTTCTTCATTATTTTCTCAAAATCTGTTTCTTTTCTAAAATTTTGTCTTTTTGCAATCGTCTTCATTTTCTTGCAGAATTTGCTTTTCTAATTCCTCTTTATTAAAAAAATATTATTGATAATCTATATATATATATAATTCTCTTACGTGGCACGCAAAAAAGACGTTATTTGTTACCACGTTTTGGCAATATTGTACGATTGTTGTTTACCACAAAGCCTCGCGCCTCGATTGAATTTATAGCGTTATCGGATAAAATTTTATTGAAAAAAAATTAATTAAATAAAAATTTAAAAAATTAATAAATAAAATTAAATAGCTGTTGCAGTTTATAATTAGAAGTCAAAGAAGGCAGAGGATCTTTTCAGGGCCATTTAAAAAACGGACCTTTTCAGGGCCAACAATTATACATCAACAAGACGCTTTTGACTACAACTTTTGACAACAAACTCAATGAAAAAGTGTGAGTTCCTCGAGTGCTGGGTAAATGTACACACAAACAACATGCTGGATATTCAATTTCCAAATCAGTGCTCACATTTCGAGTCAAAATTTGCTCAAAGTTTCCATTTGAATTCTGATTCCAGAGGTACTGTAAATATCTTTTCTGAAAAACAGCATAAAATTTAGATTTGAAAAATATTTTTTTGGAATATCATATTTTGTAAACAATTCCTTCTGCTAGGACACATGTCTTCATGGATGCGAGCGAAGCGAGCATAGGTTCGCGCAGCGAACCAATGAGGATTGCGAAGCAATCCTCTGGGGGTTGGCGAGCGTTAGCGAGCAGGGGGCGGCCCCCTAGTTTAATTTAATATTTCTGCTAGAATTCTCCATACTGATGATTGAAAAATATAAAATCGATTCATTCACAATCGATTTCTTAATAAGCGATTTTGCGACTTTAAAGTTCGATTTGAATAATCGATTATTGAATTTTAAAAAAAATTCGAGTTTATCGGATCCAGACCGGATCCGATAGATGTTGCCGGATCCGGTAGGTAGCTAAATGGTGTCGGATCCGGTCAAAAATTGTTCTCACCTGACTTATGGGGTTTCTCAAACAATCGATTCATTTTATAACTAATTCCCAATTCTAAGATTGTGCATATTTTCTTTTTTTCGTGGAACACCATTCACTCAATTACTTTTGTCGTTTCCGTTTCCAAGAATCTGCAATTAATTATTTTTAAAGTTGATGTTTAAAGAATTAATTCTGCATTAAGTTCTGTCAACATGTCCGTGGCCCTCACACACATTTTTTCCTACCCAGAGAGCCTTATCTGGTCTGGTAATGGTAATGGTAATTTTAGTTAACGTCATACTAGAGAAATACAATGGGCTATTGACGACGGTCCGAGATCAATCCCTTAAGGGAAAGATTCGAGGACAACATCTCGTAATTTTGAACTGCGGTCAGATTAAGACCTTATATGGTCTGAGAGCCAGGTTAACCTATTTGGTGGACCGTACCTAGTTTATGGGCATGGTAGATCACTCCGACCACCCCTTATACCTTATTACATTTTAGGAAATGTAGTCCCCCATATGCACCTGACTTCTCAAGAGGGATTACTACTATATAATGAGGTCAAAAATCTCATTTTCTTAGCTGGAAAATAAATCTATTTGCCACAGTTCATGTTAGACCAATTAAAATGTTCTTCCAGAACCTGAGCTCAAGAAGTACCGAAGTTGAATTGTTTCTATGTAGAATAACTTCACAATAAAAGTGCGATTTGGTAAGGATAGATACATTTTCATGCTACTGTAAGTTGTTCGGGTTTTTCCAAATTCAGTTTTTTCTAAGCAAATAAAATTTAGTGCTCTGAAACGTAACAGAAAACCGATAAAGAAGTTTTTTTGAAGAAGTATTTAGTTTTTGGTTCTTCGACAGATAAAGAATGCTCCAAGTAGTGAAACTCCTTTTAAGTTGAGAATTTTAAATTAAAAAAGTTTCATTTCCTATTTATTTGCATTTTATTTGAAATAGTCAGACTATCAACCTTTTCGATATACTTATGACTCTTTAAATTTCTTAAGATCCATTTTATTAAAAGATTTCAAGGAAATTGTTAGTTTATCTAACACATACAAATAACTTCCAAATTAAATTTTAAATTATACAATGTAAAGATCTTACTTTAAATGTTGTCAGTAGAAGGCAGCACTAAAAAATAACTGCTAGTTAGTTTTTAATAAAACTTAAGTATTTTTTGATTGGAAAGTTTAATACGATTTGATCTCTTGTTTAAAAACAATTGAGGAAAACTAAATAAATATTCCGATTGAGCTACTTCAAAATTTTATAGTTAACTTAATATACTTAATAAATAACATAAAGTTTCAAGGATTAACGACAGATGGCAGCACAAATTTTATGATGTTATGTTGAGAATTTTCTATATTGAAATGTCTTTCCCTTGTTTTTTAATGAAACGTTTTAGAATATGCTGTGAAGGCGAATGTGAATAAATTCACATAAAAATTGAAATTATATCGATTAATTTTAGATTTATTAGAGTATAGGCATCTTTAGAGCGTATAATCGAGAGCATCCTAAGCGAGCATTGACTGTTCTTGGGAAAAAAGGCCTCAATGGCAAAATTTAAGAGTCTTCTATTAAATAATTTAAACTTGAAAAATTAAATTAATTTTTTTAATTTTATATCCTGAAATAACTTGGCGTATAACTTGATTTCGAAAACCAAAAAACGTCTTTTGTGAATAGAGTGGTTATTAGCGAGCTAACATCAGTGGATCCCATGACCCAAGGCAACGGCTTCTTAGGGAATCGCGAAGAGTTTAAAAACATGATGCATAAATCTTATGAAAATTTTATAAGAGTTAAACGATACACAAAAAGAAAATAATAATAATAAAAAAATAATAAATTAAAAACAATTGATAAAACCTTTATAAATATTCCGATTGAGCTACTTCAAAATTTTATAGTTAACTTAATATACTTAATAAATAACATAAAGTTTCAAGGATTAACGACAGATGGCAGCACGAATTTTATGATGTTATGTTGAGAATTTTCTATATTGAAATGTCTTTCCCTTGTTTTTTAATGAAAAGTTTTAGCATCTGCTGTGAAGGCGAACGTGAATAAATTCACATAAAAATTGAAATTACATCGATTAATTTTAGATTTATTAGAATATAGGCATCTTTAGAGCGTATAATCGAGAGCATCCTAAGCGAGCATTGACTGTTCTTGGAAAAAAGTTCTCAATGGCAAAATTTAAGAGTATTCTATTAAATAATTCAAACTTGAAAAATTAAATTAATTTTTTTTTAAATTTTATATCCTGAAACAACTTGGCGTATAACTTGATTTCAAAAACCAAAAAACGTCTTGGGTGAATAGAGTGGTTATTAGCGAGCTAACATCAGTGGATCCCATGACCCAAGGCAACGGCTTCTTAGGGAATCGCGAAGAAGAGTTTAAAAACATGATGCATAAATCTTATGAAAAACTTATAAGAGTTAAACAATACACAAACATAAAAAAAAATAATAAAAAAAATTTAAAAAATTGAGAAAAACTTTATAAATTTTCCGATTGAGCTACTTCAAAATTTATAGTTAAGTATTATTACAAAAAGGCGAAGACACTGTTCGTTCACTTTCCAGAGAAAACAGCGCAATAATCTACACAGATGGTTCCTCTGATGTTGACTGTAATAGAGGCGGCTCAGGCATCTCCATCACTTACCCCTCAGGAAATAACGTCAAACTCAAAATACCCACTGGCCAAATTGCTTCAAACTTCACTAGCGAATTAATCGCTATTAAAGAGGCTCTTACCCATTGTCGCTCTCATTATCTAAACGAATCAATTAAAGAAATTGTAATCTTCTCAGACTCAAAATCAGCACTCGAAGCCATACATAATGGTAAAACAACAATAACGCAAGAAATTATTACTCTTCTCCATTTACTAAATATACCTTGCACTCTCCAGTGGATCCCAGCTCATGTTGGAATTGAGGGGAACGAATGTGCAGATGCCCTTGCAAAGGAAGCACGCGACAAAGATCAACCTCGAGTAGTCACCTGTGCAGATGCGAATGCCGTCGCCAGGCGAAGGATCTACAACCAGCATTTTAGCAAGGCAACAATCCCCGTTCTAAACTGCACAAAAAAAACCTCTCCTCTACAATAGCTAGGCTACGTACTGGACATTTCAAAGGCATGAAGATTTCACGAACTAATATAAAATCCTATCCCATCTGCAGGTACTGTCCCCAATCGCAACTAACTCCAGATCATGTTTTCGACTGCCAGGCCATTATTGGTTCCCTCTTTCAACTTGGAGCACCCCCAATTAAAATCCTCCATAGCCATCGAGCTCCAGAACTTGCAGATCTTGTCACCAAGGCTTTTAGAGGACTCTAAACTTTTGCACTAGTACTGTATGCATAGACACGACAACAACAACAACATAACGTTTCAAGGATTAACGACAGATGGCAGCACGAATTTTAGGATGTTATGTTGAGAATTTTCCAAATTAAATTGCCTTTCCCTTTTTTTTTTTTTTGAAAAGTTTTAGCATCTGCTGTGAAGGCGAACGTGAATAAATTCTCATAAAAATTGAAATTATATCGATTAATTTTAGATATATTAGAATATAGGCATCTTTAGAGCGTATAATCGAGAGCATCCTAAGCGAGCATTGACTGTTCTTGGAAAAAAGGCCTCAATGGGCAAAATTTAAGAGTCTTCTATTAAATAATTTAAGCTTGAAAAATTAAATTAATTTTTTTTAATTTTATATCCTGAAACAACTTGGCGTATAACTTGATTTCAAAAACCAAATAACGTCTTGGGTGAATAGAGTGGTTATTAGCGGGCTAACATCAGTGGATCCCATAACCCAAGGCAACGGCTTCTTAGGGAATCGGCGAAGAAGAGTTTACATACCTGATGCATAAATCTTATGAAAAACTTATAAGAAATAAACAATACACAAAAAGCAAAAAAAAAAAAAATTGAGAAAAACTTTATAAATATTCCGATTGAGCTACTTCAAAATTTTATAGTTAACTTAGTATACTTAACTAGGGGGCCTGCCCCCTGCTCGCTAACGCTCGCCAACCACCGGAGGATTGCTTCACAATCCTCATTGGTTCTCTGCGCGAACCTATGCTCGCTTCGCTCGCCTCAATAAAGACATGTGTCCTAGCAGAAGGGATTGTTTACAAAATATGTTACAAAAAAAATGTTTTTCAAATCTAAATTTGCTGTATTACAGAAAAAATATATACAGTATCTCTAAAATCAGAATTCAAATGAAAACTTTGTGCAAATTTTGACTCGAAATGTGAGCGTTGCTTTGGAAATTTAATACCCAGCATGTTGTTTGTGTGTACATTTTCCCAGCACTCAAACGACCCAAACTTTTTCATTGAGTTTGTTGCCGAAAGTTGTAGTCAAGCGTCTTGTTGAACTATAATTGTTGGCCCTGAAAAGGACCGTTTTTTAAATGGCCCTGAAAAGATCCTCCGCTTTCTTTGATTTCTATTATAAACTAACTGCAACAGCTCATTAAAATTTCCTTTTTTTTTCCAATAAAATTTCATCCGATAACGCTATAAATTCAATCGATGCGCGAGACTTCGCGATAAACAAACAATCGTACAGTGTTGCCAAAACGCGATTACAAATAACGTCTTTTTTGCGTGCCACGTAAGATAATTATATATATAGATAAATAACATAAAGGTTTAAGGAGAACGAGAGGTAAGGAGGAGATTGCAGATAAAATTAAAAAAATACTTATTAACGCTAAATTATTTATTTTTTTATATAATAAGAGTGGTAAAATATAACACACACCTTTTCCAAACATTAACGATGCTAAACTGATCTACCAAATTTTTTGAATAATGGTAATCTTAGCATTGTTTGTACTTGCTCATTGAAACACATGGCATGCATTAGGTGACATGAGAAGTACCAAATACTCTTTTACGCTCTTGTTGAAAGCGCAAACTTCATGCAGCTGGTGAGGCATCTGCCTCACCACGGTGTCTCTATGTGATAGATCTATCAGTCTGTTTTGTGTAATGTGTCTCCAGCTTACTTCTAGTTACCATCGGACTCGGAGCATCTGATACTAGGTCTCGTTGTCCTGCTGTCCCGACCCATTCGACCCACATGTTAGGTCACATCTATGTACCAGCTGCCTGGCAATGTCGGGTGTGGTTCCGTCGAATTGATTTGTTTTCCAATCATCGATTTTGCAGCAACACTTGCTACCTTCTCCCGGACACGATGGTTGCCCTTTTGCTCAGTCAGTGTCTTGTTAAATCCCAGAGGCCTCAGATTGTTCTCTAAGTGCAGCTCTATCATCGTTATAGTAGTTTGCTTCGTGTTTTTTTCGGACATCTTTAAATTTTTAAGTTGATGATTCACTTTCAGATCCCCTACTTAGATATAAATTTAAGTTTTCCTGTCTGCTCGATATGCGTCTGATAACCCTGCTATCTGGAGACCAAAGCTATGACATGCGGATCAAATTTAATGATGTCTACAGGGACAAGTGGCAACTCAAGAACGAGCTTAATGTGAGACATTTTCAAGACGTTTCAAGCTCGCTCAATCTCAACCGGTAGTGCCATTTATATCACTTCTATCCAACGGTATATGCAATATCTCTCTGTGTCCTTTTATTTGCAGCACTAGCGGTTAACATGAGTCGCATTTGATTGTGACGCTTAATTCTTAAGCTACTCGCATGTGCAGAGGAGATGTACGTAGTTTCGACAAATAAAAAAACAATGTTTAAAAATAAGAACGAACACTAGAATTCGTTTTCGTTGGTCATTAGGTGCTGCAAGCATAGACGTGAAATGTAAGTAAACTGAGCGTTACTGTTGGGAAAGGATTCGAAAAGTGTGACCCAATATGACGACTAGTAGTCACGTGACTGCTATTTGAAATATTTACTTGGCCGATTTGGCATCTAATCGCATCGTTTGGCGATATAACATCTGATGGCAAGATAGATGTGTGAATACGCGTATCTACAATAGTGATAAAAATGGTTCAATAACCAAACTCTACTATGTCGCTTGGACCTATCAGACGATGAATCAATGGATGTGGGTTTTTCTACTGTCCCATAGAATTATCAGATGATGCATCTGATGGCAAGATAGATGAGTGAATGCGCAAATCTACAGGGTGACAAAATTGGTTAAATTGACAAACTCTACTATGTCGCATGGACCAAACAGACGCAGAATCAATGAATATGTGTTATCTATTGTCCCATTGAATAATCAGATGATGCATATTTCTTTCCACCCACAGACAAAAGTAGTTTAAGTCTAGTTTCTACTAGTTTTGGTCATATGATCGTGGGCACACAAAGGGTTTACTTTTGCTCAATCAATTTTATGAAAGCTATTTGTCCCCACCAGGACGATAGCTATCCCGCAAATACAGAGGCTGTTCGCACATTTTTTGGAGGATTTTGGTTAGCGGTAATAAAAAATCGTTTGCTGCAAAAGAAATAATTGCAGTTGTACTATGTTTTAAAAAAGTCAAAATTATCGTCTGCGGCTTGAGATGTTTGTTTTTATTCAAAATGGCGTTTTTAACGAAGCAGTTGTTCGAAGGCTATATTTATGCTTTTTCCGAAGAGAAATATTCATATTCCGTCATCCAAAAACGATGTGAGAGTCATGG
This sequence comes from Metellina segmentata, assembly GCA_947359465.1. Classification (NCBI taxonomy): domain Eukaryota; kingdom Metazoa; phylum Arthropoda; class Arachnida; order Araneae; family Tetragnathidae; genus Metellina; species Metellina segmentata. The sequence goes on from OX375875.1 coordinate 35,875,315, forward strand.
TTTTGTGATATCTAAAGCGTCCATAGTTAATATCGTCAAGAAGTTAGGAAAAAAAATGTCAAATTGGAGCCTCAAGTGGGACAAAAATTCCGAACAAGTATCCGAGGAAGAAATGGACATCTTAGACTATTGCAAAAGTACGTTGTTTAATGTTAAAAGAAAATCCCCCTAGTCAAAGGACATTTGCAAAATCATTAAAATGCTCGGCGTCCGCTGTAAACAAAATGATAAACGTTGATTTAAATCTTAATTGAATTCTTATAAAATCTTAAGAAAGCGAAAAAACGCAATGTGCATAGTCTTTCTCCAAAGTATATCGCTGAACACAGGACACGCTGCCGAATTCTATATGAGAAACACTTATCCAAAGAAAAATGGAAAAAAATTGTCACAATAGATGAATCAGGGGTGTATTTAAATGATTGCAGCAAAAAAAATGCCATTTATTATCATAAAAGGGAAGAAAAAAATTTAAGTACATGGTTCACAGAATCGAAAGAAAGTTTTTCCAAGGGATTCATGATTGTTGCTGGTTTTTCATATAATGGCAAGTTAAAAATAAAGAGAGTGGAAAAAAATGTCAAGATTAACTCCAAATACTATCAGGAACATATTTTATCGCCAATTTTTCTGAATGAAATACCATCGCTTTACCCACAGTGCCATCAATCTGTAGAACTCCATCAAAACAAAGCTAGCAGTAACACATCAAAATTCACTGTAAATTTCTTAAAAGAAATGGAACAAAAAACCGGTATCAAGGCCATAACTTCAATGATATCCCTACTGAATCTCCCGATGTATCACCTATGGATTTTTGTGCTTTCGGACTTTTAAAATCTGCATTATCCAAACGTCGTCCCACAACCCTTACAGGACTCTGGAAAGCTGTTCAGGAGGAATGGGATAGAATACCTCTTCTGACACTTCAAAACTCATTATTATCCTGGAAATTACGGTGTTCGAAAAGATAGTTCAGAATAAGGGCTATCAAATAGAACATTTAAAACACAAGAATTGAATGTAATTTAGTTTTGTGAATACAATATACATTGTCTAAAAAATGTGTGAACAAACTCTGTAGCTATTAAATCCAAAACGTTCAATAAAATACTGCGTTTTAATTTTCCAATTGCTGGATTCTTTGCGAACATCGTCGAGATTGTAGTTTTAATAACTCTTTCTAAGAGTTCGATAAAAAAACACAATAATCTTTTAATTGGCTGACCTACCTTGAAAGTTCGCTTGTTGAGCCTTGCGGCTCAGGTTTCGGATGCCTCCGAAATAACCGCAGTAATTACACACCACTTAATTGAATTAATACACCCTGAAAAACTATGAAGAATTTTTTTTCCAATCACCTTTAACTTGTTAGACGTGTTCGGATTAGATAATTCCCTCAAACGATGTATTTTTAATGTCAATGTATTTTTATTCTTTTATTTGATTCATGTGTTTCATGTATTGTTGATGTATTTTCTTTAACAATCATCACTGCAAGCAGATGTCCTTGCTAGTAGATTAAATGTGATAATTTGAGAGCTATCACGCGAAATCTGAGACTATTAATTTTTTTGGACCGAATAAGGATCTGGTGTTCCGTAACTTGGTGGATAGCGGTGATTTCTGTGACGGATCATTACGCTAATGAGAAATGAAGCATTATTGAGTAATTTATTGAAGGTGTGTTTGTATTTCACCTTTATTTGCCGGTAATGATGGGATTGAATCTTTAATACAGAGATGCAAAATTGTTTTGTTATCGATTCTTTGCTTTTGTTGAACTAATGAAAATAGTACAGTTAGGAGTTGACTAGATGCTGTTAGTTCAGCGGTATAACTGTAGGGACATTACGCGGTGACTCGAGTCTTACTTGTATTGGAGATAAGACAAATCTATTCACTTTTTTGGTCACAAACAATGCGATTGCATTGAATAGTTGCATTAAACTTTTCGGTTATATACATGGTAGGTAGGTATTTTGATTAACCTCGTCTAACTAAGCGCCGGCTTACATGGCTATGACGAGGACGATGAAGATGATGAAGCTAAAGACGACACACTAAGCGCCGGCTTTTGCTATGACGAGGACGATGAAGACGACGAAGCTGAGGACGACACACGAAGCGCCGGAATTTGCTATGACAAAGACGATGAAGACGACGAAGATGAGGACGATACACTAAGCGCCGGATTTTGCTATGACCAGAAAGATGAAGACGACGAAGCTGAGGACGACACACTAAGCGCCGGCTTTTGCTATGACGAGGACGTTGACGACGAAGCTGAAGACGACATACTAAGCGCCGGCTTTTGCTATGACGAGGACGATGAAGACGATGAAGCTGAAGACGACACACTAAGCGCCGGCTTTTGCTATGACGAGGACGATGAAGACGACGAAGCTGAAGACGACACACTAATTGCCGGATATTGCTATGAGGAGGACGATGAAGACGACGAAGTTGAGGACGATGCGAGAAATTGCTGAATCTGCTGATCATTTTGCCGTAAAAAACGTTGCCCAGGATGCACCACGGGGTGGTAGGTCTACTTTGCACCCCAAATAAATAATTCTAAATTACAGCTACTTGACCACTTACAGACAAAGCGGTGGAAAATTGACGACCTAATCACCATTCCCAACAGCCCACGTAGTGAAGCTGTTGCAGAGTTCCGTCTACTAACAGTCCGGGCGCCCGCGTACCATTTTGGAAAGTCATTTCTACAAGGCTCATTTTTGTGTCAATTGTTATCTTCATATCCCTCAACTGGAAACCTGACGTCAGCTGGTCGCCAGCGGTGGGTATAGAAGAGTTCGAATGTTGATGAAAATGAATTTAAAAAAAGTGATTTCAACAAGGCTGAAACATTTTCTATAGTTAGTTAACATGGTAAAATGACAAAACAAAACAGTCAGCTGCATATCAGAGAGTGGAAATATAGTCCGCTGATGCGATAAGCATCGTCGCTGGCATCGATCACCATTTACGAGCTGTCAGCGACTGACCTTCTAGAGCAGGGATGGCGAACATATGACCTGTGGGTCAGACACTGACCCACATATGCTTTTTAAATGACCCACTCGTTGATTTTTATAAGCTTATCATCATTTACGTAAATAATTTTAATTATTTCCGAACCCCTCTTTTAAAAATATGAAGAAAATACAAGTGTTAAGAAAGAACTTAAAAATTAAAAAAAAAATGTTTTAATGATTTTAGTAAAATGTTTTAGATTTATTGATTATACGTAACGCTGTCTTAAGATTTATGTGAGATTAGGTTACTTATGATGAAACTTGGTATCTTTACTAGAGATTTAAAAATGAAAATCATGAAATATTTTCCTGAATAACAAAAACTTTTTCAAAACACAATGGAAAATACGCTTGACGTTCAAGAAAATTCAATGAAAAATATTAAATGATTGTACAGGAAATAAAACAAGACGTTGAGGAAAGATTTAATCAATTTAAAAGTACGGAAAATACATTTCACTTTATTTTATGTATATCCACACAAAACAAAATTCGAAACAATGGAGTTAAACGAATTTAAGTGGCTTGGAATCCATGATTTTGAAATGGAATTAGTTGAATTTCAAAGCAGAGTAGTATGAAAAAATAAATTTGATAGCTTGATTTCCGAAGTAGAAGGGAAAATGTCTGAAATTAGTGCAAATTAAAATATACCCACACTAAAAATTGAAAAAATTATATTAAACGTACGATTTTTTACCAAATAATTTTATATCGATGAAGAAACTTGCTAATGCTCTATTTTTACCGATGTTTGCATCCACATATTCACGACAAAAATTGTTTTCTTTGATGAATTTTGTAGTCTACCAATAGAAATAAACTCGTAAATGAATTGACTGAAAAATGAGTTAAACTAATGATTACTGAATATGGACCTAATATTAAGAAATTATCTGACAAAAAAACAACAGTTTTCTCATTAAATATACTTCAACTTTATTGTACATACACATACCTGTAACTATATTACTTATGAAAACATTATATATATATATATATATATATATATATATATACACACAGTCACATTAATATGACCACCTGCCAAAAGCCAGAATAACCACATTAGGCAGAGCGGACCGCTGCGAGACGTGCAGGAAGAGAGTCATTTAGGTTTCTGAAGGTGTTCACTGGGATGTCGAGCCATGCCGACTCCAGTGCCGTGGCCAGCTGCGGTAGATTACCTCACTCCTCCAGCCAGGATCCTTCCGGCAATTGTTGCAGGGTGTTTCCTTTCAGACGTTTCAAGCCTTATACGCCAACGTCCATCTGTCCGATGGAGCATAAAATGTGATTCATCGGAAAAAGCCACCTGTCGCCACTCTGTGGACGTCCAGTTGCGGCACTGGCGCGCAAATTCCAGCCTTCGTCACCGATGAACAGCAGTCAGAATAGGTGCATTAACCAGGCGTCTGCTGCGGAGGCCCATGCGCAGCAACGTTCGCTGAACCGTTGTTGAGGATATACTCTTGTTAGCCCCTTGGTTCATCTGGGCGGTCAGTTGCTCAACAGTTTCACGTCTATTCGTCCGAATGCATCTCCGTAGCCTTCGTTCGGCTCTGTCATCTATAGCCCGAGGTTCACCACATGTGCCCCACCACTGATTTTGGATAGTGCCATTTTGCCATGCACGGTATACTTTTACCACGGCGGCACGCGAACAGTTCATAAAATTAGCCGTTTCCGAAATGCTTCCACCCTTGATCCGAAAGCCAATAATCATGCCCTTTTGGACGTCGGATTGCTTTTGGATGTCGATTGAAATGCTTTCCGATGCCCTAGGACATCCTTTATATACACTCCACTGCAATGTGCTGCCACCTGCCTTTTGTGATTGGTTATTTCACGTTGACGTCGAAAGTAGGTGGTGGTAGGTAGTAGTAGGTAGAAAGTAGGTCACAAAAAGAAATCGTTAACTTAAAAAAAAAATTATAAATTGAGAAGAAAAAAGTTTTTTTTTTTTTTTTTTTTTTTTTTTTGTCATGCTCCTTTCCTCTTTTCCAAGTGACCCACGAGCTAGTACTAAAAAAATAATGAATAAAATTTGACCAACTTCTTAAAAGGATTCGCCGTCCCTGTTCTAGAGGATCCTTTCTTTTGTTCGTTGACATCCCTACCCTGCCGACCGTGAGGTGTAAACGCTTTGGAGAAAGTAGAAAGTCGTCAGGTGATAACGCCAAACGATATTATGAAAGGAGAGCGTCAGTCGTAAATGCCACTCACGGCCTTATCGCTCAAGTAAGGAATTAGGTATGGGGCTCGGAGGATCTAGAGAAAAGCCGTTCCGGGAGACGATTGAAAAAATATAAGCGAGGTTAATTAATGTGTTGGCCTCTAGATCGGAAGGTTCCTGGTTCGAATCCGGGATCAGGGCATTGAAGCAAATTGTGCTGTCCTCTGTTATGGGCAATGATGGTCCTCCAAATGAGTGCTCTTTCACAAGTGGCCATCACTTCCGGCCTTGTAGTGGCCAATGATTAAGGTCATATGTGCCCGCCATTGGAAAAAAAGTTTCAGCCATTCCTGGAGTGAGCACGTAAATTTTTGAACACCAGTATAAATTGGTTTCCCAATTTTATTCATCTCTTACGAAATAAATTTTCTACGAAGCACATAATTTAAAGCGTTTCATTTATAACCCAAACAAGCTCTCCTAAACCTACAAATTAACCTTGGCTCAAACAAACTTTTTATGCTTACAAAAACTAAGACTAGTGGGCTCTTGACTAACACGTGTATTGTAGACAGACTAAATGGATGTTTCTACATACTGCAAAAATGCCACGACTGTAGATTCCAGTAACTGACAGTAGTGATGAGGTTTAGTTGGTCAGATGTGGCAGTTTTGCAGCATGCACAGGAGCGTTTATTGACAGTATTTCTATACAAATTACAAACTGAATTTTTTTATTTGGGCGTTATTGCAGCCGAGGTTGGCCTAAAGAAATGAGAGGCCCTACAAAATATCAATACGATTTTTTTTTTAATTTTTAAATGACGTTCGTTGAAATGATGAAACTATTTTTAAAGTAAAAATAATCTTTTAAGTATGTTGCTAAATAATTTAGGAATGAAATTATTTAATAATACGTGAATCTTTTTACAATCCAATTCATGATGGGGCTGCTTAGAGTTTGGGAGGTCCCATTTGGAGGCAGTGACGTAGCTAGGCAGGTGCAACAGGTGCACCCGCACAGGGCCCACTTGGAAAGGGGCCCAAAAGTGAGAGAGGGATAAAACCGAAAGAGAAGACTTAAGATAATAGAAATAGATGAAACACCAGATGAAGAAAGTAACTTGACACCCGAAGAATTATTTAAAATTCAAATTTACAGTGTTCTTGACACTCAAATAGATAAGCGTTATCAAACAATGAAAACTATCTGCTATGATTTTTGCTTTCTCTGTGGCCTGTCTACATTACATGAGTGTCGCCGATTAAAAAAATTTGGCTGTAAAAAAAATTCTAATTGACATGTGAAATTAAAAGTTTTAAGTTACGACTCAAAATACTCGGATCTTTCCCTTAAGAGATTGATCCCGGACCGTCGTCAATAGCCCGTTGTGTTACTCTAGTACGACGTTAACTAAAATTACCATTACCATTACCTTATACAAAATAGAGAAACTGCATCTCCGCTTAGTATTCTACAGGCTCTTCATGATTTTGGTTTAATTGAGTCTTACCCAAATATATCAATACTAGGGGGCCTGCCCCCTGCTCTCTAAGGCTCGCTAACCTCATCCTTCGCAATCCTCATTGGTTCGCTGCTCGAACATATGCTCGCTTCGCTCGCCTCAATGAAGACATGTGTCCTAGCAGAAGGGATTGTTTACAAAATATGTTACCAAAAAAATGTTTATCAAATCTAAATTTGCTGTATTACAGAAAAAATATATACAGTATCTCTAAAATCAGAATTCAAATGAAAACTTTGTCCAAATTTTGACTCGAAATGTGAGCGTTGCTCTGGAAATTGAAAACCCAGCATGTTTTTTGTGTGTACATTTTCCCAGCACTCAAACGACCCACACTTTTTCATTGAGTTTGTTGCCGAAAGTTGTAGTGCAAGCGTCTTGTTGAACTATAATTGTTGGTCCTGAAAAGGACCGTTTTTTAAATGGCCCTGAAAAGATCCTCCGCTTTCTTTGATTTATATTATAAACTAACTGCAACAGCTCATTAAAATTTCCTTTTTTTTTTCAATAAAATTTCATCCGATAACGCTATAAATTCAATCGATGCGCGAGACTTCGCGATAAACAAACAATCGTACAGTATTGCCAAAACGCGATTACAAATAACGTCTTTTTTGCGTGCCACGTAAGAGAATTATATATATAGATCGCTCTTCAAAAATTTCTAACTCTTCCCGTTTCTATTGCTGTGTGCGCAAGAAGTTTTAGAAAGTCGAAACTAATAAAAAAATATTCAAGATCAACTATCGGACAAGAACGACTATACAATCGTTCTATTATTTCGATAGATTGCAATATCGTTCAAAATGTTAATTATGATAATGTAATTATCATAATTATTAAGTATGATAATGAAACATGAATTTGAAGAAATAATTAATTAAGGGGACTAAATGCAAATTCTTGCACAGGGCACAGGAATGGCTAGTTACGGTACTGTTTGGAGGAATTGGTGAAATCTTACTGTCGATCCTGATTTCAGTCGGAATGCTATTGGTTGGCTTTTAGCGGCTTTACGGTCAAGCTACTTCAAACAGAGAAATGATTCGAATGGACTTTTCTATCTCCAAGGACAGCGAAAACACCTTTCCTTTTAGAAAAAATACCCACGGGTTTTTTTTAGTAGCCAAGAAACAAAAGCGTAATTGGGCATCAGGAATTCCTTTTGATTGAAAAGTGGTGGATGTGAAAGGTAACCAAAAATACTTTAAAAGAAAATAATGACAATAATTCTTAGATAAGCTGGAAATTACATATTTGAAGACCAATATTAAACAAAAAAGTAATTGAAAAATACCAAACTTAATCCGATCATCAGACATGGTGACTGGTAATTCTACAGAACCCAAACTTTTCAACTCATGACCTGATTTCTCTACTTGTGTGGGGAGAAATTCCGTAACAAAGACTTCCGAAAAAAAAATAGCTCTCCGAAACGTTACTCAACGCAAATACAACTTTGTACATTAAGAAAGCAGAAAGTCACTTGTAAAGCGAGTTCAACAACTGAAGACTTCAGTTACCTAAATATTGACATACGCGGCACACCTTAGAAAGGGAAATGGGGGTTTGAAGTAGAAACTCAAATCTAATGGTTGCTTTTCTTAGGGGAAATTTTGGGGATTTTTATTTTATTTTCCAATGCGAATCAAATACGTTGAGAAATTCAACGATATTTCCTTATATCAGGCTTAAGGAAATTGGATCAAGGTTGAAGAAGAGACTACGCAGTATTTTGAATTATTGGTTTTAGTCGTGACTTGTGTGACATTTCTTCTGTGGCGGATTGCTACTTTAAACAGACGAGGATTCAGTCGTATATTTTTAGATTAACATGCCAAAATCAATCAATAATAAAATAAATCAATGTCCCGAAACTTTTGGTTTTGCTTAGACATTATTTTGTTAAAAGAAACGTTAAGCTTTTTCGATAAGTATCCTTTTAAATTGTTTTGTATTAGAGTCGCGAATTAAAGAAGTTTAAGTTTAGTAAGAAGATAAAAAAAACCACCCAGTAATACATATTACATTAATTTAGTCCTATCATACACGTGATAAAACCTCAATGAGACTATCTTGACTGACGAGTTGCAATGTTCAAACTAGTTTCTTTCTACGGTTAAATTTTTGACGAGTGGGATTAACCGTAGACTGTAATTTGTGGTATAAAAGATATTAGTAAGTATACCTAGTACTACCTGTCTCTGGCGAACATTTATACAATTGCTTTGGTAGTTTTAGGTACTTTTTATTTAACGTCACACGGGAGCAACACAACGGGCTATTGGTGATGGTCGATATCAACCCCTGAAGTGAAATATCCGAGGATAACACCACGTAGACTAGTGGCCTGGGCAAGTGGTTTTTAACTGTTCAAAAGAAAAATATTGAAGACCACATAGGCCAATGGCCTATGGGCCTAACGACCGAAATTTATCAACATAGAACTTTCACGACATAACAACATATTTTTATTCTATGAGCAAAATCAACACTTGTGATAGAAATTCCTCTTCTGACAAGTCTCAGAGAGAAAGTTGGTTGGATTTCCACCACACCGGAGAAGCACAATGGGCAATTGACGACGGTCCGGGATCCATTCTGAAGGGAAAGGTGCGAGGTCAATACGTCGTAATTTTGAACCACGGTCATATGGGGAGGTCAATACTTTTACTGGCACACCACTCTCCAAACTTCTACACAAACTACGACGTGAGAGCATTTTGAGTCAGAGTAAGGTGGTAATTAATATGCCAGATTAGAAGAGATTGTGTTATTTAAGAAAGAATGTCGTATTTGCGGGAATATACATTTTTAAAATGTATTACATAATGAATACTTAACTTTTAATTCCCCAAATGAAGTTTTATTACTCATAATATTGTGAAGCTACTTAGTTTTGCAATCTACTGTTAAGTGAGATGAAAATTGTAAGAATAACTACAGGAGAACACATAGTAGTAGGTATCGCTCCATTCTCTTCAGGGACAAAGGTTAGACCAATTAATTTTTTACTAATTTGTAATTTTGCAGCAGTTTCAGTCTACCTTTATCGCGGTTATAATGGCCTTAGCGCTTTCTTTTGGCGCACTTCTAGTAGCGAGTGATGGTAGGTTATGGCAACCCATCTGTATTAAGGTTATTTCGCTTTTTAAGGCAACCTCGGCAAACGGAAGGTTTAAATATTCATTTGGAATATTATAGAAAGTTCATTCGAAATCCGTTAAACTATCGTATGATTTCATTGGATCGTTTGAAAATGTTTTTTGATTCCATTGGTTATTTTAATTGTAAACTATCCTTTGATTTTTTTTTATTGGACCATTTAAATTTTTATCGTTGATTCTATTGGTTATTTTAATTATAAACTATCCTTTGATTTTATTGGACCATTTAAATTTTTATCTTTTGATTTCATTGGTTCTTTTAATGGTTTTTCACCAGTTGTGGAATTTTCTTTCATTTCAATTTATGTCACTGTATAGAGTGCTATCGTCTCAGGTTGTATTATATATATATATTTACATATTTCATATGGGTATATTAATATTAACTTGTTGCTTACCGTTGTAAAAAGAACGATTTTTGAAAAAACTCTTTCCTTGACGACATTAGAAGTGCACGAAAAGAAGCGCCTAGGCGGTTGCCACCGCAATAAACGTAAACTGAAGCTATACCTGTATTTTTTCAGGTATAAATGCTACACTAAATGAAATCGATTTTCTAAAACTAATCGAAGCCTCTCCTCTCAGTGAAAAACCGTGCAACTGAGGTGGTGTGAAAATAATCCAACCCACGGATTTCAATTCGAGATATTAAACTTCCAGAAATTGGGAGAGGCTAATAAACCAATTGGATTCTCATCGCTTTTGGCACTGGCACGACTTTCTGTGGGAAGCATCACAATTATACCAAATCATCCCTTTCTTTTCTTTTCCATCCTATCTCGAGTCTACAGAACGTGATGCGATCCTATAAAATCCTTTAACCTTGCCTAGAGGGAAGGTGGTCGAAGGCCGCAGATGGTCAGGGTGGAGATGCCTTCAGGGGAGGGCGGGCATCGTTCTCTTCTGCCCTTATACGACGTGCTCGGATGATCGAAATCCCTGAGAGCTACAAAGAGAAAACGATCGAGATGTGTATTAGTGAGAAGAAAAAAAAGTTAGAAAATGTCCGCCCGCTATTCTCTCTGGAATCTTTGTTGAAAGTTTCTGAGACGTGAGACAGCTTGAAATCAAAGCCTTTTTGGAAGGCGTTGTGCCCGCTTTGATGGGGTTTGCTGATGACCATTTTATGATATAAAATTGCTGTTATTTGATGCCGATCGCGAAAAAGGGTTTGAGTGGAATTGGTATTACTAGTTAATGGGTGTTTCGGATGTTGATTTGTCCTTGAGGAACCAGAATTCCCTTTAGTTAATTAGTAATTTTTAATTATAACGTCGTACTAGAGCAACATAATTTGCTGTTGACGACGGTACGGGATGAATACCCTAAGGGAACGTAATTTTGAACCATGGTCAGTCGACATAAGAAGTTTTAGTTCATCTTGAGAAGTCAATTTTTTGTATTATGATTTAGGTAAGTAATTGAATTTACGTCACACTGGAGCAACTCAACAGGCTAATGGCGACGTTGAGGGGCCACTTTAGAAAGACAACTCGTAATTTTGAACTAGTGTTGTCGGTTAACAACTGAGCTGATAATCCACTCTCCAAACTTCAACGCCATGCCAACGTTAGGTCATCTGAGACCACTTAGATTTAGCGTGCACCAGCCCCCGGTATAACTTCAGTCTACGTTTATAGCAGTGGCAACTGTCTTGGTGCTTTTTTTTGGCACACTTCTAGTAGCGAGTTATGGCAGGTTAATGCAACTCATCTGTATAACGGTTATTGCGGTTTTTATGGCAACCTCGGTCAGCGTAAGGTTTAAATTTTCATTTTGAATATTCTAGAAAATTCTTTCAGAATCCGTTAAACTGTCGTTTGATTTCATTGGTAAGTTTGAAATAATCCTTTCCTTGGCGACTTTAGAAATGCGCCAAAACAATTGCGTCAAGGCCGCGTTGCCACCGCTATAAACGTCGACTGAAGCTGTACCCTCATGTACACGATGGGCTTTGGTTGGATCAAATTTTGAACTCGTAACCCTCCGATTGATAATTAGTGACTACAACTTGGCTCTAAATTTTGTCAAATCTTTTCACTAAGGCGTTCCTACAGCTCAATTTTCCTTGTCGTAGCATCTTTCCTTTTTCAAAGCATATTTTAACAATTACAAAACGAAATTGTTTGAATTACATTTATTTTTAAAGCTTACATAGCCTTAAAATAAAATGTAATTTTAAAATTGATCTGCCGGTTACAAAATAAGGAAAGTTCAACGTCAAGTGTGTCTAAAATAACTATTCAAGGTCGTTTTTTAACAGTGTCTTGGCATGAGAATGCTTTGCAAGCAACGATAATGAAACAGGTAACAAAAATGAGTATCGCAAGTCTGTTATTACCCAAATTCATTATGAACTTTTCCTTTCTGGATATTCTGGTGATGAACTTCCTTTCTGGAAATGAAATGGATATTAATTTGAGTGTTATTGAAGGTTGTGAATCGACTAGTTTGATTGGAGATCTCGGTCTAACATCAGGGTTTTGGTTCTTAGGAACACTATTTAAAGATTTGGTAGATGGGTGATATGAACATACGCCTTAGCGATGGGTTAAAGTCTTGGGAGTATGAGCACAAACAATTCTAGAAGATATATTCTCTTTTATGGCATTGATCCTGTAATACATTACCCCGACTTTTAATGGCTTTAGTGTGGTAACATCTCTTTATATAATTATTCAAAGAGGGATGGTAGATAAGTATTTTAATGAAAGTTGTACTGGAGTAACACTACGGGTTATGGACCACGGTCCGGTATCAATACATTAAGGAAAAGATCCTATATTCAAAGAGGGGAAAAAATCTAAGAAGAAATCTGGCTATTTTTAATATATTTCAATATACACCCCAAACAACTTCGGAAAATTTTGCAGTGCAATTGCTTTCATCGTTTTTCAACCCAAATATCTTGAAGATGAAGTATTAGCCTTTCAAGAAGATTCGACGAGATATCTTGTCCATCAAGATCTGACTATTTACTCTAATAACGAGATATCTCGTCAAGAAGATAATTCCGATTATTTGTTTATTAAAAGATCACGATCTGGTCAGGTTTCCTCTAACAACGAGTTATCTCGTCCATCTGACCAGTTTTTGTAATGGCCAGACATCTGGGTGAGACAACCACTAAGAAGGTTAAGATGGACGTTTGAGTGGAAGAACCAGTCTGATTTTAAAGGCTGTAGTCCAAGAAACACTATTTAAAGAGTTCATACTTGGGTGAAATAGATATGGGTCTTGTCAAGAAGTGTATGCGTCTTTCTATTTATACTGGTGATCTTGTTAGACTCCGTTAATAAGGATACCAGTTCATTACCATCAATTTGCATTATTATTTAAAAAAACGAAAGCCAAATAGATAGGATTATTTTAAAGATAAACTTACATAACCATGCCATAGACCAGAAGGACGACGTTGTTTTACGGATGTATTATTTAAAAGCAAAGAAAGCCAAATACATAGGATTATTTTAAATAAACTTACATAAACATGCCATTGCCCCGAAGGACGACGTTGTTATACGGATATATTATTTAAAACAACGAAAGTCGAATAGATAGGATTATTTTAAAGATAAACTTACATAACCATGCCATAGACCAGAAGGACGACGTTGTTTTACGGATGTATTATTTAAAAGCAAAGAAAGCCAAATACATAGGATTATTTTAAATAAACTTACATAAACATGCCATTGCCCCGAAGGACGACGTTGTTATACGGATATATTATTTAAAACAACGAAAGTCGAATAGATAGGATTATTTTAAAGATAAACTTACATAACCATGCCATAGACCAGAAGGACGACGTTGTTTTACGGATGTATTATTTTAAAGAAAAGAAAGCCAAATATATAGGATTGTTTTAAATAAACTTACATAAACATACCATTGCCCCGAAGGACGACGTTGTTATACGGATATATTATTTAAAACAACGAAAGTCGAATAGATAGGATTATTTTAAAGATAAACTTACATAACCATATCATAGACTCGAAGGACGACGTTGTTATACGGATATATTATTGAAAACAAAGAAAGCCGAATAGATAGGATTATTTTAAAGATAAACTTACATAAACATACCATTGCCCCGAAGGACGACGTTGTTATACGGATATATTATTTAAAACAACGAAAGTCGAATAGATAGGATTATTTTAAAGATAAACTTACATAACCAAACCATAGACCCGAAGGACGACGTTGTTTTACGGATGTATTACTTAAAACAACGAAAGTCGAATAGATAGGATTATTTTAAAGATAAACCTACATAACCATGTCATAGACTCGAAGGACGACGTTGTTATACGGATATATTATTGAAAACAAAGAAAGCCAAATATATAGGATTATTTTAAACAAACTTACATAAACATGCCATTGCCCCGAAGGACGACGTTTTTATACGGATATATTATTTAAAACAACGAAAGTCGAATAGATAGGATTATTTTAAAGATAAACTTACATAACCAAACCATAGACCCGAAGGACGACGTTGTTATACGGATATATTATTGAAAACAAAGAAAGCCGAATAGATAGGATTATTTTAAAGATAAACTTACATAACCATACCATAGACCCGAAGAACGACGTTGTTATACGTATATGTTGCAGAAGAAACTAATGAATTTCAAAATTTTGTGCAATGATTTACTTTTATCTATAACATAGTTTTGAGACAGAATTGTTTGGAAATTGTAAACGCTATAGTCACCAGGGAATTAATGTAAAACGTAAAAAACACAAACACTTAATTAAGGTTTCTGCGGTATGCGGATGTGGGAATTAATATTGTCTGCCCAACCATCTGTATAATTTTACGTAATTTCACACCTGGGCTACGACCTTCATCATGCGTTTGGATGAAACCATTTGGTCTGCGTACTAGGCGTTAACTAACGTGTCGCAAACAAAACAAAGATGAACTTAACTATTTAACAACAAGTTACAAAGGAATTAATTCTTTTCGGGTGGGTGTTCTTTCAAATGGTCTAACTATTACTATTCTCTTGGAAAAGGTAAATTTAATTTCTTCTGAAAATAAGTATTATAAAGCACCTGCTTCTTTCATAATTGCGTGTTGATGATATCACTTGCTGAATTAGATTTTTCAGAACTGAAATTGCCTGAATGATATGTACTTGATGATTTATAAACTCTCTCAACGAACCTCTCTGTCTTTGGTTTAATTAAATATGAAGTTTTTTTGGATGTGTAATAATTATTTATTTAACTAGGGGGCTCCGCCCCCTGCTCGCTTACGCTCGCCAACCCCCGGGGATTGCTGCGCAATCCCATTTGGTTTGCTTCGCAAACCAACACTCCTGTCACAGATACCATTTGGTTTGCTTCGCAAACCAACATTACTTTCACAGAGTGAAACTATCTGAATAATTCGTATTATGCTGATTTCACTTTCCGGTTCATGACGTCACAGCGAGGGCTTCGCTGCGTCTCGCTTACGCTCGCCGACCCCGGGGATTGCTACGCAATCCGTTTGGTTTGCTTTCTCAAACCAATACTTCTTTCGCAAGTGATTTAACTTTTTTTTGCTTTAACACTTAATGCACCCTAAACTAATAGCCGCATCAGTAAAAAATCTTCTGCATCTTGTTCCCTGTACAATTTTAACTAAACATTGTTAATATCCAAACTTTACGATCTGTACTTTGTCGGTAAACTGTCTTGAAAACAGAGGGAAAAAAGCGAGCCTTTTTCCTCGCCAAATAAAAAGAAATCGTTTTTATGGCAATTGTTGCTACGATAAATTTGATATCTGGCAAACCCGATAGTCAAAAGTGTAACCCACTACTGCTTTCGGAAGCAGCTATGCGAACTGAAAAATACGAAATTTGTGTCACCAACTTTTGATTGCATCGAATTTATTTATGAACCAATTTTAAAAATAATTGTACCGTAAGAAAGAGTATATTCTGAGGTATACTGCAATATTTTTAAAATTAAAAATTAACAGTAATACTATACAGATATGACCATTTTAGTTTTGTATCGGAAGTTACGATCTGAAAGTTCCGAAAATTGTATGACCCACTTTTATTTGCATCGATTTTATTTATTAACCAATTTGAAAAATAATTGTACCATAAGAAAGAGTGTAATGTAATGTATTCAGTGATGTTTTCAAATTTAAAAAATAATGGCTTTTGCCGTAGACAAAACGGTTTTAACAATAAGTAGCGAAAATATCCAAAGATTCCGAATTTTGTATGACGAACTTTTGATCGCATCCAATTTAATTATTAACCGATTTCAAAAATAATAGTACCGTAAGAAAGAGTATATTCTGAGGTATACTGCTATATTTTAAAAATTAAAAACTAATAGTAATTAGATATAGATACGGCAGTTTTAAAAAAAAGTAACAAAAATGTCCCGATTTTTCCCGAATTTCAAAAAAATATTATCAAGAACCACATTTAAATTTCAAAAAAAACTCGACGAGCTGCAAAAATTTACGTTGAGAGGTACTCTTAAAAAAAAACTCACGACTAAAGACTGAAATTTTGAATGTGTTTTGCTCACTCGCGGAAGAAATTTCACTTCTTCAACTTTAACACTTAATAAAACCTAAACTAATAGCTGCATCGGAAAAAAATCTTAATAATTATCCAGGGAATACGATGAAGAACAAAGCATGTTAATTTCATATTTTTCCGATCAGTACTTTCTCGGGAAACCGTCTAAGAATGGAGCTAAACAACAAAAATTTCAATTCTTCGGCGGCGGCGGCGGCGGCGGCGGCGGTAACTTTTTTTTAATATAGAGAGATAATATTTATGCTAAAACAAGAAGCCTCTTACATATACGATCCTGAATAATTTAATCTCACCCCAAGAATTCTATAACTAAAAAAGGCGATTTTGACTTTTTGAATAATTACGAATTCCACATTTTAAGTAGTGTAAGAATTTCGTAATTCAAATCGTGAAAAGTGCCATGTCTATGGCTATTAACAGACTAGCACTGACAGTGTGTTTTCTATGGCTTAAAAGCCTTTTATATGCTTCCCTAAGAAAAACGGATATTTAATGTTGCGGCATTTTTGCAGCGTGAGTGTAATATGAATAGGAGTCAAGTCTCAGATTTTTAAACAATTTTGATTCATTAACACAATATGATTACATTAGTAATTAATTAAGTTCAATGAAGAGTTTATCGAATCTCCACACAAATCACAAATACGTCTAATCCCTACTGTTGCAGTATCAAGAAACTATTTTAACAATGCAAATCCTCCACTTAAACAGGGCCGTGTTAGTCCGTTTGGAAAAAGTTGCGGATTAATATTGTGGGCTGGCGTATGTCAAATCTGTCGTGGTCTCAAACGTCCTCATGTTGGCGTGGTATGAGTTTGAAGAGTGGCCATTTGATCATGGTTCAAAATTACGAGATGGTGTTCTCGGACATCTTCCTTCGAGATTGATCCCAGACCGTCGCCAATAGCTCTTTATGGTGTCTTCAAAGTGACGTTAATCCAACTACCTTGCTATCTACCTCGCCACTAACTTAAATCAATATAGAATAAAGTCATATTAAATAAAATCCTACGAAAGACTTCAAAGAATAAAATAATCAAGATTTCAATAACAAAGCTTTGAATACATGATTAATACTTTCTCAATCTTAAAATCTTACTTCTTTAATGGATTTTTACTCGATTCTTAGAACAGATGTCGGTCCATTCCATGAAAAAAGCCAATCCGTTACTGGACCTTGGTCATTTTGAAACTTCACATGCTCTATAGAAGACTCTGTAACCTATTTCTGCATTGACATGCATCGTGTACCATCGAGCTCATTTATCAGCTTATTCCAGAGCAATGTCAAAAGAGGTGCCAATATCAAACTTATCATTTGGTCTTTTTTATACAATACTTCCAAGATGTCGATGTTAAGACCTTCCAGATAAAAGTCAAGGCTGCATTTTGTATGGAAGATGATCCCTTCATTTATATCGACCTTGAATTAGCTCATTTTAAATTCTACATGATGCCATTTTAGGCGGTTGATGCGCCGTTTAGTGTTACCCTATGCTGTTATTAGTGTAAAGGAAGGGTAAGGGGGTGCTTTTGCTAAAGGTACGTCTTCGGCATACATTAAAATATAATTAATCAGGAAATGCTATATATAAGACCGTTTCGAGCGGTTCAGACTTCGTGTTGCTGGGATATTCATCGGATATTAGCAAAATCATGAAGGTGAGTTGTTGTTATTTTTATGGCGTTTGTTTAGGTGCTTGATTTTCCATCTCGCTAGCTGACGATTAATGCAATTTAGCATTTGGTTTAGTTTGGATTAAATTTGGTTAAGTTAATTATTAAAATCCGTCTTAGTATTCTAGTAGTTTTAGTATCTTTCAATTCAAGATAGAGAGAAAACAGCATAATGGCGCTGGAACTCTGAAGAATTATTCTCAAGTAATTGTTCTCAATATTAATGAGTGGCTTATCAAGTGAATAATCTTTATGTTTTGTTGTTTACTCACCTTTAAACCTGAAGGTATTTTAGTTCAGATCGGTATTATTGGGCGCATTTGGGCCTTTTGGGCTCTTTTTGACGTAGGACTCAGATTATTTGTATGGCACTGACTTTGTTAATCGAGTTGAGCCATAATGTTGTCCAAAGCTTCTGCTCTAAGCTACTGATGAAAGATATAATTATAATCGAATTAAAATCTTTTGAGAAAATTAAGTACACAACGTATGCTTTTAAATATCAACTATAGGTTTTCTAATTGACCGCGGAAGTCTTAATAACTCATTCTGTAACTGTCAGAAAAGCAATTTTACTAATGAAGCTAAACTTTTAACTCTCAGAAAATGGACTCGCTTTTACTTATCAAATTTATTCCATTTTAGATAAACACCATTTTATAACAATAAAAAGGAGCCTTAGTAAAGTTAAACCTCTTTTCATATCAGACATAAATCTTGTTCAACTAACTGAAAAAAGGAATGACTGTACAAATGTCTACCACTTAATTTCTTTTCTTGAGTTAATTTGCATGTTTATGTCTCAGAAATTTGCGATTCTATTTCATTGTGTAGCGCAAATTTATAAAAGTAAGCCGGTTTTCCCTACATATAACTGGAGACGTATAAAGGGGCAAGTACCGTTTCATGTTTTATAGATTTTATATGAATTATTCGTATACTATGAAAAACTTAATTTGCATCATATTACTGATAACGAAATTCAATCTGTCGTATTGGCTTCTGGTCTATTGTTTCTGAGAGCAACGTTTTTTGGAAACTTTTGAGGTCAATAGCCCTCCAATAACGGTTCGCAATTCATATTTGACAATGTGGTGTCTCTCTAGTGAAATTATCGCATATTTCAAGTTAATGACGATGTATTCTGAATTCTGGATAGAGTTTGACAAGGAAAATCACGCTTGTATAAAAGAAATAACGTTATTTATCTTTCCAATATGGTTCGTTTTGCGTGATGCGTTTTATGCAGTGGATTATGTATCAAACAAAACAAGTAGCATTTTAAATCTATGTTTTTCATCATGAAACATGAAGGCTGAAAATAGTATATCTAGTGCATCAAACGGCGACGTACGTCGTAGAACAAAATCTTTGCAGTACATTTTTTCCTTAATTATATTAAAAATTTGGTCGTTTTTTTTTTAAATCATAAGTTACGATGTTTTGTAGTCAAAGCGCGCTCCTTGCAACACCTTTTTTCTTCTCTAGCTACAAAACAACCTCCCTACACCGCCGAATTACCATAAACATTTTGTAAATAACACAATTTTTATGTCAATGACAAAAACTATTTAACTTCAAAAGTTGTCTATAGAAATGCAAATTCTGAAAGTATATCTCGGTTTTAAATAAAGTAAGTCAATTAAGTTTGATGTTTTATTATAAATATGTAATACACATTTAGCCGATAATTGTGTTTTACGTCTGTTTTTAATTTTACTGCTATGTTCAAAATTCGGACAAAATGCCTGCAGAAAAATTGCAGTTGCTTGGAGTTGTGTTGCAGAACACGGAATATAATTCCGCACCTGGGGTCTAGATCAATGTTTACCTTCCTTGCACAAATGGTGACTACTTTAATAGCGATTAAATTGTCTTTTACAAGCTGTCTTAGATCGACTAACCAGCTGTTGATGGACGATGTATTTTCTCAATAGAAATAAATTACCAGATATTGATCTCGTCATTAGAAAGATTGATCAAATCTTGATAGACGAGATATCTCGTCGAAACCACACGGAGAATTTAGAAGAACATTCCAAGCAATTACTGACTGCTTATCACAGAGATTTGTCTGGGCTCTGTTCTTCCAAACTTTATATAATGCCATTGCATTACTTTGAATTTGCAATGCGTCATAAAATTTGAATCTTTTTGGAACCTGTGCGAAATTGCATTACTTTTAACTAAAACATTTAATTAAATAAATAATAATATTTTTATTTATTTTTTAAAATGACCATCTAAATTTTTTCATAGCTGTGTTAGATTTTATGAAATAGGTTCAGAAATTTTTAATTGTTATTGATTAGCAATAATGAAGTAAAGGAAGGTAAGGTCTAATCAATAGACAAGTTGAATCCACTCGTTCCTTCCATTTTTTTGTGTTACTTTAAAAAGTTGCACATTTTGTTTATAATCCAGGGGCCTTCAAGTAAGTTTGCCTATTCGTAACCCAAGCATACTGACTCATGTGGAATTTCTCCCATCTTCTACATAACTACACGCCAATGCGTTAAATTGAAACATGTCAAACATGAAGTCACACTTGGAAAATGGAAATTATTTTATCAAAAAATAAGTATACCAGCCATATTTGTTAAATGAGCCTGATTTTTTGTTAAATGTTGTGATTTTATCTACAGGTTCTTATCTTTCTGGGCTTAGTTGTCGCCGCACAAAGTGCTGCTGTAGTCTATCACCCAGCATGGTGGCCTGCTGCCTCTGCATATCAAGCTAAAGATGTGAGTAGTACATTCTCTAAAAGTGAGATAGTTGATTCATGTGACTTACAAATGAAATACTTCATCTGGGCTGTAGTTATCTGTATCAAACAAAAATATTATGTCCAATCTTGTTGTTTTTGAGTTGACGACTGCTACATGCTGTGTATATAAGTATCTAATGCTTAACAACACTATAAACGAGGGCTTTTTAATAAAGAATGATCATAAATTAAGAAAAATAATTTCCTGTGATAATCCTACAAATTTTTATGGTCTTTCTAAAAATACTCTCCATTACACGCAATGCACTTATCCCATCTCTTTCCAAGTCTTCAAACACATGCTGAAAGCCATTTTTTTGACTGGTCTTTCAAAATCGTCTACGCAACTTTTACTACTGCCTGTGATGATGAAAACCGCTTTTCCCCGGAGGTGTTTCTTCAAATTCGGGAAAAGAATAAAATCGCATGGTGTACATCAGGACTATATGGAGGATGGGGAACACACATGACGTTGGTTTTTTAAAGATATGACGATTTTTTAAAGCGAAAACAAAATTGCAATACAGTGTATTGCACTTCAACGTGTCTATCCATTTTTGCTAAGGCTAAAGTAAAACTAAGCGTTCTTGGCCGGCTGCCAAGGCCTCAGTAATGACGTCATGACCGTGAAGCGTGCGCTATCTATTCTCCACTTATCCCGCAGCACATTCAATATGAATTTTATTTTTCTTAATTTTTTTAATCACCTTTTTAAAAAAATTATGGTCATTCTCTATTGAACAGCATTTTTAACATTTTTAATAATGTTTAGATTGTCGATTTATTTCACTAATGCCGTTATCAAATTTGTAATCAGTCGTATACAGTAAACAACTTTTAAAACGTAGAAAGAAGAGTCGAAAAGACTGTGTGTTTAGTAATTGAATTATAAATTTTAATACTGAATTACATTAAAAAGAAAGATTATAGGTTGATTGGATTAATAATTATAATTTTATATATATATATATATATATATATATATATATATATATATATATATATATATATATATATATATATAAATCAGTAAACAAATATCATGAGTGTTTATCCAGATTAATTTTAACTGCTATGAACCGAAGTACTTCCTGAAACTTCCTTGAGAAACTCTTAAGTATTTGGAATCTCGAAAATTGTGTTTTCTTTATCGAATTTCAAAATAATGTATAAAATCAAGTATCCGTGTAAAATAAGATTTGGTTTGATTTCGCACTTCAGAACCTTCTTCTGCGCGAAGGTTAATTAGCCCTACTAAATTAAAGGTCCTTCCTAACCATCGTAAATAGTAATTAAACAGACTTATCTCACGTTATCATTAAAACAGCATGCAATGTTTTGGTAAGTAATTAGTTTGATTAAAATATTACAGGTAAAAAAACGAAATGCAGGTTGTGCTAGTATATAGTTAATTTACGTTACACTGGAGCAACACAACGGGGTATTGGCAACGATCCGGGATCAATCCCGAAAAGTAAGATCCAAGGACAAAGCCTCGTAATTTTGAATCTATGGTCAGATTCCAAAGTTAACAAATGCGTTCGCACCCCACTCTCCAAACTTCCACACCACACCAACGTGAAGACATTTGAGGCCACTACAGATTTAACGCGAATCCTCAACCACGTACAAGGATGATCTTGGTTGGATATAGTTTTGAACTTGCAACTCACAGGTTGCTAATCTGCGACAGTAAAATTTGAGCTACCACGGCCTCGAAATGTCACCAAGTCTGAACTGTACTAAAATGTGATAATAATTTCCCAAATCTCGAAAGATTAATTTTCATTATTCTGAGGTAGGTCGAAATGAGATAATTTCCATTATGTCTCTCCTGTCATAAATTCCAAGACTAGTGCAATTAAGAATGTTCTTCCATGACACCGACATTCTGCAGAATGTGGTCATGAATAGGCGCTCTGTATTAGGCCTACTTGTGACAGTCAGGAGAAAACGTATTTTCTGTGACATATTCCATAGCTTTAGTGTGGGCGTGATCAGCTCAAAATCTTTACAAAGACGTCTGTTCTGCTCAACAATTTACTTTCCTGATATGCAAAACCTTAACTTTCCATCAAGATTAATGCTACAATTATATTTCTGAATATAAAGATGGAATGGACTTGCGCATTGTGCTGTAAATTACAAGGAAAGGGTGTTGTACTGTTTAGAGATGCCATTGAAGCAAGCGCCCATCTGTCGAATGCAGCATCTTCCTATTGTGAACGACGGAAATACTTTGTCTCTGTTAGACCACTGATATTAACAAGATAAAACATATGTCACGTTTATGACCTCAAATCATGCGTGATCTTGAACCTCATCGCGACCTGTTCCTCTCTATATCAGCACGGGATAATGTCTTAATAAGGCAGAAAGAATACATTAAGAGTAAATGTTGGGTGTGGATTACATGCGTACGTTAACAAAGGGAAACCCTGATTAAGTGAAGAATATGCAACAAAAAATAAGAGGCATTTAATGAATGTTATTATTTGCCACGCAACCATGCTGTTTTGTGTGGTTTGAATAGAAACTCATATTGCCATTACGTCTACCGAATTAAAATTTCTAGATAACAGTATCGTATGATAAAAATGGCATTTTTTCTTTTTGTCTTTTGGAATCGTAAGTATAACCTTAACATTATTCATTACTTTTTTTTATAAATGTATGTTTAAATATTATAGAAAATTAAAACCTTTATTGAAAATTAACTTTAAAAAACTAATATTTTACATATTTCAATGGTTATTCAAAGGAAAATGGTAGGTAAGTAGTTGAATTTAGGTTGCACTGGAGTGACATAACTGGGTATTGATAACGACCTGAGATCAATTCTAAAGATAAATACCTTTGGACAATTCCTCGTAATTTGTAATTTGGAATCACGATCAGATGTGGGGTCAATACTTGAGCTGGTTCTACACTCTATCAATTCTAAACTATACCCCCCCACCCCACGTGCACGATGGTCTCTCGTTGGATCGAGTTTCGAACTCGAACTCCTCCGTTTGATAATATGCGACTCTACGAAATGGGCTACAGCGGCCCTAATATGTTTGGAATTGATATTTTTGTTACTATCATGATGCATCTGATGTTTGATATGACACAAATGATGTTTCATTTAATCATATATCTTGGAAGGTATATTAAAGAGTTAAGATGCCTTTCAAATAAGATAGGTTACTCTCCATAGAAAAAGTAGCTAAATTAAGTAATAAAATATATGTAATTCAAAAGATTACATAATACAGTATATTAACATTTTGACACAGATTAGAATGTTATAGATTATAGATAAAAAAAGGTGGTATAATAATATGGTTATGAGTTTCTAATGATATATAACAAACACTTTAGAATGCAATTTATTCGTTTTTTACAAGTGTGGTCTAATCATCCTTCGCTTTATTTCTTTTCACGTTTTATTGATTACAATAATATTTAAAATTCTTTACTTAAGGTGTAAACTAGAAATCACGAAAATCGACCAGAATATAAATATTTTTTTATTAATTCAAAATATTTTCCAATTTTTTAGCTGTCAAACGATTTTAAGATCTTACAAATATTAGAAATAGTATTTTTAATTACAAAGGGTTTCATTTGCTACTGTCACCATGAAGAGACATGTTTCTAAAACTTTAAACTCGATTTCTGAAGAACTGCATTTTTGCAATAGGATGCTTTGTTCAAACAGTGATATCTCCACAATGAATTCATCTAGCAAAACTGTTCTTGCATCATTATGATCTATATAATACAGTGTATGTTTTGAGCCTCAATCAGAGCATTCAGTCAATAAATGGATTTTTAATTAATTTTTAAATTCTAAAATTCTTGAAAAATGGTGATTTTTTAACGTTTTTTTGATTAAAAATTTGTAAAAAAAAAGAAAAATTATATATTAAATTTCTCAACAAATTAGAATTTGAGATATTATGTTTAAAAACATTCTAATTTGCTAATTACGTCTTAATTAGATAATTAATAATTTGTACAATCTGATTTTTTCACCCTAAAATGATTTTAAGAATACATAAATTACCTGTGGTAAAAATAATCTTCTAGTGTATATGTACACCATAACCCTCTTCGAGGTTTACCCATATCCATTCTAAAACCTTCAGTCTTCCCTGCATGATTTCTAACCAGGTTTAATTATCTTCACCAACATATTTCCTAGGATTCTTTAACCAATGGAAGGAGTTAACTAGTCATTATTGTGGTGTAAAAGCATGCTACTTGGAAACCTCGTCATGCGAAGAAGGATATCCATAGGAAACCTAATAAAAGGTTCTTGAGTGCAAATGTTGAATTAGTACAACCTTTGAAATATTTTTTATTTATATACTAGCAGAATTACTCGAATTTACTCAAGTTTAATTGGTTAACTGCAGATTGAAAAAATGTCCAGAATAACAACTTTTCTCTTTCGTAGAATAATACCAACATCATTTAAATGGCAGGAAATTGATTTTTTAACTGCCTTTCGATATATCGATAATTGCTACAATTTACTTTTGACGCAAAACATAAAAATAGTCACTGAGTTATTGCAAATACTCACAGTATTTGCAATAACTCAGTGACTCACAATATGCAAAAAACACGTAACACGGAAATTAATGATTTTGTATCAAAATGATCCAAGGTGTATTGATAATATGAAATATTCAATGTAACAAACATCCCACTATTATGGGACATAACATTTAATAACTCAAACAAACATTCTACTAATATAGGACGAAATATTCAATGTACAAAAGCATTGTATTTTGTAGATTTGATTGTTACTTCTCTATAAAAAAATATGATTCAAAATATGCAAAAAAAGGCATATTCAAGTACAGTACTCAAGTATTACACACAAAGCGTTTCATTGAAGCAGATTACTTGTATTAAAATCATTAAAAAATATATCAACATTCGAAAGGGAATTATAAAATTCAAAAATATATATGTAGCAAAAGTGTTACGTGCATTCTTTTTTAACGGCTTAACAGAAACTTATTGACAGTTTCTGGTTATATATACTTTAATTAAAAGAATGTCAAAAAACTTTTTTTATATTTTATAGTATAATGCATTAACAATAGTCGTGAAGTTATGAGTTGTGTACTTTATGTATCGGAATTTGTTTATAATAACAACTAACATTTTTAGAGGGGCATTCGTCCACTCACAAGACTTAATAAAGCGATATGAAAACAAATCCTTGTTCTTTCCCATAGGGCCTTGGTAATTACGTTTTCGGGCACCATACCGCAAATCCAGGAGGTCCATCCTACCACAGCGAATCAGGAGACATCACAGGAAAGAAGGTTGGCTCATACGGTGTCAAAGACGCAGACGGCAAAGTCAGAATTGTGGACTATGTAGCTGATCATGAAGGTTTCAAGGCCAACATCAGGACTTCCGAAAAGCTTGCCGAAGATCACAAGGATCCTGTTGGAGTTAAAACTACTGAGCTCAAATCTGTGCCCTTTGTTTACGGCCATCCTTTCCCAGTACTCGGACACCACTATTACATCCCCGTCTAAGTAACTGACCTATGGACTGTAAAATGAACAACCTCGATCTTTCTTTTGGATTCCCAGTTTCTTGTTGCAACTCTTCCGTGTTTATTGTCAATTTTGCTAAAGATGAAATGTAAAATAAAGTTTTGTTGGATAATTAATAAGAAGAATTTGATAAGAATTATTTTTTCATCGTCAATTACATATAGTCTTTCAATTACTTTATTTCTTTCACGAGTCATTCTTGTTAATTTGTTTCATTTAGTCAATTACTTAAGTTACTTCACAATAAATTAACTTATAAATGCATTGCATATCGTATTACACTGAGATGTTGTTTTGTACGTAAATTTGTATGAAAATCGAAGTACAAGCTCAAAAACGAGTCTTTAGTGCATCTTAAAATCAATTTGATAAACAACTACATTTATTATACTCAAATTTATGTTAAGCTTAGAACTCCATAACGTATCTTCAAACATTAATATAAGAGGCAATGTTTTGACCATAATTTGACCCCTCTTTTATAAAGCAGCCAACATTGTTTCTAGTTATTGCAATACCTGAGCATAACATCAAGTACTCACAAAGGTCAGTGTCCTCTAGATAAGTTTGTAAGGATATGCCATGTTTCTACATCTTTATATACAAGGGAGTGAGAAAATTTTAAAATGTACAGTTTTAACCCCCCCCCCCCCCAATAGAACAGTTAAAACTTCCATAAAATTTTTTCGCAAAATATTGTGCTCCTACATAGCATATTAATATGAGTAAAAATCATATTGTGTAAAACACATGTCAAATATATTTATACTATAAATTGCACAAATTCGATTTCGTGATAAAAAATTTCAGTCACTGATTCGTGATTAATGAAATGTTACATACAACATGAATTGTAACTTTATTTGACTTAGGATCAACCTATACTGAGTATTGTTTTTCGTCAAAAGGCATTCGGAAATGAAATTCAAAACGAGAAACAACAAGAATTTAGCTTAAGTAAACCAACTTGTGAAAAATTGGTAGAAAAGGTAGTCTGTAGGTAGTAGTAGTAGTTAAAAATAATCTAATAGGAAGGAAGACACAACACAACGTAAATTAATTACCTAACTCTTTCAGCTATCATTTTTTGATGCACATCATCTTTACTTCACTAAATAGTGGTATTTATTACCGTTTATGAATTTTGCCACGCTCTGCTCATTCTAAAAATACCCAATGTCCTGCATTAAAAAAATATTTTCGGATATTTAAATACCATGTCTGGGAAATACAAGGAGAATATATAGCAATAGTTAATCACATTTATGTGTCTAACATGTAAAACGTTAAAAACATTCGATAAGATACCATCGAATTTTCCAAAACGGTAATGTAACATTAAGAATATGCAAAGCTCTTGGGAATCATGGGGTCTCTAATTGCAAAGTATCAGTAAAAGCTGACTTAACAACATTGAGAGTATGCAAAGCTCTTGCGAATCATGGGTCTCTAATTGCAAAGTATCAGTAAAAGCTGACTTAAGTTTTCAAACAATTTAACATTTAAATAACGTTTGGTTTTAATGACGTATTTCGGAAACATTTCTGGTGCTATAATTGCTGAATTCAATTCACGTAACCTATAGGTAAGTATTTTTATTAGCGTCATACTGGAGCAACACAACGGGCTATTGGCGATGGTACGGGAACAATCCCCCAAGCGTAACCTATAGGAAATAATTAATTATAGTAATCATATCTATTCGAAAGGCTGGTATGTTACTTCGCAAAATTCACTACGCTACAATAATGGACCGGATAATAAGATGTGATGGTATAAGGGAAATAATACATGCTTTAATAAGGGGATGGTCCCATTACGCGCTGCAATCACACTATCAACCCTTCTTCTTTCAACAAGGTTTTGATACACTGCTTCGGGTATTTGTGTCCATGCGTTCATGCTGCAAGAATGTCTCCAGCTCAGCTGTAGATTTCGGACGTGGTTCCCTGGTCCGTTAGCGTCGCTCTAACTCATCCCACAAATGTTTTATGGGGCTTAGGTCGGGACTCTGAGCAGGCCAGGGAAGACGTTTTACATCCATATCTTGATACCACAGCTTGACAAAGTCTGCAACATGACATGAAGCGTTGTTGTCCTGGAAGTAACATTCTTCCATTCCATAAAATTACCAGAGTGTAAGAAGAACCTGATTGTCCAAAATGTTCATGTATGCGTTGGCGTTCAATTTACCAGTAACAACATGCAAAGGTCCCACGCCATACCAAGAAAAGTATCCCCAAACAAGTAGTCGGATTTTATGCTAATCCGCTTGCGTCAAGTCCATTATTGTAGGGTAGTGTAGCTACCTTTGAAAAAGTTTTGGTGTTAGAACAATGTATATGACGCAAAAAAATGTTCCTAGGAAACTGGTTAGAACATAGATAATTTTTAACCTGACAAACCTTGAAGATCTTCAAAAGCTGAAGAGAAGTACTTCATAGTTACATGCAAACGTAACCAATTAAAAACATTGCCTGAAGTATGTTCGTTAACTGACCGTTCAAAATTCGAGTTGTTGTCTTAGGATCTTTCCCATCATGATTGGGAGCTGGTGAACATTAAATCTGTCTTCACATTGGCGTGGTGTCGAAGTTTGGAGATTGGGGTTCCGGCTCATGTGTTGTCCTCATCACCTGACCGTGGTTCAAACTTACGCGATGTCTTCGGATTCTTGTTTACGCGTCCCTTCAGTATTGATACAGTTGTGTTTCTCCAGTGCGCTGTAAATTATACTATCTACCTACCTGAATTATTTTCAAATCTCAATTTGGAATTGCATTGGTTACAGTGACCACAGCAAAGAAAGGATTGTCAGAACATGTTCTACATGGATGTGTAGCAGTAAATAAACCACTTATAAAAGCTGAACTATGTAAAAATATTACTGCGGTCCAAAAAAACATTAAAATTGGAACCTAGTGGTCTGGGAAAGGTTCATATTTACACATAAATCCAAATTCAAACGTTTAGATTCTCCTTAGAGATGAAAGCTTGGAATGATTTTGAACACAAACAAATTCCAATGCTATTTATTTTCATAACTAATAAATTATGAAAAGTATTTAAATCACAGCGGACAATAGCCAAGTTGATTTATGAACACCATTTTAATATCTTCATATCATTTACAAAATTAGTCTTTTAGCATCTTGACTATCGATATCTGTGACACCTATGCTATCAATATCTTTGACACCTATGTTATCGATATAAATGTATGTGTCATATACTACAGATAATAAAACTGAGGGCTGTTTGCAAACCTTATTACTTTTAGGCAATCATAAATAGTTAGACAGAATAAAAGTTTAGAGATTATATTATATTATAACTTCTTTATATTTATTTGTCTTAGCAGAATTCCCTATTCCTTGTGGATCAATTTAAAATATTAAAATCTTTTTAATGTATTACTTATGGCAAATTATCATATCAAAAGCCATACATGAATAATATCATTCCTCTAATTATCTATGAAGAAACGAATCGGATGAAACACGAGATTTTAAGGAAAATCACGACTTCAACAAGGTTACAAACTGATAAATGAAGTTTGTCA
Source organism: Metellina segmentata (assembly GCA_947359465.1). Taxonomy (NCBI): domain Eukaryota; kingdom Metazoa; phylum Arthropoda; class Arachnida; order Araneae; family Tetragnathidae; genus Metellina; species Metellina segmentata. The sequence goes on from OX375875.1 coordinate 35,905,379, forward strand.
ACATTGTAACGAGATTGAGGCGTAATCTTATTGAAGGGGATTACGTGAATTCAGGAAATGCAAATGAGCATCCGAAATTGATGCACGAAGAAGCTTAGCAAGAAGCACAAACCGGAAGAGTGGAAAAATGTAGATCAAGGCTGTTACAGGACACGCCTTACCTGTGAATGTCACTTGTCGCTCTTTGCTGAGGCGAGGGACACTTATGAATTAAAATAAAAACAAATAGCGTAAATTCTGTGGATTTTACCGGGAATCCTCGGTCTGAAGCGTGGACAGACCTTTTTCGGTACCTTGACAAATTAAAAAAAGATATTGGTTGGTATATAAGATGGAGATATTCAGTGTTACAGCACTCGGATTATCTCACAGTCCAGCAATCAACAATCATGCAGGTAAGAGATTGATATCCTCACTCTTTGGGTTAATTTTCAGTTTTGTTTTGTCATAAATGGAAAGAGTAATTCCCATAAAAGGTTTTGTTGCTTTATATGGTTGTTTACGAAAGAATGCAGAAGTTTCATTGAATCAATTTAAAAAAAATATAATTTAATATCATTATAGGTGTACCATTGTAATTCTCTGAGATGAACCCACAGTACATTTTACTTTATTTTAATAATTTAATTTATTTTCCTTTATTTTTCAAAATGGATTTTTTGGATCCAGTATCAGGTATGAAATTTGTGTTGCCGTGTAACAAAATTCCTTCAAATAAGTCTTACGAAAATTCATGTTTGTAATTATAATTATAATTAAAGTACCGATTTTTTCAAATTTAAAACGCCTTAGCACAATCATTTCGTACAAATAAATGACAAAACATTAGTCATCCCTTAATACAAGTAAATGGCGCTATATGGTTTCATTATTGTTTATATTTTCAATTTGAATTGATGTAAAGGAAATATATGCTACTATTCTTTTACTATTACACTACTGCAGTTTTTATTAACTACATATATTTTGAAGGAAGTCCTGTAATTTATTTAGTTTGTTTAATTCAATTACATTCTGTGATACATGTATAAAATAATGGTGAATGTATACATTTCTATGTATGTTTACAATACTTTATATGGGGAAAACTTTTTCTAAATTTAAACTAATATCTGGTAGATTTGTATTAAATTGTATAGCACACAGTATTAGTAGTTGTCAAATAATGTTCCAATAAAATATAAAGATAATAGAAGCCCTCTACCCTCCACACTTAAGCGATTGATGTAGCATTTTGGCCTTTGATAAAGACTATTCGTTATCAAGAGGCTATTGATCCATTGCTCATAGTTCATTTTCAAACAAGAGTGGAAAATGTTCAATTTATTGCAAATTGAGAAAACTGATTCTTGAAATCAAAGGAAAATTAAAAAACTGTCGAACCAAATCTCTCGACAGATCTGGTAAACTAAAAAACATTGGAACGTATGTTATTACTAGAGCTTCATTATTTAATATTAAAAATTTGAAATATCATTGGTTTAACCTTTTTTCCCGAAAATAAGAACTGTGTATAGCGTTTTAAATGCAAATTACAGAAATGACTCTTCGTTTTTCCAACTAAGAATTGTTTTGATGAATTTGTAATCAATATTTTATTCCGTGAGTAATATATACATTTATATATATATATATATATATATATATATATATATATATATATATATATATACCTAATACTTTATACATATATGAATGAATTTACTTAATTTTTAGGTCCTCGTTTTGTTCGCCCTCTTTGCTGCCTCCCAGGCTACTGTTTTACTCGGAACCGGCGCTAGCACTCAATACAGGAGCCAAGATGTAAGTTTCATACCAATTTAACTAACATTCGTAAATATTTATTAGTTTTGCATGCTACAAATTGAAATAAAAGGTTAGCTTTTATTATTTACGCAATTAATTATAATATTTAGCACACAACGGAGTAATCTAAGAGAACACCAAAATAAAATATTTACAAAGTACTTTAAACCTAATTTAACTGCAAATTTGTAACAGCTAAAATTTGATTTAAATAATAGATAATGCGTATAAAACATAAAATTTTTATCTAATTCAAAATAAATTTATATAAACTACGCTATATGCCATAAAAAATCGTAAGAAGTTGCACATTGTTTGAAAAGCCTTAAGGTTTAAATTCAATGGGGTACTTAACATAATATTGAATATTGGCATAGTTAATAATAAGTTAGGCACATTTCTGACAAGTTTCCTAAAAGAAGAAGTAAAAAATAGCAATGGGCAATTGTAGTTAGAACTTAAAAAGTTTTATTCCATGGAGTTCCATTTGACATCCTCACATAACATTTTGGCTATATTTGTAATATATTGTGATTTCTTGAGGCATTCTCTAAATATACGAGTTTTAATTAACACAGAAAATAAAAAAAATAGGGAAAAAAGGAAATTTTTAAAATGTCAGTTAGATGAAGTTTTCGACAATTTTGTAGATTTTCATAATTGGTTGGGTTTTATAAAGCAAGAATTATATTTGGCCAATATGAGTCAAAAATAGGATGGTTAACATCCAGCAATGGGCATACATACAAACAAGGAAAGTTTTACTGAAGTAGATGAGAGAAATATATCCAATGTAAATTACAAGAATCAAACCTCGCCACCTACAACTCGCAGGTTGTAGGTTTTCATGAGTTCAATGTACAAATTTCGAGTTCTCATTCAATTACAAAAAAGTGTAATTATTGGCAAAATCCCATGCTTCGATAACTAGTTTGCATGAATTGAGCACCATCGATAACCATTATTTTTCTTCAAATAGAACCATGGCAACTACGCTTTCGGATACAATGAGGGACACGGTTCCGGTTCTACCTTCCGCAAAGAAACTGGTTCCCATGGAGTCGTGGCCGGATCTTATGGCCTTGCCATTGCTGATGGACGCCAAAGAGTAGTAAACTACGTCGCTGACGCTGCCGGATTCCGCGCTGACATCCAAACCAACGAACCCGGAGTCGAACCCAAGGATCCAGCTCACGCTTCCATCAACAAGGCCGGACTCGTAGTAGCCCCTGCAATCCATTACGCCGCTGCTCCAGCCCTTGCATACCATGGCCCCGTCCCAGCCCTCGCATACCATGCCGCCCCAGCATCTGCTGTTCATGTTGCTGCTGGACATCCTTTGGGAGGTTACAGCTACAGTAGTGTCGTTGGACACCCTGGTCTTCTTGGTCACGGACACTATTTCCTATAAGTAGTTAAGCGGAGTGATAAACTAGTTCTTATTTACGATCTCTTCGAAGTCTTCGTTAAATTGGAAATTTCGAAATCCGAATGTAGTGCCATGAAAAACAATTGCTAATTGTTCGTTGTATTTTAAAATAGATTCGAATTATTTAGTTTTGAAATAAAGACGATTTGTTTTGAACATTTTTTGTGTGATTTTCATGAACAAATGTATATCGTAACCGTTTACAATGAACCAGACAAATTTTAGTTTCGAGTTGAATTTTTATTTTCAAATATTCACATACTTTCATTTTGCTACGAGTTTAATATTATTTTCCATGAGAGCAAAAATTCGTTTAGTTAATTAAGAAAGATTCGAATATTTTTCGTTCATGCATTGCAATCCTGCTGTAGTTGAAAAATTGCAATTTATACTAAGTGAAGAGGGTTTTAAATTTTGAAAAACATGCAGCTTTTCTTTCTCAGAATAGTATCTTTTTAAATAATTCATTGTAAAATACAAATTAGTGTTTTATTAAAATGATCAAGCGTATTGTGAGTATTATTTCATAAAAATATTAATATTACGATTATAAACGTCTTTTATGGTGTAACCTGAATGTAAATACATCTAAATGTAGGGATTAATCATTCAGTAAGGATGTTTTAAAAGAACTCTGAAGCTTTCAGACATACAGAATTGTGAAATCTTCTTTGGGAAGGATTTTAACTACCTAACTTCGACCCTTCTAATTACTATTCAAAGTCGAAAACACTGTTAATGTGTGTAGAAATGCAAAGTGGTCCTCTTGAACTATCAGAAGACGTAGTCGGAGTCAATGAATTTCAATTAAGTGTTCCACATATGCTTCAGTCTCTAAATGTTTGAACACTGGTATGATCTTGATTCAAAAATAAGCAATAATGGTATCTCGTTTACCTTTAAAAAACTTCTTCAAGGAAATTTTGATCAACTAATCAAATTCTTATGCATACTCTTTGATTCCTACCATTGTCTTGAACCTAGTTGCTGCTTTTCTTACGAATTTCTCTCTCTCTCATTTGTCTCAATTCTTGCCACCTATTTGGCTTACAATGACTCAATAAACACACGCATAAGACAACAAACAATGTCTCAGTTCTCTTTCAAACCACTGAAATATGATAGAAATTTCTGAATTATCAAGTATGAGCCCTTGCGCATATGTGGCCCTTACGCCATATTAAACCTAAAAAAACCATCCAACTAATTTTTCGATTTAGAGAACATTTAGTAAAATTTGGTGAAGAACATATATACCAGGAACCCAAATGTTACAGAAAAAGTAAAAATTAAATAATTCGAAAAGTATAGACGATAACGTGATGCGGTTTTCACAGAAATGCACAAAGAGACGGGATTTTTGTAATAGCGAAAAATGTATTGGTCCAGAATAATTACATTAGTCACATACTGGAAGCGTTTCAGTTGTGTCAATACTTTGTATCGTGGCGCACGAGTTCGCAACGCAGCTAGGATTACAAGTGTAGAATGTGACCGCCGTTATTTATGAGAATAGCTGTCAGACGTGGCACGACATACTGCAAAGCATTGAAGAGGGTTCAAACTGCAATTTCTGCCACACGAATAGCTTCTTTTTACATGGCCAATGACGTCGGTTAACGTCTGTACACCTGTGACTTAAAGTAGCCCCATAACCAAAAGTCACAAGGTGTTAGATCTAGAGACCTTGGTGGTTATTCGTGTTGGAAAATGCCAATGAGGATACTGTCGTAGACCAAATGTTGATCGAACCAGGTGCTGGATAGGACATACGAAGAGATGAGTCGCTATATCCTGCATAAATAATAATATGTGCGGAAAATATTTTTTAAAGCCATGCATTGCCTGTGACAGAAACTGCTCGACCGCCCCGGGAGTAGAAAGTGCTTAAAACTGTGACTTACGTCGCAGAACAGTCTTTGTAGAACAATATTTCCTTAATTTTATTAAAATTTTGTCCGATATTTTTTCTCCAGTCATATGTTACGATGTTCTGCAGAGCAAAGCGTACTCCTTGGCATACCTGTGTTTCTTCTCGAGCTGCGGAACAACCTCCCCTACACCGCATAATTACCACAAACACTTCATAAATAACGCATCTTCTACGTCAATGACAAAATATTTAACTTCCAAAAGGTATCGACAGAATTCCAAATTCTGAAAGTATGCCTTGGTTTTAAATAAAGTAAGTTAGTTAATTTTGATATGTTTTATTATAAATATGTAATACATATTTAGCCGATAATTGTGTTTTACGTCACTTTTTGACTTTACTGTAGTTTTCGAAATTCGGACAAAATGCCTGCAGATTAATTGCAATAGCTTTGAGTCGTGTTGCAGAACACTGAATACAATTCTGCACCTGGGTGTACCATCGTGGAGAGACTCCCTAGAAGAAAAAAAAGCTCTAATATACACTGCTGTTTGTAAAAAAATGCAACACCATGAAGGAATCATACGAATGAAATGAAATTTGCAGCAAATGTTAATTATAGGATGTTATGAAAAGTAGTCAAGTTTCAGAGCCACCACGCATGCTTGGTTTCAGCAGCGCCCTCTGAACGGATGCTAAAAGCGTATAAATAGAGAGCTGTAGCTTGACACTGAAAATAGTGCATGGTAATTTTTTAGTGGCGAACGTTTAGTTAGACCTAAGTATGCCTCCACGACGAAATAGGGTGAAATTTAAACAACTTACGGAGTTTGAACTGGGGAGAATCATCGGCCTTCGTGAAGGAGGATTTTCCTATCGCGCAATAGCAGCTCGTATGCAGCGGAACAGTTCCACAGTGATGCGAGTTTGGAAGTAGTGGACTGACGAATCCCGCTTTAATTTGTGGAACCAAGATGACCGCATTTGTTTCAGACGCTATGCCGGTGAACGCTGCCTTTCAGAGTGCGTTATCGAGAGCCATAGTGGCCGAACACCCGGAGTTATGGTCTGTGGTGCTATTTCGTATCATGGACGAACTCAGCTGCTACGAATTAAGGGTAATCTGAATAGCAACAGGTACGTCCGTGAAGTGCTAGAGCCCGAAGTCGTTCCCTTTCTTCAAGGCATCCCTGGAGCTATCTTTCAACAGGATAATGCACACCCACATGTTGCAAGGAATGTTCAAGACTTCTTTTCAGCCCAACACATACAACTTCTTCCTTGGCCTGCTTATTCGGCGGATATGTCGCCTATTGAGCAAGTGTGGGATTTGGTTGGTTGGCGTCTCGCTCGTGATATGCGTTCTACAGCTTCAAAAGACGAACTCCCACTACAAGCAGACATTCAACATCTGTTTCACTCCATGCCACGTCGTATAGCAGCACTTATTGCAGCGCGTGGTGGCTACACCAAATACTGATTTCGGATACTTAATACTGTTTTTTTGCTTTGGAAATTTATTCATTTATTTGTACTAATACAAGCCGTTTGTGTATTACATTTAATTTAATTCTGATGACTCCTTCATGGTGTAGCATTTTTTACAAACAGCAGTATATATGGATGACGCTGTGAGCCCGCACCACTCTCTGGCATTTGACTGATTCAAAGGGTAAAAGTAATACCCACAACCCCATGCGAGTTTTCTCTCTCCCAGTATGCAGCAGTTGTGTACATTTCAATTTCCTTTAGCGAAAAATGCGATTTATATATCGCTCGAGGCCGTAAGATAGGCCTTCGTGAGGGCGGACATACATATCATGAAATCGACCCTCGCACGAGGCGTAATGCCACAACAGTGATGTGTGTAGGGAAGAGATGAACCATGGAGAACCGGACAAATGGAAACCACGTTAGTGGGGGTCACCCCTGAACGACACTCATCTGCATGACTGTGACTGACTGTACATCATCCTCTCGTGTGTTGGCACAACATTGGAGCACGTCTACAGGCGTGTCATTGACCCCAAGGTACGTTGACGTCTGCTGCGCCATGGAGTACGTGCAATAATTCCTCTGCGCAGGATTCCGTTAATGCTGAACCACCAACATCACCGTCTGCAATGGGCGTTGTGAAATATGTTCCTTCTTTGGGGAATTTGAGCTTTACCGGTTCTATACGTCGTCCGTCTTTCCGCCATTTTTTACGTAGTATTCTTGTTAATGCCCAGTACTTGTCCGCTGCGTCTGCTTGGAGAATTCTTTAATCTTCTATTTGTAGGATTTAGGTTCTTTCCGAAGGAAGTTATTACGCGTCTGCAATTATATCTTGACCATGATCCTTCATTTTCAGTTGTATTCTTTTCGATTCCATTATTAATTCTTCTTTTACCTTTTTAATCGTAAATTCTTTATCGTCAAGACGATATATCAGTTGCACTACGTGGTCATATTCTGGATGCAGTTTTCTAATTAGTTGAAAGCAGATTAAGATATCAGGAAAATCGAAACCGGTACCTTCTATCAATTTTCTTTTTTTAAGATTCTTTGGCGGTACAGTCCAACTTATTCACATTCTGGTTAAAACTTTATTTCGTAAAATTCGTCTACGAGACCCGCAAGTCTGGCTGTGGAAGAGGGTTCAAAATTCGCTTTCAGTATTTCCCAAGCGGGTTTCTCATCCTCTGTGCTGCTGTCAAAGTTTGGAATTGTTGTTCCTGCCTTGGAAGATTGTAGTGTAGGCACGAGCTTTCCTCCATGTATACGCTCGCTTGTCACGCTCATTTGGATGTGGAGTAATTTCCCCCGAAATATACTCTCAAGATCCACGGTCAATCAACAAGACTTTCATGTTAATCTTACAGCTACTGTAGTTGAAGGCGTTGAACTTCTGAAATCTGATTTAGAGAGAAGTTTGTATCGAGTTCTGCCATGGCGATATATAGATTCCAGAAAATCAACTTCTAGGTTTTTCAGCGGCCCCTGATGAATAAAGTCTTCTACTTTGGGCAAACAGGCCCATAACCTTGTTGCGTAGAGAAATATTTCAATACGTTCAAAGTAGAAAACTCTCAAATATTTTTAATAGTTTATTTAAAATCCAATCTTTCACGACTGGGAGAAATTAGAAAATATACATACGTATCACCTTCTCATGGTAGCAGTTCGTCAGTTTTACAAAAAGAAGTCAAGTTTTAATATCGCTAATCTACTTATATTTATATCGATTTTGACCAACTTATCGCCAAACAGCATAAAATGTAACAGAATGAAACCTCATTCTCCCGTACGCCATCTTCGGGGTGGAGGTTTCGTTGAAACCTAATGACCGACCAATATTATCAGACTCAACAGCTGCGCCATGGGGTACTTGAAAGGGTTCCTCTGCGCAGGATTTCATTGACGCTGACCTCCGGTTACAATGGGCTCACCAATACAGCCAATGGCATGTCGATTGGCAACAGATCGTCTTCACAGATGAGTCCCGCTACAATCTGGACTATAACGATGAACGCGTACTTGTCTGACACTACAGAGGTGAACACCTCCTCCCAGAGTGTTTTATTCAGAGTCCTACTAGACGAACTCCTAGCGTTATGATCTGGGGCATTGGATATCAAGGGCGATCCCGCCTTCTCCAAACTGTGGAGATCCAGAATAGCAGGCGCCACATAAGAGAAGTTGTGGATCCCGAGGTCCTATCCTTCCTATAACGTATTCCCGGAGCTGTATTTCAGCAAAACAATGCCCGTCTACATGTTGCTCGGAATGTACAAGCCTTCTTCAGTGTACGATAGGTTTCGCTTCATCCATGGCTTCATCCATTATGTCCACCATTGAGCAGATCTGGATTACATCGGTCGGAGACTCGCTCGTACCGTTCGCCTTGCAGACAGTACGGCTGAGCTTTGTCATCAGATAGAGGTAATCGGATATGCCATTCCTCAGAATGACATTTAGAATCTGTAAGATTCGATGCCACGACGTGTACAGGCTCTTGTCCTGGTCGTTCTCCCACCCCCACATCTGGAATTCGGATCAGCCACGACTCGATAAACAAGCTCAACACCTGCACTTTGGGTCCTTGAGAAAACTAAAGGCGAGCCCAAGATTCCGAGCCTATGAACTCCAGTCGGAACGCAGGGGGTGAGGACGGAGTTCAAAGTGAAAAAAAAAAACCTTCGTAGGCTGTTCGGTTGACAACAAGTGATCTGTTGTTCTGACAAGATTTTTCGAGAGATGCAACTGAATATTTGAGAATAATAATCTGTAGAATTCTAGACTCTGAATTTTGGATCCAGGCTCCTAGCTCCTAGGCGGTTCGATGTCAATTGCTGTGCCCACGAATTTTTAAAAATCGTAACTTATTAACTCTGTAAAAAATATTGCAATTACTTTAAATAAATATTTAACTTTAATCAGTTGTACGTCTAATTGTTAGATGACGGTACACTCGTATCGCTACACGTGGCGGTTTTGATTTTCGGCATTATTTTTGTTTTATTGGTTTGGAAATTTGATCGCTATTTAAAGCGCTTCAAGTAATACGAGGAATAAATTTAATATATTTCCGATATGATTATATATGTACTAGGGGGCTCCGCCCCCTGCTCGCTTACGCTCGCCAACCCCCAATAAATTTACCGTAAGAAAGAGTGTATTCTCTTCTTCCACATGGTGTTTTCAAAATTTAAAACTAACAGTATTAAGCTATAGATATGACAGTTTTAGTTTTGAATCGGAAATTACAATCTAAGATTTCCGAAAATTGTATGACCAACTTTTAATTTCATCGACTTTATTTATTAACTAATTTAAAAAATAATTGTACCGTAAGAAAGAGAACATTTTAAGGTATATTGCTATGTTTTCAAATTTAAAAAATAATAGTATTAAGATGTAGATAGGACAGTCTTAACAAAAAGTAGCGAAACTATCCCAATATTCCGAATTTTGTATGATCAACTTTTGATCGCATCGAATTTATTTATTAACCAATTTCTAAAATAATCATGCCGTAAGAAATAGTACATTCCAAGGTATACTGCGATATTTTCAAAATTAAAAACTAATAATAAGAAGATATAGATATGACAGTTGAACAAAAAATAACGAAAATGTCCCGATTTTTCCCGAATTTCAAAAAAATATTATCAAGAATCAGTTTGATATTTCTAAAAAAACTCGTTGAAAAATTCACGTTTAGAGGTACTCCGTAAAAAAATTCACGGCTGAAGACTGAAAATTTGTACGTGTTTTGCTCACTCGCGGTAGAAATTTCTCTCTTTCAGCTTTGACACTTAATAAACTTTAAACTAATAACCACATCGGAAAAAAAAATCTTCTCTGTCGGGTTGCCTGGACAATTTTTCATAAATTAATTTTTTTGTATAAAACAACCAAATATACAAGAAAGCAAATTAAAATTGCATTTCATACCACTGCATCTACTAATAGCAGGTTTAGTTTTTTTAATTCAATCCTTTGAATATTAGAATTTAATAAAGTACTGATAAATTGAAAACATTGATATTGCAATATCCATTCCTCAAATTCCTGTTACTCTAACACATTTAGGCTATCAGAAAAATTAAATTTTTTCAGTTTTAAATCGTTGTTTCTTCTGTAACAACTAATTCTCTTATTCCACTCTATGATTTACCGACTTTTTAAATTGAAAATAATATTAGAAAAATAAATTTAGTTTTTCGTTAACATTTATTCAAAGTGATCCATATGAAATTGAAAGTAGGTTTTGGGTTTTCCTTGTTTTTATTGTCACTTGTGCGTAGTTTTATTAATACCATTTTTGTTCAGTGCCAGTTACTTGTAAAATATTGAAGTCATCTTTCTTGGGTGGTTGTCTCAACTAGGTTTCACATCATCAGTAGAGTACTGTTATCAAAAATCTCCCGGAATGACGCTGTCATAAAACAAAAGGCATTAATTTATTGGTCAAAACTTATTACATCTTCTTCAAAGTAATCTCCCTCTACTTCAATGCACTTCTGCCAATGTTTTCCCAGCCCTCAAAACATGCCAGCCTTTTAGTTGTTTTTTTGAATCCCCTTTAGAGTTTGTATCGAATTTTCTTTTATCGTATCTATGGACTCAAAACTGTGACCACCAAGAGAGCACCACCATTCTTTCACCTGTAGAAATAAGAAAAACTTACAGGGTGCATTTAAGCTGAATACGGAGCTTTTGGAGACGTATTTGTTGAATGCTTTGTCAAACATTCACGAATAATGGCACTGTGAAAAGGCGCATTATCGTGATGCAAAACCCATGAGTTATTTCGTCACAATTCAGTTCTTTTTCGACTTGTTGTTTCGACAAGTAATATAGGAATATGTTCCATAATATCACTTATTGTTAAACGACGATACTGTCACTAAGCGCCAATTCTCTGAGCTGATTGACATGTTGATCATTAGTCGATGTGGATGGTCTACCAGATCGAGAATCATCTACAAATGATTCTCTACCTTCTTTAAACTTTTTATAACAATCAAATACTGCTGTTATTGATAAACAGTCGTATGTAAAAGCTTTTTGCAGCATTTCAAATGTGTTTGGAGCAGAAATTGTTTTGCGGAAACAAAATTTAATGCATGTTCTTTGCTCAGTTACAATCGACGTTTTGGAGAATCAACGAAGGGGAAAATTCATATTTTATTAAAAACAAATTTATTTTCAGACGATATAATTAAATAAATCCCTTGTTGTTGCCACTTGTTTATATGTCATAAAAAATTATAAAAATGTGCATCTACTACACTGCTGGCCACCGTAAATGCAACACCCTGAAGGAAACATGCAAATAATATGAAATTTACCACATGCATTAGCGGAGGTGAGATATGCAAATTATTAGAATTTCAGCGCAGACGCACATCACGCGCGCCTGTGGCGCCACTTCAAAGCGCTATTTAAGGCTTGGAGATTTCGACGATTTCAAGTACGGCAATTGTGTTTTTCTTGTGTTTAAAAAAAAAAAAACCCGATCAATTATGCCTCGTAGAAAACAGCGATCATCTTTTGATCAAGTATCCGAGTTAGACAGAGGAAGGATAGTGGTCTACCGAGATTGTGGATTATCTTTTAGGGAAATCGGTAGTCGTGTTGGACGAAACCAAACAACTGTAATGCGGATATGTGATCGTTGGATGCAGGAGGGTACGACGGACCGATGTGTTCAATCGCATCCACCTCAGTGCACCACTTCTCGTGATGACAGGCATATTGTGCGTATGGCAGTGACGGATCGCTCAGCCACATCACGAACCATAGCACAGCTCGTTCAGTCTGTAACGCATCATCTAGTGTCTGCGCTTACCATTCGACGCTGTTTACAGCAGAGTGCTCTGTCCGCAAAACGTCCATTGCTTCATCTACCGTTGACGCAGAACCACAGACGTCTCCGCCGCCAATGGTGCGATGAAAGAAGGATGTGGACGGCAGAATGGAATGAAATTGTCTTTACTGACGAGTCACGCTTCTGTCTGCAACACCACGATGGTCGGATTCGAGTCTGGAGACACCACCGTGGAGAGAGGATGCTGAACAGCTGCGTTATGCACCACCACACTGGTCCAGCACCGGGTATTATGGTATGGGGTGGTATTGGATATCACTCTCTCACTCCTCTAGTAGGCATTGCCGGTACTTTAAACAGCCAGCGCTACATCTCCGAGGTGTTGGAGCCAGTTGTCCTTCCTTACCTTCAGGGCTTCCCACAGCCATATTTCAACAGCATAATGCGCGACCACACGTGGCACGCATTGTCCAAGGGTTCTTCGTCAATCGCCAGATTGAATTGCTTCCCTGGCCAGCTCGCTCTCCGGATCTTTCTCCGATAGAAAACATGTGGTCCATGGATGCTCAGCGATTGACCCAAATTACATCCCCAGCTGCCACACCATATCAACTTTGCTAACGTGTGGAAGCTGCTTGGTCTGCTATACCCCAAGAACACATCCAAAGTCTTTTTGAATCGGTGATCTCCAACAAGTGCGGCTACTCTGGCTACTGATTTTGGCAGGAACCACACTTCACAGAAGTCTATAAATTTAATCATTTGATACTTGGTCAACATGTTATCTACAAAATAAATTTTGTCGTGATATCTCTTGTCTTTCTTGGTGTTGCAATTTGGGTGGCCAGCAGTGTATATATGCATTTTAAAGAAAGTATTTCGGGGTTGTTTTTATCACAGTAGTATATTGATGATGAGATGTATCGTCATTAACAAAATCAGTCATATCTTGATAGACAAGGCATTTCGTTGATACCACTTGAAGGTTTAATCTTCAACAAATGACAATTTTACTGTTAGAGTTCTCCAAGAATGTTTTGAGTTCTAAAGTGACGAAGAATGTATTTTCTTTTTAAACTCTCACTAAGCTTAATGTTCTGATGGGGTGTTGGTACTACTAAATTTGATTTAGTTTGTTGCTCTATGGTCGGGGAGTTTTGGTATTAAAGGGTTAATCACACCTTGGAACTAAAGGTAACTTGATACAGTATGTTATACTGCGTTATACTTACATGACTGTCGATTTCTTACTCAAAACCTGAATAAGGTGTAGAAAACAACTAAGGGATGGTCTAAAGCAATAGCTTCTAATCACCTCTGTATGGGTGGCAACAATTGCAAAGAAGAGTATTCCATTGTAATCGAAATAAGTTTTCCAAAAAAACAGCTATGGTCAAAGCATTTCCTTTTCATTTGCACTCAAGTCAACCGCTAGTAATGTTTTTATACGTTTAATACGGTATATAAGTGCCTGAGTTTGAGGTAAAAAGATGATACTTGTCTTTATATTAAATAGCAATTTGACAAAAGAAATTTGAATTACATATTTCCAAAATTAATTAGTCAACCAGACCTGAAGGATGATAAGGGGATATGTTTTCCTTAAAGCTCATCAAGCAAGCCAAATTTTCTCCTATCTATATAAATAAGGGTTGGGTGAATAATTTCTGAATATCTTATCGATTGTAAAATGTTGATTAAATTTTCTTTTCTGCGATAGAAAAATTTCATGCTTATAGATAGTTTTGTTTATAATAATTTTGTATTTCATTTTAATTTCTTAAATATATCTCGTGCTTGTAGGAAATTTTTTAAACGAATCTTAATTTATTTTCATCCTAGAACCTAAACTAAAAAAAGGAATAAAATGACAAGAGAAATGTGGAAAAGATGCAATAGAAATGATATTCAACCAAGTACAATAATAATTTTTTCTTTATTTTCCCAAGTGCACACATAAAAGCAACTTCACCTGAGCAAACAAGGTTACAATAACCTGCATATGGCACCATAACAATATAAAAATCTAATTTCACATCTTAATTCCGGGTCGTTACAAAAGTCTTCACCAGTGGTAACCATATTGGCCGAGGCCTCCATAGTGTCCAAGTCCTGCATAGTGTCCAAGTCCTCCATGGTGGGCGAGTCCATGATGTCCGATGGCAGTGTTGTAGGCGAAAGCTCCATGGTGAAGAGGGGCGCCGGCGTAGTGGACAGCAGCTGCTGGGGCAATGGCAGGAGCTGCGTAGGCTAATGCAGGGGCTGCGTAAGCTGGGACGAGTCCGGCTTTGTTGATGGCGGTGTGGGCTGGGTCCTTGGGCTCAACTCCGGGCTCGTTGGTGTTGATATCAGCTCGGAATCCAGCGGCATCAGCGACGTAGTTGACCACTCGTTGGCGTCCGTCGGCGTCCCTGAGTCCGTAAGATCCGGCAACGACTCCTCCTGATCCGGTTTCCTTTCGGAAGGTGGCACCGGAGCCATGTCCTTCGTTGTATCCGAAAGCGTAGTTACCAAGACCCTGAAAAAGGAAATTCAGACTTTAAGATCGGGGCACCAACTGTGCGCAGCTAAATAATGGAGCATTTCATTAAACTAACAGAATGAGGTGAGACACGTTTGTCCATGGGGGAAGTGCATCCGCTGAATCTAAAAACTGTCTCTCATCAAAGTATAGGCTGCCATCATCTTGGGAATGCCTGAATGAGTATTATGCAGATATTAGTTTCACTCCTAGAATAGCTTCGAATTTCGGCAGGGAAGTTACATAGATAAGGAAGAATGAAATGGCATGCTCTTTAAACGCCCTCGCGTTGAAGTTTTGAAAGTGGGGTGACAGCTCAGGTGTGACGTCATCATCAGAACATGGTTCAAAATTACATGATGATGTACACGGGCAGTTCCCTTCGGGTTTGATTTCGACCCGTCACCAGTAGCTCGTTGTGTTGCTTCAGTGTAAAGTTAGTTAAATACCTACCTATATGCTCTTCCCAAATCACAATAATATTACCATGAAACAAGATATAATCTATGGCAAATACTTGATCAATCATG
The DNA here is from genome assembly GCA_947359465.1 of Metellina segmentata. Lineage (NCBI taxonomy): Eukaryota > Metazoa > Arthropoda > Arachnida > Araneae > Tetragnathidae > Metellina > Metellina segmentata. The sequence goes on from OX375875.1 coordinate 35,920,856, forward strand.
TGGGGTATGTATGAACCCATGAAACGAAACCTTTTTTTTTTAAATAATATCAATGTTAATTTCAAACATAACAGTGTAAATATACTGGCTAAGGTTCTGGGAATGTATGATAAAAATATGAAATCTTCCAAATATAATGTGGCATAGAGTACTAGATCTTTTAATATTAACTTTACACAAATCTGTTTGTTGCCCCCACCTCACTCTACTTAAAAAAACTATTAATTAGCTTTTGAATGCATGCAGTGTCCATATAGACATATGTCTTCAATGACAGTATAAATACATATATGGACACTATATAAATGAATAATTTTTATATAATTTACTACAATTTTACTGTTTTTGTAAAACACCTATTCGAACCAAGGTACTCTCCTATATTCATTTTGTGAGTTTCTAAATTTCTATGGAAAAGTTATATCATTTTACACAATTGTTCTTACTGTTTACCAACTCTAACCAAACTATTAACTATTAATTTGATCATGTGGGTATTATAAGACCCAATTTACAATAACTTTACTGTGCTTTGAACTATCAATTTTAGCCAAGTTACTAAGTCACAATCTCTTTAATTTTCTCGAGAATACTCTAAGATATACGTATATTTTACTACAATATAACTGATTTAGAGTTATCAAGTTAGAATGTGTGCATTCACATAAGTATACTTACATCTTGGCTTCGGTAAACATCACTAGCTCCTCCGAGAAGGGCAGTGGCCTGAGAGGCGGCGAAAAGAGCGAAAAGTACGAAAACCTGAAAGCAAAATACAGCTGGTAAATTTCACTGAAAATAAATATTTATAATGTTACATTAATCATATCCGATGCATGGTTGCAGGTTGGTAAAATTAGACCTCAATCCATTACAAAAGATCGCATTGTCTGTTCTTTTTGTTAATTTAAGAGGTTTGTTAATTAAATATTCAAGAAATATATGAAATTCAGTTTGAAGTGTCAAATATGCTGATCAATGTGTGGTTCGCTAGAAGCGAAAATTTCTTTTAATTTTGAACCATTTTTCAAAGTTCTAGAACAAAAGCTTAGTTTTAAATTTATCCTGATTCTAAATTGCGTGGTAAAAATTATTTTGATAGTGCTAACCATCACTGTTTGGAAGTACGTATATTAAGTCAGTATTATAAAGTATATAGGACAAAGTTAGAAAATTGCTGCTTGGGTGACGGTGTTAAACGAAACGTGGTAAGGATATTTCAGAGAACAATTGAAATATTGGGTATTCATATTGGTTTAATTTCGAACTAACAGCTTTATTGGAGAACTGTTAAGGCCTCATAGAGTTTATAAGGGGAGAAAAGAATTTTCCACCTTTTGTACCAAGAGCAACTTCTTTCTAGTGTTGAAGTCTCTAGAAAAGATATTCATTAAAACTCTAAATACCGATTCTCCATGAAATCAGGGCTAACGGTCTTTTGAACCTGGTCTTGCTCAGATTAGACCGAATGGGATAAATAAGGAGAGAAAAGATTAAAGCACACGATTTATCGTGGATGTTCTAAAAAAAGTGTTTTTAGATTTGAACTGAAGAAAGTTAACGCGTTTCACATAAAGGTATTGACACTCTTTACTTGGGCATAAGAATAATTGTAAAAAAAGAATATCAATCTGTTAATGAAGCATCAGAGTAAAGAAATCGAGAATTAAATATTAAATTTTTAGGTATGTTTGTAACATTTAAGAAATTCCAACAAGGATTTGAGTTAATAAATTCGCTGACAGAAGAAAGCTAAGGCAGAACCTCAGATGAATCTTACCTGCATGATTACTGCTTGAGAGGGATACTCAGAAGTGTCTAATCTCTGGCCACCGGTAGCCTTTTATACTAAATCACAGAACGAAAGGTGTATCTATTATTCTAACGGGTTTAACAGCCTTATGCACGTAAATTTGGATGACAAAAGAAGAAAAAGAGGAAAGAAAAGGAAAGAAAAGTGTCGGAAAAAACTAGAAAAATCCGCGCCCATCTCTCGTATGTCGAATGCAAATGGTGACCAAGAATGTGCATTGTCTAAGGCCACGATGAGTTAGAGACTGGCACGGGGTGTGGTCCCATGGAGTAGCCTTGATCCAGATTGCTTCTTCACTTGCCATCTTCCGACATTGCCCCATGGCTACGAGCTGAAGGAAGACCGGGAAATCCGCTAATTAAGCGCGTGCTTTTGTTTCTTATGCAGGCATTTCGATGTTTTCATCAATTAGATTTGGAGAATTCTTGTTGAAACATCTGCTACGAGCAAGATGCGTTGGAGTAGAAACTTGAGGATTCGAGTGAGGAAGATTCACGGTCTTGGTTCCAGTATGACTAAATCCAGCGATTGGAATTCGTTAAAATTGAAGGTTTTCTTGAGACTGAAAGTTATTTTGAAAGCCGTGAACAGAAGTTGAGTGAAAGTTGAATCATGTAATTTCCCATGAAAATTAACTAACTAGCCAAAATTAATTTAAGTTTTTGTTCGAAGAGTTGAAGTTCTTCGAAATTGCTAGTGATTTGGGATTTGAACTGACATTGCCAACCATTGAAAATTGTAGGCTTTCTTGAGACTGAAAATTATTTTGAAAGCAATGAACAGAAGTTGAGTGAAAGTTGAATCATATAATTTCACAAGCAAATTAACCAACAATCCAAAAGTAATTTAAGGTTTAGTTCGAAGAGTTGAAATTCTTCATAAAACATGAAGGTCTATTTATATGTGTTGTGACAGGTTTTCTTCTTTTAAGAAGGAAATTATTTTAATTATATGCAAAAATGTCATACCTAATTGATTAATTATTTTTTAGTTTCAATAGACAGAATACAAAAACAGTTATATTAATTTAATTTAAAGCTTTAAAAAATAATAGCTTTATTATTGGTATAGATACTAAGATTCCTATTCGTATGATAGGTTTTTGCAACATCAGTCAAACCAAGCTACATATTATTTACAGTTTCGTAGTTTCATTCTTTCCTCTTCGGATTGCTAGGCCAATGAAATCTTAATAGCGATTCGGCGAACTGAAATAAGTAGCTCATCTAGAAATTATTCCAAACAGAATAAGCTGTCAAATTTCATGCCTCCAGAGCTCAGCAATTTAGAGTTTCTGCTGATTCACACAGACAGTTATCTTTTTGATGGTCGCTATATTCTCTGAATAAATGAGAAAGAGAAGATATATTTAAAAATATATCAACGCAACAAAATGGTTACCTTAACATTCAAAATACGAAGAAATATGAAAAATCAATCAACGTTCTTATCCATCGGAGTGTAAAACTGCTTACATAGAGGAACAATTGTTGCAAAAAATATGCGTAAATAAATAGTGCAAAGTATCAAAGAATATAATTAAATCAAGGTCATTCGTTTTTATGTGAACTAAACATAATTAACTGATTGTGACTAAATATTTACATAACAGGATGTATAAAATAATTTTTTCTTTGTCACTGTTGAATCTTTTTCTCTACATAAGGCTTGATTTTTCAGGGATCTAAGGCTAAAAGAAGATTACAAATCACCAGAATGCACTTCCCTGAAAAGTCTGATATTCGAAATCAGAACAAGTTGAACTAAACCCGAGAGTGCTAACCCCTCTGCTATCAGGCCGCAATAAAATATATGGCAAAAGGTTATTCTTATAGGAATTTTACCCGCATGAAAGAATTTAATTTTTTCATTTTGAAAACCAGTATCATAAGTTTACAGTTGTAATCCTTGCTTTTAAAACTTGACAATACTATCAACAAATAATTCATAACGACTAAAGAGTGAACATAGTGCTATAGTTATGCATAAATAGAAGAAATTAATATTTATATCAACCTAAGAAAAATTATTGTATATAAACGGGAGGCTTATTAGAGCTATAATTTGTCGAATTAAGCCTAGAAATCTTATCTCTGTTTTATGTCCCCAAATAATTTATTTTTTATTCAAGCAGCAATGAAATCTGATCAGGGATTTCTAAAGACGAGTATTGTTTGCTTTTTAAAAAAATGATAAATTGCATATACATTTGAAGTATGTAGGTATCAGTATCAAATAAGGGGGTCTTTAATTTTTTGTTGTTTTAAAATCAAACCACACCGTTATATGTATTTTTTGACACATATATAAAGGCACATATATTTTGACACATATAACTTTCATAAGTAACGAGTGTTTTTTATGTAATGCCTGCAACCAGTTCAGAAAGTGGGAATAGGGCCACCTATGCATTTGTGGTATCATTCACTAGAACATTGAAACACGCCCAATGTCTTGTCAGATGTAATTTGTGATCCCAGAAGAAGCAGTTTCTCTTTTTGATGACAATTGTTTCAAGGTCTTCGATACAAATGATGGCAGTGAATTCAGTCCTATGAATACAAATCGATATTTAAATCCTTTTGTCACATTAATTCAAACAGGCAGTCATAAATTGATTGTTGCAATGAAAATGGCAGGCTAACGTTGTAAAGTAATTCTAAACGAATCAGTGAAAAACCATTCAATATGCAGTAACCAAATCATTTATTTATGCTTAACTTTCTTGCGTATATCAATATGGATTAGTGAGTTGTGAGGTATTTTCAAACTTATTCAAATTTACTAACATATCTTATTGCTTAGTGTTGTAAGCTGTTTAAAATATTTACACGCACGTCTAATTTATATATGAATGATTACTGTGAGCTGATACAAACATTTAATTATGCTTATTATTTTTTATCGTAATACTTAGTGAATTGTGAAAAGTAGGAAAAACAATGTATCACGATCTACCATTTCAATGTGAATCTAGGTTTTAGGTAAATATAATTATTGGAAGGAGAGAATAGTAAATAAATTAATAAATTGAAATAAAAGTTAAATTAATCACTAGGTTAATTATTCTAATTTAGTCTAATTCTGTAACACAAAATATTTCAATTTTATTCTGGAAAAAATATTTATTTGTCCTTGTAAATATTTTTATTAAGTTTTATCAGCGATAATCTGCTCCTCGTCAGTTTACAATTTATGATGAACGAGATAATAATATAACACGAGGGTACGGGTCTTTGTCAAGAAATGTAATAGTTTTGAAATTGTTTATTAGTAACGTGAGTTATAACATTTTACAATTAATACAGAAGCTAGTTGTTATGAATGACTAAAGACACATCTGCCCTGAACTTGATTCGAAAAATAAGTAATAGAACAGGACGAACAAGAAATGCTACTTTATAATTTTGATGAATTATTTTCACTTGGAAGTATAATATGAGCATATCGATGCATATATTCATTGTTAAGAGATGTAAATAAAGTATAAAGTGTGAGCAATGACACCGTCATCAATAGCTATGAATCATTAAGAAATTGTACTGCAAATACTATGTACAGTTCTGCTAGTTTTTAAGGTATCTGAACACGTTCGATACACTTTTTTTTTAAATGCGGTATAGAAACATTTTAATGATATTTTAAAGTTTAGTGTTATTAAACAATAGGATTAGGCTATAAATATTTAAATAGATATTAATAATTTTGTAAAAATGATAATTATGTATGACATTTTAAAGAAATTTGTCAAAAACTTCAAATGTTCTACATGAAAATCTATTCAACCAATTTGAAAAACGATGCTACCAAAAAAAACTTCATGCATTTTTCAAGGGAATGAACTAAAACCAAAAGGTTGTTTAAATAAACAAAAATTTTACAAGCGATAAAAAAATGAATACAAGATTTTAGATAGTTTTACAGTTCTGTTTCTTAAATAAATGGCTATAATTTAAAAACTTTTCAATTCAGCATAATTATTCTAGTGTATTCCTTACACAATAATATAAACAACAAGTTCTCAAAATTTTACGAGAAGCCATCCATAACTCTAGGTGTTACAACATTGAAAGTGAGGAAATAATGCAGAGCATTCGAAAAAACTTTCTAAAATTATATTTGCAAAAAAAATGTAACTTTAAATTTAAATTTTGACAGGTTTTTGGTCTTTTAAAGGTCAATTACCATGTTTTCCTGACCTACTTCCCGTTTTCCTGCCTTGATTAAAATATTAGTATCTCTGAAACTAATTAACTTAGAGGAAAAAATCAAACATATTTTGAAAAGTTAAACAAAAATACTCCACTTCTTAATTTTTGGTCAAAAATGACATTTTTTCAACGTGTTCAGATACTTTAAGTATTTTACTTTTTTAGTTAAAAAACGCAAAAAATCGCTTCTAAAGAAATAAACACATTTTTAATCCTTTAAGTGACTACAAAAAAGGTCATGAGACGTATACAAGTGTTTCAAATTGCTTCAACCTTGACAATCCCCATTCTGCAATCAGATGAAATAGATTGCTATATCCCGGGAGTTTATCTCTGGCCAATTTAACCTTTAAGTTCATGGAAACGTTCAAATGCAAACGAAACTGCTTTTTAATAATCGGAGCATTGTAAGATTTATACGTGCAAAACCGATTGAACAAGTGATTAGAAGTAGGAAGTTTGAAAAAATTCAAAGTAAACAAACACTTATTTTGATGAGATTATCTATCAAAAATGTATACACCCTAACCATGATAAACGCCTTTGCAGTTTTGGGTTAAGTTCACAAACACAATGCTTATAACATTTTTGAAACATCATTATGTCACCTGTTTCCTCGTGTTGTCATGGGTTGTTCATGCTGTTAATGTCTTCACAACTTCCTCATTCAATGCAAGGCATTAATGGTATAAGAAATCATTAAGAAGCAGCATCTAAATATAGTTTCTATTATAGTTCTGCCATCATACGTTTTTCCAGAAAATATTTTTGTTGTAAAAAGGCCCTTGAAAAATCAGTTGAATTCAATAGTATTTACTAAACTGCAGTTAGTGTACAACTAACAGTTACTTCATTTGCTTTCTCTTATTTGAACATTGTAATAATTTGCCTTTTTAAGCATTATTAAACAAATGAGCAACTAAAATATATGCGAAAAGCCTAGCAAAATATGCATTTTTAATCCCTCAAATTTCCTTGATTTTAAATAGCGGTTATCATTTTAAAGATAACCTTAAATAATCGATCACATTACATAAGTTTAGTAATTAAAGTACTCCTGCAAAATGTATAATAGTTCACACCAATTCAAAGTCATAATTTAACTTTTTACTAGAAAATAAAAAAAAAATAATAAAAAAACAGACGGAAAATAGAGATTTTACTTTCATTATCCAAATGCTCTATTACGATACATATCGAGGTTACCTTAAAATATAGTTTATCGCCGTTTTGGCCATGTTTGCATTTAAACTAATTGACGTTGACCGATCAAATATTATACATCAACATTCAACACTACCCTTTGAATTTTAAAACAGACTCTGATGTAACGAAAGACAGACCTCTAAACAGCGACAGGTCTGTTTCACATTTTTATAATATTGGTGGAGGAGAAAATATTACATCGAATTGTGACACATGTATTAGTTATTGGACGATTCAGCCATTAAATTATGAAAGCTAAATATTTCGCATTCACTGTAATTTAGGATCAATGATAGCATTTGGCTATCAGAACATTACGGGGATAGAATTTCTGTGCGCGCGCGCGACGGGAATTAATCTATGAAATTAAAATACTAAGTTAATTATTAGTTTGTGATAAGTTAGAGCTTAGGCATTCTGTTCTTGATTCATAATGTGACTAAGTGCTATATATCATACATCTTAATTTAATTATTTAAATTTTTTCATCAAATTATTCTTGAATGGCAGAGCACCTACGAACAATTTGATTAGAATGCGCAATTATCGGTTAATTCGTTAATAATAAATATAAGGGTTATTTATAAACGTTATATCAATTCAGATAACAATTGAAATTTAGGCTATAAAATTGTACATAAAATTGTATCTCATATTATATTATTTCATATTTATACATACTCAAATTATCCTCAATACCAACAAAATATTTTAATTAATTTTTCATCATATGATTCGTGAATGAAAGAACATATATTCACAATCTGATTTTATTAGAATTCACACATTTATTATTTACTCAATTCATAATTTAGGCTTTTTATGTACATAAGATACATAAAATTTATTACATTTTATAAGTATCCATATTACTCTCAATACAAATAAATACACTAATATATAACCACGTGTTTGTAATTTTCCTTTAAATCTGCTCAATAATTTCTGAGTTCTACACTAAGTGCTCTTTAGTATGCTTATCCTATCATGTCATTTTTACATATTTGACTTAAATCGAAATCGAAAGTATTCTCATCTTTTATGCATCAAGAACTATCTTTTCTTCGTTCTGATTTCATCATATCTGATAACTCTCAGGTTGTCAAATGAGTAATCCACTTACGGTTTCCCGAGAAGAATACAGAGATAAGTATCTAAAACTTATGTTTCTCTTATGTCAATACGCCTATTTTCAAAGATAAAAAATGTCGCTCGGCTTGATTTTCACCTGGAAATGACAAGTGACCTCGAATGAAAGATGCACTTGTGAAAGCTTTTGCTGTCATCTTGACACAAATCAAGGTGGTCATTGTTGTAAGTCCCAAACGTGATAATTCGTGTGAGAAATTATGACCTGATTTTTTGTGACCATATATCTATTGTCACATTTATGTATTGAAGGCTCTGAAGCTAACAGAGAAATGGACTAATTCATTTAACTACCAAAGATTAGGTGGTTTTTTTTTGTATTTTTAGGTAATGTATTTACTAATGTAAGGCGAATTTAAATATTTTGGAAGCATTTAAAGTATTAAGTCCGTCATGTTTCTTTAATGTATTGTCCATTAAAATATTGAAGCATTTAAATCCCAAACGTGATAATTCGTGTGAGAAAATATGACCTGATTTTTTATGACCATACATCTATTGTCACATTTATGCATTGAAGGCTCTGAAGCTTACAGAGAAATGGACTAATTCATTTGACAATCAAAGATCAGTAGTGTTTTCTTTGTATTTTTAGGTATTGTATTAACTAATGTGAGGATAATTTATATATTTTCGAAGCATTTAAACTATTTAGTAAAAAAAAATTAAGTTTTTGGAGATATTTAATAAGAAAGTATTCTTTATCTTTTCTACTAGAGTAGTAGACTGACAAATACTGCTTTTACTGTTTTATTAAAGCATAAATGATTTGTGATTCTTACAAAAAGGAGATAAAAGCTATTGATATACTTGCTATTAGTAAAATTTAGTCTAATTCTGTGGAAAATTAGAATATTTGTAGTAAAAATCAGTTTGGCTATTTACTATCAAATCTAGATTAATTTCGTGAACGAACATTATTGAACTATTTTTATAGAAATCGCACAACTATCCTAATAAATAATTATATAGTCTTCAAAAATATGTTAGAAACGCCATTTTAATTTTATAATTTTCCAATAAAAGATAATTTAAAATTTGTAAATATATAAGATTGAATTAATAAGATTCCATCAGTGCAGTGCTTTTAACAATTATACTATAGAAGTTTCATATCGTTGACAGCAGTTTAACTACTGAAAAGTATACCTCACACAGTTAATAACAAATAAGTACTGCAATGCAATTTTTAATTTATTTAAGAATTTCATAAGCTTAACTAAGATTTTATTAGTAGTTTTCAGTAATATGTGCATATGTTCATGATTTACAAATGCCAGTTTACAAGTTTAGAATCAGATTTCGTAACTCACGAGACAAAATTGCTTTTTTACTCATTACTTCTTCGTCTTATATCTTACTATATAAATTATTTTTTATTTTTAACTATCAATTCTGTGATTCATAAACATATGCCTGATAAATAATTTAGAGGTAAGTAGGCAAAGAAAGAGGTCGTTAAATTTCAATCACACTTGTGCAACACAAAGGGCTATTGGCAACGGCCCGGAATTAATTTCCAAGGGAAATATATGAGTACAACTCGTAACTTTGTACGAAGGTGAGGAGGTCAACACCAAGGCTGATACCACCCTTCAAACTTGTGCACCACGCTAACATGAAGACGTTGGAAGTTACTACAGGTTTAACGTGCACCAGACAACCTTCCCCTACACTAAGGTCTTTGGTTGGATCTAGTCTCAAACTTTGAACCCTCCTGTTCCTAGTCTACGACTCTATCAACTGGACTATAGAGGTCTCTGTACAATTTAAAGAAGTCTGTGTATCAAGAGTATAAATGCATACAGACTAGTGTGCTAGATCTATGGTTGATGTCTATGACGTAGATGTCTATGGTTGTAAGTCGTCAACAGTTTATTACATGTAAGTGGAAATTTTAGTTTCTGTATACACGCGAGACACTAGTGACGGTGGAAAGGAAAACCAACTTTCATCGAGAGATCCGAGAACTTCTGAGGTGTAAAAATGTAAATACGAGGGTTGTAAATAAAGTAGTAGCAACGTAGCCCAGAAAGTTGCATAACATCGGGCATACGTAAACATAATATCGGGCATTAAGGTGACACTTTGTCGATGTGTAGAGTACATAAAACCGTCGATCCAGTAGAAGGGGTAGTTGCTACGTGGTGTTGAAGTTGACAGTTTCGTTATTACAGCTCTAAATCATGTTTACAAAAAGTGATCAGTTGTCGTGGATTAAAATCGAGGTTGCCCGTGGCAAAAATGCATCGCAATGATATCAAGGATTATCTGAAGCCTGTGGCGAGAATGTGTTGCAGTATAGGAAGGTTGCATGATGGGTCAAAGCGTTTAGTGCAGATAGGACTGAGACTGCGGATTTGCACCGCCCATGTTGGCCATCCATTCCTCAACATCACGTTGACATCGTGAGTGGCCTCCTTTCCATAGACCGTCGATGGACTGTCCGGGAATTATCCGTTGAAGTTGGGCTCAGTCATCAAACGGTGTGGCACATACTGAAGAAAGGTGTTAACGTGAGGAAAATTGCTTCCCGCTGGGTTCCGCATCGACTCACGGACGTACAGAAATCGCACAGGTATGCACTGGCTGGTATCCACCTCGACAGATACCGCAATGACAATGCTCGTTGTCATGTTGCACAAGCTGTAAATGATCTTTTGCAATGGTGGTCTTAGAAGGTGTTGGAGCACCCTCCCTACTCACCTGACATGAGTCCTTGTTACTACGACCTTTTCCTCCAACGTTGAGAGAACCCCTTCGAGGCATCCGATTTCCTGACGTGCCGTCTGTGATCCGAGCAGTAGGGCGCTCCGTCGCTGACATCAACACGTTGCCAACGGTATCCTACGGCTTCCTGACATCTGGTAAAAGGTACAAGACTTTGCTGGTGATTATTGTGAAGGAATGTATTGTAATTTTGCTTGTATATTCGTTAAAGAATTGTTTTCCAAATATGCTGCCATTACTTTATTTACAACCCTCGTATAATCCAACATCACGCGCGTTGTACATCGTAATCACGTACATACCGTAATCCGTATATTGTAATACCGTATATTGTATCACACGTATCGTAATCACGTATATATCATAATCCTGTATACATCGTAATTTCTAATATTATAAAAGGAAGTGTTTCTCTATCTGTGTCTCTGTAATCAGTGTCCTGACAAATCTATGGCACTTACAATAATGAAATTTGGCACACAAATAGTCCTAATTTTTTACGATTTTTATGTAGGGCCCGAATTTTAAAATTTAATCTAGAACATTTTAAAATTAGTTTATTAATTTTCACCTTTCGTCCTTCTTTCCGGAATGCGACCTCATAGCTACCTCGAGTAAAAATGGAGCGGTTTTTGCGATTTTTGACCGTTACAAGCGTTTGTCGTCCTAACGCCTTTGGAACCATGGCAAGTTTAACGATTCTAGCGTGTTTTGATTTACATTGTTGATAATGGCCTCTTCGAGGCCATCACGGCATTTTTTTGGGGAGTTCGTTTACGAGGCAAACCACAAATGGGAGTAAGTAGCAATCACCGGGGATTGGCGAGCGTCAGCGAGCAGTGGTGATACCTGACCCCACAAAATTAACTGTCACGGGCAACGCCATGCTGGCCGCGCAGTGGCTAGTAACGTATATATAGTAATCAAGTGTATATGTATAACGTAAACATGAGCGTATCGCAATCACGTGCTAGCGAGAACGTAATTTGAATTTAATATAAAAAAGAACACAATAATAATTTTAAAAATTTAGATAATGGTCATTTTTAATTAACGTCACACAAAAGCAACACAACGGGCTATTGAAGACGGTCCGGGTTCAATCCCCTAAGGGAAAGAACCGTGTACAACACCACGTAATTTTGAACCACGATCAGATGACGAGGCAACACCTGAGCACCACTCTCCAAACTTACACACCAACCTAACGTGAGGACTTTCGGCCACGACAGATTTAAGGTGCACCAGCCACCTCTACACCATATGTTTACAAACATCCATGCACTAACCCGATTCGAACCAGAAAACTTCCGATCTAGACGCTAACACCTTAGCCACCAGACCGATTGGTCGTCTAAAATAATTTAGGTAAAGAAGTTTGTTTTTGGAAGCCGTTTTGTGTTTAAGGCTTCATCGATGTGGGATTAGACATGTGACCTCCTGTGAATAAATACCACATGACATATATCACACATAAGTACACTTTTGGCCGTTCAAATTGCAGCAAGAGGGGGAGTAATGAGAAAGATGGGCCTGTACTTTGAAAGATGGTTAGAGCGTGAATATGAAAATGATAATAATCGCAGAAAATATGCTAATTATGTGTGAGGGTAACTTCTCTTAAAGTAGTATAAGTGGAAAATAAAAAGAGGGCTGTGATAAGGCATTGGAAATGTGTTTTCTCGCAACGTTTCTCACTATATCTTTAAGATATTGAATGACTTGGCATTCATAAAGGCCGGTTTACACGCTACGATAAAATGTAGCAATTTATCGTAACGATCGAATTGTTACGATTTATCGTTGGGTGTAAACAGGACATTGTAGCGATTAATTGGAATTGGAATTGGATTGGATGGTTGATGCCGGTCGGCATCAATTTCTGCGAATCGTAACGATATGTTGGAAATTGTAAACAAGTGGCAACCATTTCTCGCTACGACATGACTCCGTTTGCATTTGCATCTGCATCAGAAAGGTTGTGTCGAATAGTTCGTTCTAGTCTTTCGTGCGCAGATATCGCTCTTCTCATAACAATATCACTTTTCGCAATAAAAGGAGAAACTAACCTTATCAACTCAAAATTAGTCTCTTCGTCCATTCTCAAATAAATTCTCCAGTCATTTGGTCCATTTCCCAATTCTTTCAATAATTTTACATGAGAGAATTCCCTTTTCTTTAGCAACCACTGGCGGCTCCACTTTGTTCTTGGTCTTCGCGACTTTTTCACTTTTCTCGCTAAACAACCGATATGTAACAACAACACATTTCTCCATGGCAAAAGCTTATTTAGCGGTCAACAACGAATATTTGACAAGAAATCGTTACGTTTTATCGTAGCGTGTAAACAATCCTCACTCTTTCGATTTATTGGAACAATAAATTAGTCAATCACATCGTTACGATTTACCGTAGCGTGTAAACCTGCCTTAAGAGCAAACTTCATATTTGAATGAAAAGTACTCTCCATAATAAAACAAAAAAAAATCGACGCACCAAAAAGGAGTTGTCTAATTGCGTTAAAAATTGGATGATGTGAAGAACATACATAGAAAAACAAACAATTAAAATATAAGAACATTTGAGTGATTTATGTCAGAGTTTGACCGTTGCAAAGGGAGGAAGTCAATAAATAGTTGGTCCAACTGTGGCCTAGATGCGAGCTGTCACCCGGCGTGGTATAGACTGAAAAAGTTCCTGGATGGTGTCCTGTGGAATTTCTTGCCAAATTGTCTCCAGATGTCGGGCTAAATAGTCAACATTATTTGATGGTTGTAATCGTCTTCCCATAACGTCCCAAAGTTGCTCTATGGGAGAGAGATCAGGAGACCTAGCTGGCCAAGGAAGTGTTGGGAAAACTTGAAGACTATTTATAGCAAAACTTGCCGTGTACGGCCGGGCATTATCTTGTTGAAATAAAAGTTCGGGGTGTCGCAAAAGGAACGGTAACATAACCGGTCGTAGAATATCGTCTACGTACCGCTGTGCTGTAAGTGTGCCAGAATTGACTATCAAAGGGGTCAGGCTATCGAAAGAGATGGCACCCCAGACCATAATGCCCTGTTGAGGGCATATATGACGTGCGAGAGTAAGGGCAAGATCCCCACGCTGCCCTGGAAGTGTCCGTTTTTTGTAATTTTCAAATGGTTGTGGCAAGAAAGAATATTTATTTTAAAGTTCTTTGTAAACAATTTTCAGTTAAGCACCAAATGAACATGTCCTGAATAACTACAATAAATCTCAATCTACAACTAGCTATTTTTAATGTGAAGATGATCCCTGAAATTGACAACAATTTTAACATTGAATATCTCAGAATAAACGAATGCGAAATCTGATTAAGACAAAATATGGCGTTTCTATTAGAAATTCTGTTGCTTTTGCAAAATTTGATATCAGTACGATGAAACTGTTCGCATATGAATTTATAGGGGACGTTTTTCTCTATTGAATGATGCATTTGAATTTGCTTTACAATGAATAATGCTTGAAATAAAAGAGGAGTTTTTTGTTTTTATTTAATTGCATAATTATATTGTTATATATAACCCACGTGTCAAATCTTTATGTCAAACACCTGCCTGTAGTGTCGTGCTTCTGTTAAAATAACCTTTTAGAAACTGTCTTCAGTTCAGAGTAAGGGGCAATTTGTTATTACTAACTGCCTCGAAGAGGTATCTCGTCATTAGTTAAATTGACCAGATCTTGATGGACGAAACATCTCGTCATTGATGAACGGCATACCTCGTTGAAACTACTTGTTGAGTTAAGGGGATTCTTTAGTTCCTGCTATGTGGAGAAATTGACTGGGTGCATCAGCGTTGTAGACATATTTTGTTCCAATTTGCAGAATATTCTATGAGAGTGATGAACTAATCCGTGTCTAAATCGTGGAGACTGGGTTAATGACGTAGTCGTAAGGCAACGTCACACAGGTCTATAACCTAATGTTTTGATATGTGGCGTAATTGGGAATCCACTCCCGCTTTCGTCTCGTAAGCGTTGACCAGATAATACATCCAGCATACTATGACCAGATAATATTGAACAACTTAGGTACTGGAGTGTTTAGTAGTACCTTATCTTCGGGACATCATAAACACGGCAGCGCTCCACCAAATGTAGTACCCAATGTACACATGGACAGTCATCATGTACCACAATTTTCTTGACCTGCGCAGTCACCAGACTTGGAACTTTGAATAATATTACGTTGACTAGCAAAAAGACTTTATAAGTAACTCAAACTGATGAACTGTGGAGATATATGATATGTGAACATACCGAAACTGTATAGGCTAACGTTTCCCAAACACACATTTGACGACTCATCCTCTCAATGAATCCATTGGTAGGCAATAAATGCAATTGCAGTCCACTGGGAGGCATAACATACAGATTTTGTAGTATTCACCAAGTCATACTGAGCTTTTTTTTTTTAGCATTTCATCCTTGTACCATAAGTTATGCGTTCTATAAATATGAATCATACATTTCTTTTTCTCGGTGTTGCATTTTTAAAAGCCAACGTCTAAAGAATAGCTCAGTATATACAATCTACTTCTTTTTATACACGCAGGTTATTGATGGGCTGATTATTCGCATTTGTTGAGATTCAGAAGACCATATTAATTGAAGTTATGAAATATTATGGAACTATTTGAAGTCATAAAATATTTTTCCAGACGTTTTTCGTAAAACATAGGATTTGTAGTTAATAAAATATATCCACTCAAAAAGATGAAAACTAAAATATTTTACTCTTCTCAGTTAACTTATAAGATCTAAAAATTTACTGCCTTTGCTAATTAACCTACATTTTATAACAACTGCTACACGAGCAGTTAAAATAGGAGCTGTATTGATCATCATTACTTTTAAGGATCGAAATATTTCAAAAAACACAATGGCGGCCTACAAGGTTTATACTCTTTTCAAAATGCCCACACAAAAATATTCGCAAACAAAAGCCCCACTGTGAGGCTTCGATTTAAAACAAAACACGTTCCTTGGCTTTGAAGGCTAACCCTCCTAAATTTCAGGGTTCGACCTTATTAGTGTAACAAGGAATAACTTTGTACTGATTAGTGTCAGCCCATTCGAAGATTCCATAAGAAGATAAACACGCCATTTTTTCCCCTGATGTCTTTCCGTAGTTACCCTGAAGGAAGGGAGAGTCTCGTAGGCTGTTTTCTTCCCATTCCTTTCCTTTTTCCCTGGATTTCTTTTTGTGTTTCTCTTCACCCAGTTACGCTCGGCAGCGCGTGACATCATCGTTTTGCAGAAAAGTATCACGAGTTGATTAAAAGTGAGAACGTTAGCGGCTACGGAGAGTGATGGATGTGGTTTTCCCAAGTAATTTGAATGGAAAGGAAGTGATGAGTGATAAGTGTAGCACGTGTTTGTTTCAATTTTGACACTTCCTACGGATGAAAAACTGCTACTTACCATTTCACCTTTTGACTGCGGCTATAGATATAATTCTTATGACTTTCAAGGCACAACTGCTGTAACGGCCGTAGTGTAAATTCTTTCTTGGTGCGATTCTTATAACTTTCAAGGTACCACTGATGACATGGCCGTTGTCTGAATTTTTTCTTGGCGCGATCGTGGTACAACAACTGTACCAACCGTAGTCTAAAGGTTAACGAAGTGTGCTGCATTTTTGAGCAAGATTTATGAACCCCACTACTCAGCTTTCTTAGCCCTTTTGGTGGTTGTTTCGAATAAGTGTCTCAACATTGGTGGACGAGATATCTCGTTATTAGAAGAAAACTGACCATACCTTGATGTCTTTATCATTAAGAAATCGGCAATACCTTAATGACGAGGTATATTATTATCAGCAAAATTGTTAAGATCTTCATGGAAGAGATAATTCGACTCTAGCAAAATTGGTAGGAACTTCATAGACGAGATAATTCGACATTACAAAAATGGTAGAAACTTCATAGACGAGATATCTTGTCGCAGCCACTTGGAACGTTAGGGTTTTTCTTTCTTGAATTTACATCCTGAATAGGTTTAGCGTTAAATTTATCTGCTATGAATCGATTAAAAACACAATGATAAGAGGTTGAAATAAATAACCTTAATATCATATACAAGAAGTATGGTTGGTTAGATTGTGTTTTATGAGGCAAGGGCCATATTTGACCATGCACAAAAAGTATGGAAGAGGTCTCAAAAGTATATGGACATTATATAAAAACGAGATTAGAATAACGAACTTTGGCTGTAGCGCAAACAGGACTTATAATTCCGAAACACAAACTACAGAGCAGTCAAATGTAGAAAACTATTGGTGTTGCTCTTTGATGTCTCGTTGATTGGCTGATGGTAAATGGCACTGAGTCCCCTTGAGATACACAGTATCCTATTCAATATATTATCATCAAAAATATATAGTCATCTTTTTAAATAAAAACTTTTGTTTTTCAGAGTGTATTGACAAAACCAATATTTCCATATATTTACATGATAAATATATGAAAGTGCTTTGAGCAATTTTATTTGCCTGATTGTTCATAAGATGTGGCCCAAAAAGAAAGTTCAATGTATATAAGTGGTTTCTACAATGAATGACTCTTAGAAATTAGAATCAAGTAATGGAAAGTTATCAGGCCCTATTGGTGGGAACTATGCATCGTAGAAGGGAGTAATACTCTATCGAGTGTATGTAAATTATGCGAGTAAAGTAACACACGTGCTTAGCCCTGAACAACTTTATTCATTCATATTGGTATCGATCCAATATGTTTATTTAAGTTTGTATTTGTTTATTTTTATCTCAGCAAGAGAGAGAAGTTACGTAAATAAGTAAATATTTTATAACACTCTATGAACATCTAATAGTTTTAATTTTAACAGACCATCTTATGTAGATTAAGCTTGTTTCATAACGGGTTTTCCCGTACATTGAAAACCCGTAAGTTTTCTCCGAAGGATCGTTTCTTTCAGAAATAACGATTTTTTGCCACTGAAGTTACTTGAGTCGCTTTATAACTTCGAAATTCATCCCAAGAAACAATTATTTATCTACAGTTATCAAGACCCATTGGTATACGATTTGCCATTTTCCAATATTTGACATCAAGAGCAACATATCTCGAAAGATTTAGGAACGAAAATTATAAATATATTGATAATATGGGTTACATGCAACGTAACGGAAAAGATACGAACCAGCCCTCTTCATGCGAGCAAATTTAACTGTAGAGAAAATTCAAAGATGGCTCTTGACAGGAACCTAACGTCTTCTATAAATTCAAATTCATGAAATTTTCAAAAGGGGTAATAATTCTTCCTAAATAATATATCCATATCACTGATATTTTGTACCATGATACTGTTAAACTACCCAAACAAAATCCACTAAATAATTTATTTCAAAAATAATTTTTAGTTCACAGTAATAATTATCAAATTAATGTTGGAAAAAGTATGAATTGGAAACTTATTATATTTTGATTGGATTTAGAGGGACATTTAGGTATGGTCATGCGAAATTTCAGCTCATTCCGATGATTAGTTTTTGAGCTACATTAAAGTTTACTCATTATTGCGATTCTAGGGGGCAACCTAAAGTTAAAAAAAAAAAACGTCTGACAAACAACGGATAGTAATTCTTGGATCATTTGCACTTGCATAGTAACAATGTAATTCTAAAATCATTTGCACTTAATAAATATAATAATTCTAGGATCGTTGAAAAATACGTTTAAAATAGTGTTCAAATTTGAAATTCAGATAGCTCAACTACAATTAATCTCGATCTACGAATAGAGGCTCTCTTTGTTGATATGATCCCTGAAATTGATACTAACTTTATGGTTGAATATCTCAGGATTTAAAAGTACGAAAGTCACAAAATTTCCTATTTCGACTAATTTAACGATGCAGAATCTGATTATGGCATCAAAACATGGTGTTTCTATTAAAAATTTCGTTGTTTATGCCCAATTTGATGCGCATTTTTTTTAAATATTTGAATTTGTAGAAGACGCTATTCCCGATTGAATGATACTTTTCAATTTACTCTGGTATGAATAGGCCCCAAATAATGAAAGTGAATAAGTTTTTTTCAATGACTGTACATAATATTATTGCAATGAAGTTTTTTAGTATAATTTTTCAAATTTCTAATGCCCTCTTTGGGATTGATCCGTACCCTCGCCAATGGCCCGTTGCGTTGTTCCATTGGATGGAATTCAACTACCTAACATCTAATGTCTGACCACTGAAGACGTAAAAGACACTAAAAGGGAGGATCTGATGGCTTTTTGTGAAAAAGCATAAGATGGACACACTAAACATGGACTATCACCAACATCCATGTGCTTACAAGCCAGGATTCAAACCCAAGACCTACTGGAAGACTATATGACAACTATACCAGTTAAGCAGCCTTACGACAAAATTTTAAACAATACTTTTTCATATTAAACCGGCTGTCAAGTAAATGTTTCTGAAAATTGAGTAGTAACAAAATTTTTCTTCCACAAACGTCATTGATTTTTGAATTGCATAGAAATAAAACCTGTACAAAGTCGAATCCCGCTATAGTGAACCTGGGATGTAATGTACTCTCGGTTATAATGAACTTTTTCATTGGTCCCGACTGAACTCCTATTTAACTAATGTTATTTTAAACGCTTATAGTGAACTCCTGAGAAAATGTAAGTTCATTTATAGTTGAACTAGATTTTCCTTTCCACATAGATATTTTTCGAGATTTCCAAATGTAATTAATGCTAAATCCTTTTTTTCCACAGAAAATGTAGACAAAAGAATTATGGAATCTTTCGTAATCGTGGATAAAAAAAATGATGAACTGTGCTTAAAATCGAAACGTACCCAATCGAAACTAACGAATTTTTCCATAAGGAGTTGAAATAAATAAACAATATTTATTATGATTATTAGAAATAAAGAATTCAGTAGTTTTACTTTTTTTTTAAGTATTCAATAATTTATTTTAGTAGATTGTGTTAAATATATCCCAATGATTGTTTTCAACAAAATCACGATCAAATACTAATTTATTGTATCAAATTTTTATGCATCAACAAAATTGGATATAGTGAACCATCGGTAATAGTGAACTTTTTATTGGGTCAGGTGACGGTTCACTATAACGGGGTTCGAAAGTATATGAAACGTGCTCGTCATCAGGGGAACTTAAAAATGGTTGGTGATCATGGTTGTGACACAGTGACCTTGGCCCATGTAATCATCTATTATTTCTTTTAAAGTAGAGATAAATCTCGTATAGCACGGTTAACTGGTACCGTACTATAGAGAATCCGTGTTATACGAAACTTACCCAGTCCCACAAATTTTGATATTGTGTACTGGTGCTATATGGGAATCGTGTTATAGGATACTCGTGCTATATAGAAATCGTGTTAACCAAAACTCAGAGGTCATATATATTTGATAATGTGCACCGAGTTATATGGATACCAAAGGACTGTTATTTGTGTAATATCGAAACCAAAACGTTCATGAAAATATATTAAACCGCGTGGACGTGTATAAGGCACACACATACAGACAGACAGATGAAAAGACATACAGACTTACAGACATACCAGACAGACGAGACAAGCAAGACAGACGAAACACAAACGAACAGACCAGCCAGTCAGACTGAACAGAACAAACAGACAGACAGACAGAACAGATAGACAGACGGAACAGACAGAACAGATAGACAGACGGAACAGACAGAACAGACAGTACAGATAGACAGTACAGACAGACAAACATACAGAACAGACAGAACAGATAGACAGACGGAACAGACAGGACAGCTAGTACAGACAGACAGTACAGACAGACAAACATACAGAACTGACAGTCGCGCAAGAGCCGGATTTTGCATCAGAAGGGTCCAAAATGGATAGAAAACTTGAAATGGGTCGAAAATATTCAATATATACAAACACTCCATTCTTATTTATATAGATTATTATTGCTATTGTAAACCGTGTAATATGGAGAACCTAGGCGTGTTACATGAGAGATGCCGCAATATTGGTACCGTGTTATAAAAGTACCGTGCTATACGAGGGTTACCTGTATAAGGGTAAAGGACCACTCTCTTTACCGGGCAGGCTGAACCGTTGCGTGTAAACGAACCTATAGCTCAGGAATCGGGAGTCTTGCTTATGAACCAGTAAAAAACGAATCTCCAAAAAGTGGATTTATTTCCTATTCCAAGGGAACGTTTCACTTAACTAAATAAGGAAATTAAAGTAGAATTAAGCTCCCACTATGTCTTCTCTACCATGTAAGTTTGGCCAGACCCTTGCGACATAAAAGAAATCCAACCATTAGCCGTGAGCCAAATTGTATCGAAGAAAAATGATTGCACATTAATAGATAAAAAAAATTGCGTGCAGAAAAGTCTTGATTAAGGAAGGAAAAAAAAACGAAGGGGAAGAAAAAAGGGGGAAGCTATGGTCTTCCTAGGTAGATCGTACCCAATTGAATTCACCCTGTTCTACCGGCTCCAAATTGACCTCGTAAGGAAGTCGAACGTGAGGAATCTCTCCCAGTGACCTTCGGAGGTTCTAACGGTATTGAGGGGACTACACCCTCTTGGGCATCTCCCATGTCACGTGACCATTCGCTTTTCCTATGGACACACCTTTTCTGTATGTGATGGACAAAGGTATATAAACGCAGATGGACACAACGGAGAGCATTAGCAGTTGATTTAGTTTGACCAACAGCTAGCATCTTATCCAACCATGAAGGTAAGAGTCTTTAAAATAAGTCTATAAATCTTATTAATGTTTTGTAAATGTCTCGATTTTATGAGCTGCTTTGTTTCGATGTATCTTGATAACTCGCTCGATTTTCTCTTTTTTCCTTGTTTTAAAAGAAATTATGAATCAATATAGTAACATCAACTTTCTAATGATGTAAAGGAAGAGAGATAGAGCTTGTGGGTGCGTAAGATCTCAGAAGGGTAAGTCACGTGAGCTTAATAATCGACTTAGACCGAGAGGATATCGAAGTGCAGACTAGTGTGTTTAATCACGCTCGATAGTCACTTTAACCAATCAAAAATTTGTCCCACGTTATGACTCAGGCTTTATCCCATAACCACGTGACAGATCTTCAAACCGAGAGGCTATCGAAGTGCAGACTAGTGTGTTTAATCACGCTCGATAATCACTTTGACCAATCAAAAATTTGTCCAACGTTAGGACTCAGGCTTTATCCCATAACCACGTGACAGATCTTCAAACCGAGAGGCTATCGAAGTGCAGACTAGTGTGTTTAATCACGCTCGATAATCACTTTAACCATTCAAAAATTTGTCCCACGTTAGGACTCAGGCTTTATCCCATAACCACGTGACAGATCTTCAAACCGAGAGGCTATCGAAGTGCAGACTAGTGTGTTTAATCACGCTCGATAATCACTTTAACCAATCAAAAATTTGTCCCACGTTAGGACTCAGGCTTTATCCCATAACCACGTGACAGATCTTCAAACCGAGAGGCTATCGAAGTGCAGACTAGTGTGTTTAATCACGCTCGATAATCACTTTAACCATTCAAAAATTTGTCCCACGTTAGGACTCAGGCTTTATCCCATAACCACGTGACAGATCTTCAAACCGAGAGGCTATCGAAGTGCAGACTAGTGTGTTTAATCACGCTCGATAATCACTTTAACCAATCAAAAATTTGTCCCACGTTAGGACTCAGGCTTTATCCCATAACCATGTGACAGATCTTCGAACCGAGAGACATCAAGTAACAGCCTAAAGATGCGTGTCTATCCGTCTATTTCATTAGAACGTCTAAGAATCCCTTATGTCGGTTAAAACAGATAGACCTGAAAAAGATTTTTTTATAACCTCAAACAGATTACTTTCTCTTGGAAAACGAGAATAGGTATTTATTTTGATACTAACAGGGGCTTCCTTGACTTAGTGTAACGTTGGAGTAGTATGGAAGTTTAGAGAGTGGGGTTCCAGCTCTGGTGTTGCCTCGCCATCTGACCGTGGTTCAAAATTACATAGTTTTGTCTTTCCTGCTGGGATTGATCCCCGACCATCGTCAATAGCCCGTTGTGATGCTTCAGTACGACGTTAATGGAAATACCTACCTATCTTGAATCAGAGAGTTTGCCCACTGCATTGTTAACCTATGAGTTGTTTATTGCGTGTGTTCGATTCCTGAAACTTTACCTGGGTGTATTTTTCTCTTCTGTAGCAGTTAAAACTTTCCTTTAGTGCATATTCCATTAACTTGAAGTTGTATGCCGAGAGTGTGGTGCAAGATCTAATGTGACCCTTGCACCATAAAATCCCACTAGCCATTCGATGAGCACAAATATTTCTGTTGTTACGAAATTACAGCACAACGCGTTAAATAAAATAGTATCACTCTCACTTTTAGTATGCTTATAAAAATTTGAACTAGTCTTACATAGCATAAGGTTTCAAACGAAATATAAGAAAGTTTTAAAGAAACGTCTATTTGTCGTAACAAGCAATATTTAAATAGATACTATATTAAGTAAAAACCTACATATACTTTATAAATAACTTCCAAAATTTTTAATTAAATATTATAAAAAAATATTAAGTATTTTACTAGACTTGGAAAAAACTCATTGAAAGCATTTCATTGCTTCTAATTTAACATGCCTAAAATTTAAAGTTTCGTTCTATGTATCAATACCAATATTTATATATCACTCTATTAATTCAAATAATAGTAGGTTAACTTGAGTTAAGGCTTTCCCGAAATTGCTTTTTTTATATACGTTTAAATTTATTCTTATAATTATATATAGAGATGTTTAAGGTAACTGATCTATAAGGAAATGTAAGAGCAATCACTCGAATGCTTTCTGCTCAGATAAAGTATAAATAGTTAATTAAAGTATAGACTTGCGAAAACTACATGTTTTAAACTATTTCTATGAATTTAAAAGATGCAATTCATTTAGTTATTATAAGTGTTTAAACTCAATTTTTGTTTAAAAAAGAGAGAGAGAGAGAGAGAGAGAGAGAGAGAGCATTAAATAAAAGACAAAATCCCAAGAAAAGCTACGAATTTAATGACAGTAAAAGTATTATGAATATAACTATATACATTTATAATGCAACTTGACTAACACTTTCCTTTTTATTCTTCTACTTTAACTTACTTTAAGTGTTTCATCATTTGTATCCAATCTATTATGATGTACAGTATAAAAAAATTTGCAACCTCCCCTCAATTTTAGATCCACTCTTAATGAGATATATTTTCTTTAAAATATCTTTTTCAAAAAAACAATTCTATTACTTAGTTATTGTAGCATAAACGTTCACAGATTTTTTAACCTAATTTGGATGAATATCTCCTTATAGATTTTATAATGTCCCATAGTATTTTAAAGACTATGAAGATGTATAACATGTTTTCATCTTCATTTCACACCAGTGATTTTCAACCTTTTTTTTTTATCTTATGGCACACATAAACTGATTACAAAAATTTTGCAGCGCAAAAATATATTTGGTTCAAAAATATATTAATCTTTCTGCCGATCTGCCAGAAATAGGCTCATTTTGCTTGATTTAAAAACCATACTATTAATTGCTACCATTTTTGCTGCAAAGAGGCTTTCAAATTTATTTTCAATATATTATTATTACATTATTACTATTATATTATATATTATTACTTATTATTACATTCAAATAGATTTTATAATGTCCCATAGTATTTTAAAGATTTTGATTTAAAAACCATACTATTAATTGCTACCATTTTTGCTGCAAAGAGGCTTTTCAAAATCTTTTGGAAATAATTTACGCACGTATACTTTTGTAATAAATACTCAAAATTATAAAACGGATATTACTTAAAATTATTTTTGAATAATTTTTTGAAAATATTCAAAATTAATATTGAAATGAAGTAAATCTTATGCATGATTACACATTAAATCTTTCAATACATAATTTAAATCGTTTTCATCATAAAACACACATGGTAAGACAATGGTTGCACACCGGCTGAAAATCTCAATTTGCACTAATATTCGATGCAAAGAAGTATTTAACTTTAATATGAATACAAATGAGTCTCTTTATACCTGCTGTGTTAATAATTGGACTTGCTTTCATATATATAAATAATATAGGTAATAATTTTTTATTTACTCATAATAATTTATTTCAGGTTTTCATTGTTTTCGCTTTGATTGCTGCATCTCAAGCAGCTGTTCTCTTCCATCATGGAACTGGTGGTAGCACCCAGTACAGGAGTGAAGATGTAAGTAATTATTTTGCAATTTATCTATACTTTCACCATTTGCAACCAGTGAAAATAATGTTTATTTAAAATTGTGGTACATAAGGTATCGCGTTAAGAGTTTTTTACTTTTATTCTCCTAATTTAAGATTTTTACGAATGCTGTTATCATACAAAGTATTTTAAAATTTATTAAGAAAGTATATTAAAAATGAGAAACTTAGCTTCTTATTCGATAGAATATTTCAAAAATAATTTGAATCTCTTTGCTATGTGTGTGAAATACATTGCATCGGTTTGTCCTAGTTCCTGTAAACTATTTACTAATGCTTTTTTATAGTTATTGGGAAGACGGATTTAAACATGCTTGTCCTTATAACTATATCAGAATATATGAGAAAGGTTAAAGCTGTTTTTCAGTGTATAAAATGAGACATTTAATAAGTTCATTGATACAGAATATTTTAATGCCAATACATTTTATAAACTAAAATCCTCCAACCTAAAATTAAACATATTTATAACGACCTTATATTTTTATAATTATTGGGAAGTACGATAAAAACATGCTTCAGACTTTAAAATTATATCGACAATTTATAAGCAAAGTTAACTCTCAAACATGGTATTTTTCATTACATAAATTCAGACACTTGATGTTTTCTCAGGTGCAGGGATATTTATACAGATTAATTATAAAATTCAAGACCAAATTATAATTAAAAATATGCTACATTACAGTTTTTTTAAACGACTGCTTAAATTTAAATTAATTTTCAAAACTTTCACTCTACCATTACATGCTAAGTAATGTTCTCTACAAATGATAAGTAAATTTAAAATATTGAAAAGTATTTGATGTAGTATTCTAGCAGTATCCTGATGTTTGTAGCGCATGTATTACACGTTTAAAGAGCTGAATTGAATTAAATTAAATTTCAATTTACTGCGCTCGATTAAAATTATCCCTGAACACTCATTTCTCGTTGTTTTCTTCGCATGTTAACATAGTTTTGCTCTCGGAATCCAAGCATAATCAAATGATGTTTAAATGAACCTAGCTCTTTCACATACTAAGTTACAGTTGGTGTGGAAGTTTGGAGAGTGGGGTGCAGACTCAGGTGTTGCCTCGTCATCTGATCGTGATTCAAAATTACGTGGTGTTTTCTTTGGGTCTTTCGCTTTAGGATTTATCCCGGATCGTTGTCAATAGCCGTGTTGTGTTGCTCTAGTACGACGTTCATTAAAAATACCTAAATTACGTATATCTCGTTTTCAGGGACTTGGAAACTACAACTTCGGCTACGATGAGGGTCACTTAAGCGGTGGCACCTTCCGTAAGGAAACCGGGGATGGACATGGAAATGTTGCCGGATCTTACGGCCTCCGGGACGCCGATGGACGCCAGAGAGTTGTCAACTACGTCGCCGACGCTGCCGGATTCCGAGCTGACATCCAGACCAACGAGCCCGGAGTCGAACCCAAGGACCCAGCTCACACTGCCATCAACAAGGCCGCCGTCATTGCCCCCATCGCATACGCCCCAGCAATCCACGCCCCTGTTGCCTACGCCCCAGCAATCCACGCCCCTGTTGCCTACGCCGCTCACCACTTGGCCGCCCCTGCACCGATTGCCTACGCTGGACACCATCTAGCCGCTCCTCACTACGGATACTCTTACCACTATTAAGTTGATCGGTCCCCCATCAGAACGCTCAATAAACGCTCAAAAACCTCATTGCTTCGCTAATAATAGTCATTCTCAAATTTCCAGCCTTCCTTTGTAGCTATTTATTTCCGCTAGTCAATAAAATGCAGTTGAGGAAAAGTCTGCTTAAAATTTAAGAAGGGCTCGATTTCTTTCTTTGTCGTTCTTAAAATTTGAGTGATGGACCATCACATCAAGATATTTCAATCCTCTTCCTAAATTGGAAATAAACATTTCAACAATTTATGACTAGGGCTTCTTCGCTTGTAATATTTGTCATACATTATGAATTAATTTTACACGAATCACCGCCCAAAGTATTTGCTTTTTTGAAGTAATCTTCTTATCTACTTCAAAGTTCAAAATCTGCATTTATATCGTTAAGAATAATTTTGAGCTTGATTACACAATTTACGTCGCTTTGTAAAACAATTGTCTACCGAACAAATTGTAAAAATTAAAAAACAACATAAAATATGTCATAAAATATTTTATTTCATTTGAGCAGTCTTGTACTTTTTGTTATATCAACAATAAAGATATAATTGTGATTGGATTCATTTGTTTTGATTATTATACAGATACCCGAAAATGTTACTAGTTTCATAGAAAGTTGATAGTTTTACCATTTACATCGACGTTTCCCTAGAGATAGCCCTGAAGAATCTCCGTTACAGCATCAGTCTACGTTTATAGCGGTGGCAACGACCATGGCGTTTTTTTGGTGTACTTCTAGTATCAAGTTATGGCAGGTTAAGGCAATCCATCTATATCACGTTTATTGCGGTTTTTATGTCAACCTCGGAAAGTGGAAAGTTTAAATTTTCATTTTGAATATTCTAGAAAGTTCTTTTAAAATCCGTTAAACTGTCGTTTGATTTCATTGCCTCATTTGTAATAATTCTTTCATAGGCAACTCTAGAAGTGCGCCACAAAAGTGCCAAGGCCGTTGCCATCGCTATAAACGTAGATTGAAGCTGTACCGAATCTCCATTTACTATATTTTTCACAATCTGTTTCATGTTTAAAGCATCAAGGAGATGTTAAGCAATAGGTTTCATTCAATCTCTCGCGATAGATATTTCAGTAGCGTACTAGAGGAAATGAAAGCATTATTTTTATAAGGGCGAATATCAACATGCAGATGTGAACAATATAAAATCAACAGCTGCTGGATACAATCATCGATTTAACTACAACATTCAAATATGCTTGATTTGATGAGAAATATGGAAAACAGATATCATACCATAAGAGAAAATGACAACGAATTCTAAAATAAGTTCGGACTCCAAAAAGCACAGATTCGTCTTGAATAAGTGGATGCGATGCAGTTGAAGTATATGTTCAGAAGCAAACTTTGAAAATATGATTGGGGGTGCGGTTTTTGGCTTGCACTTTATGAAAAGTAGGAATTACCACCTGGGAGTATATGAAATGCTGTTTATATTTATGACTAATTTGATTTCATTTGGATGTAAGTAGTGCGCATATATATGAATTATATCATTATGAATTGCTTTAAATGTGGTATTAAATGCAAATAAAAGCACTGTCGTAAGAATTTAGGAAACATAAGATGTAAGTTGAATAATTTTACACATAAAGTAAAAAATATGAAAAATCTTTATTTGTTTCATATGTATAAATAAAAAAATACAAAGACACATAATACAACAAACTTCAAAGCTATCACAAATGCGCCAACAAGACATTAAACAGTATGAAAACATCTAAATTTTGCATCATTTACATAAAATGACTGGCAAACAGTTTTGATGTGGTATAAAAAAATAAACTTAAAGCTTAGAATTATTTTAAATTTAAAACAATATACAACATATTGAAAGTGATTCGTTACAATGTTCATTTGCTTTAAACGAATTTAATAAATTTAAACACATCATTAAAGTTAGGCAATTTCTCCATATATGCATGCAGGAATGATGTGCTTTATAAATTCTCTTCAGTTTGAATACTTTTAAATTGGCATGAATGCATTTCCTTTAAACGTTGGATTTTAGCTTTTGGCTTAGAAATCAAAGGCTTTGGTTACCATCGAAAAGACTGAAGCTCCCTGAAAAGTATGAGACGAAAAATGTTACAACTTATAAGCAATACGGTAAATGTTTTAGAATTGATCTTGTTTTAAGTTTGAAAATCATTGTAATATTAATTTGTGCAAATGTGGATTGAAATAAAAGCACGAAAAATAATTCAGAGTATGTGAATTTAAAAATATATTTTAAGATTTGATTTTACTTTGGGAATTGGGATATGTTATATGGAAATGAATATGGCTATATGGATATATTATGTTTACAAGAAAATTACCTATCATACTTGAAATTTAAAGGTAATTGATTCATGGGGTGTATTTTAATAGAACATTATCTTAAACATTATGTGTTTTACAATTATCTTCTTGAAAACATTAGTTTGTTCAGTGTACAGTAAATTATGAAATTGTAAAAATATTCTATTGATTATACAAAAACAAGCACACAATTCATAAACTATAAATAAATTTAAAATGTTATATTGTTATTTAAGGGAAGGTTCGCATATGATAGGTTATATTTGTTAAGATAGTAAAGTACTTTTCATTAGGAAATAAATCAGGAATATTAGAAGAGAATAGAGGACATTTCGGCATGAAGAGCATTTTGGAATAAAGGCTAATATTACATAGTTACCAACATTGAATTTTAAAGGAGACGATTTTCTTCATAGGCATTATTGTTTTATTTATGAGCTTTGAAATATAAATGAATGAATACTTATTTTTTTATTTGAAACTTTGCAAACTGCAATGCATGCACTGATGGAAAATACTAATTTTTATAAACGATGAAAATTCTGGCATTATAACAGACCATCCACATACATTTGAAAGAAACTGAGGAGTTGAAAATATTGTAGAATATTTTTCAACTCTATGTGCTAGGTAATATCACCTGAGAGTACATTATATTATTTAAGAATCAATATTAAATCTATGCAAATCTCTCTCCATGTCGAATTTCAAGCACGACATTAAAATTAAATATTTCAAAAGCAAGGAATCTATTCATTACATAATAGTTTCTGTTTCCTTATATGCAATTAGAAAAGACCCATACTATCTTAACAACATATTTAATGCTACTTTAATTTGGGTGCTTTTGAAGTGTTCTATGAACTTAAATAAAAAATATTTATCCGAAATCGCTCCTCACTCAAAGCAACTTATGAGAATACAGACACTTTGCAAGCTACAAGAAACATGGGTTAATCTAAAGGACTAGGGCGTTATAAGGGGAACCCAGAAGTTGAAACGATGGCTTAGCACCGAGCAGTGCGAATTGTGGTGGCACAGCAGCAAAGGGAGGTAGGAAGCTGGGGTAGTTCCTTACAGCGCTGACATACCCTTTGGCTGGAACGAGGTTATTGTAGTAGGCAGGCTGAACAGGTGGTGGTGGTGGCGGCGGAGGTGGTCCAAACGCTGCGAATCCTCTAGCCACAGGAGCAACGGCAACGGGCGCCACAGCAAAAGGAGCCACTGGAGGAGGTACGGCAACTGGTGGTGGTCCAGGTCTGTAGTATGCTGGTGGTGGTGGTGGAGGTGGAGGAACGGCAACTGGAGCAGGGTCTTGGTAAACGTAGTTGTATTGAGGTGGTGGTGGTGGAGGTAAAGGTCTTGGCGGTGGGTACACCAATGCTGGTGGAGGTGGTGGTGGTAAAGCTGCTACTGGTACAACCGGGGGTGGTAGAATGGCGGGTTTGTTGATGGTTGCAGAGGCTGGATCTTGAGGTGCAACACCTGGCTCGTTGGAGGTGACATCAGCTCGGAAGCCGTTGGCATCGGCTATATACCTTACCACCCTCAATCGGCCATCAGCGTCCCTTAGTCCGAAAGAGCCGAATTTGTTGCCTAAAGCATCCCCCGATTCCCTTCGAAAAGAGGCTCCAGACGGGTGTCCTTCACTGTAACCGAAGTCATATGTGCCGCGGCCCTGTCGAGTGTGTAAATGAGGAATTTAGAACTTTGTAAAGTAAACACATTTATCTTTATTAAATTTCACACTAAGCTTATTTCTATTAAATTTCATCCAGTCTTCAATATCTAATATTATAAAAGGAAGTGTTTGTATGTTTGTTTCTTGCATGCAAAGTCCTCACGAATCTATGGCACTTTCAGTAATGGGATTTGGCACACAGGAAGTCCAAATTTTTTGCAATTTTAGGGTCGCGACAAATTTTAAAATTCAATCTAGAACATTTAAAATAAATTTAATGAAATTTAATTATTACTGTTTTTTTTGGAATGGCAACAGCATAAAAGATCATATTCTAAATTTATATTTCCGTTTTCATTTTGCCCGGAGGAATGATTTTCCAGCAGACGATAAAAAAATTTTTAACTTTAGTTACGTAGTTCTTTTTTCTATTTCCTAGACTGTTAAAGATGGAGAAAAAATTTCAACGGACTTGAAATCTGCGGAAAATTTCACATTAGATCGATACCTAAAAATATGCTTTTCTTTAAACAAATAAAAAATTTTAATTGAATATCGTTTAAATTTTTGCAAGAGAATATGCATCATATAAAAATAATTTTAATTTCTTCTTACTTAACTTTAGATTTTCACGAACTTTTGATTCAGGTCAAATGAGTCTCCTGAGAGGGAGAGTTGACTGTAACGG
Organism: Metellina segmentata; assembly: GCA_947359465.1. Taxonomy (NCBI): domain Eukaryota; kingdom Metazoa; phylum Arthropoda; class Arachnida; order Araneae; family Tetragnathidae; genus Metellina; species Metellina segmentata. The sequence continues at coordinate 35,952,632 of OX375875.1, forward strand.
TTTACAAGAAAATTTTGGAAACTGGGTATTATGGCAAAATTTATTATTTTAAGGTCATAATTTATTTTCTAATTTTTAGAACTGAATTCTTTTCATGTTGAAAACGTGCTGCTCCTAAGGCGTATTTTATTCTTCTAGCTTAATGTAACAACATCCTTTTTCAGTAAAGTAAATTTTTTCTGTGACCGACGTTGAAATAGTGGAGGTGAAAAACACTTTCGGTAATGTTTTGCTTTTTATTTATGTCTTCTGAATTGATATAATGAACACAAAAGGTTTTGAACAGGATTTCTCACCCATCGAGATAAACGCGTTATTTAAATAGAGCAAAACACATATAGCAATTATGACTCACTGTAAAAACATACGACAGTAGCCGGCTCGGTTATGATTAGTGTTCCTACGTATATACTTTATTTATATATTGTCTCTTTTAAATTATGTATATTATCTCTATTTATAGAGTAAACTTTAAGTTTTGCAAAATCATGGTGCAAATTATATTTGTAACAAAAATATCGCATTTTAGAAAATCGTGAGCTCCATTTTAAATCAGATTAATTTGTGATGATTTGAGGGAACAGCTACAGTCTACGTTTATGAGCGGTGGCAACGCATTTGGCAATATTTTTGGCGCACTTCTAATGTCGCCAAAGAAAAAATTCTTTCAAAAATATTTTTATTTCAAAAATATTTTTCTTTTTGCAACGGAAAATGAAGGCTTCAAAACACATTTGAGAACATTTTGAAAAGAAATATATTTTTTTTAAACTTTCAAACAAAGTAATAAGCTTAAACACAATTGTGAACCAGCAGAAAAACTAAACTGCATTTGTTGGGTAAGAAAACCTTGAAACATGAATCAAATTAGATACAGTGGGCATGCTGAAAAAGAAATATATTTGAAAAGAAAAAAAAGCAAGAAATAATACAACCTGATAACGTCAGAACTCTTGCGCGAAAAAAATAAATAAATAATGAAATCGAAAATGGTCAAAAACCAAAGCTTTTAATCCTTTCGTGAAAACTATTATAATAAAATAAAAATTCCACAACTGTCGAAATACAATTAAATGGACCAATGGTATCACATCAATGCAATCAAAGGATATTTTTAAAACAAAATAACCAATGGGAACAAAGAAAAAAATTTCAAACGAAACATTAAAATCAAACGATTTTAACGGATTTTGGAAGAACTTTCTAGAATATTCAAAATAAAAATTGAAAGTTTCCGTTTGCCTAGGTTGCTATGAAAACCACAATAACCGTAACGACAGATGGTTTGCCTTAATTTATCATAACTCGCTATTAGAAGTACGCCAAAAAATATCGCCAAGCCGTTGCCATCACTCATAAACGTAGAGTGTAGCTGTACCGATTTGAGATTTACTCACGTCCTGACTGTTGAATGTGACAGCTGCACCCACGTCATCAGGATTTCTTGGTGCAAGAATCACCGCCGCATGGCAGCATGAGATTAGAGCAGCAACAACGAGAATCTGAAAGATTACAGAACACATATGGTAAAGGTTTTGAAAAGGTTTATTAGAACATAGAGTACAATATAATTTTGATTGAAACCATTTAAATCATATAAGATTTTATATGGTTCTTTGCGCCTAATCTACGTTACTAACTAACACCCACTCCCGTGCCTAGTGTCGTGAGACACTGTACTAATTTAAATAAGTGTGGTAGGATGAGTAGAGCATGCCACCAAGGTGACATGTCTACCCAGAATGTTATAGCACATTACATGTATACATCCTTACATCTATACAGTATATACATTAAAACATTATACTAGTTACATTATAAATATATATACATCATGCAAGGTGAGAAAAAAAAAGTTCGTTTTTCTTAGTTTCTTAGGATAATCAAGTCCTGATGATTTTCAATGAATCTCACAATGCTAATAATTTTAACCCTCGAGCCCTTGTTGCATGCAATGTTCCTGAGCCATGCAATTTTAAGGTGTTCGGCAGGTGTTCTCATACGCCTGAGACTGTAAGGAGGCAAACTGTGATGTAATGTAGAGGTGTGTCAATTTCACCACAGGAGCAGTTTTTTAGATTATTAATCGAATGGGTGGAAGAAACAACAAATGAGTTAGGCACACGTTTGGATTGTTGTGGATGGCTAAAGGAGACTTGGCAGTTCACAAGAATTAAGAAACGCGAATATTGAATATCTTCAAATGTTTGTGAAATTGAATAAAAGATGCACGTGCCATCTAGAAACCTCCAAATACTAAATTAGAGAAGCAACCGTCCCAAGAGATGGGAACTTTCTTTAGAAAGGGAATCAATTCTGAATGTATAATACATTTTTTTTTCTCTTTTAAGTTATCTTAATGCACCATTATTACTACCAATTGCATACTTTTGTGTGCTATACTCTTTCAAATTCAGAGCAATGTTCCCACAATAGTGTTAGGAAGGCACTATCTCTAAGTTTGGTGTCAACCAAACGGTCTGGTGGTTAAGGCTTTAGTCTCTAGATTGAAATGTTCTTGGTTTGAATCCCGGTCAGTGCATGGATATTTGTAAGCGTATGGTGTAGAGGTGGCTCGTGTACCTCAAATCTGTCGTGGTCGAAAGTCCTCACGTTGGGTTGGTGTGGAAGGTTTGAGAGTGGGGTGCCAGTTCAGGTGTTGCCTCGTCATCTGACCGTCGTTAAAAAATACGTGATGCTGCCCTTGGATCTTTCCCTTAGGGGATTGATCCCGGACTGTCGTCAATAGCCCGTTATGTTGCTGTAGTTCGACGTTAATTAAAATTACTTTACCTAAGTTTGGTCTTCAATGTTAAAGGTGAACTAAATAATGCATAAAAGTATCTGGTACTTTAAAACGCTAGTAAATGGAATAGAAACAACAGTTGATTATACTAGTATCTGGTGTTGTTTAATTTCTTATATTATCAATGCACAACAATTGTCTGCTCAAAATGAACAAAAAAAAACAGATGCTACTTTTTGACTAGTACAGCAGAATAAGTTGTGTTTTAGTAGGAGAATTTGTTGTGATATTTGTAGCGACCCATCGTAAAGATAATATATTTGCTTCCTGACATCAGTTTATCCTTATGTAGTGATTACTATGCATAATTCATTTTCAAACATCTGCCGCATTGAAAATAAGTTACTGCCAAAATAGTTTGGTTCTATTTACAACTTTAGGAGAGAAAGGAACTTAAAACTTGAGTGCAAGTGCTCAGGATTTAACCTCAGTGAGAAGAGTTTTACGGTACTCCGATATAAGAATAAAAACTGAAGGATGAGCCGAGCATTAAGCTATAAGTAACAGTATTGACTCTATCACCAGTTTGCATCGTTCTGAATAGGTAACTGATCCTGAACTAATTTCTTACTTTTAAATTTCATAAGTATAACAAACATTTTTGAATCATGAAGGATTAATAAATGCGTAAACCATTATACAAAAGGAAATCATAGGCAAGAAAATCAATAAGCATATGTAGAGGATATTTCTATTATTATTCTAATTAATAATAAAATTAATTAAACATGCAATGGAAATATTTGGACGATAATAAAAAAGGGTAAAATTATAAGTTATTCAAATAAAATCAATTTTTTATATAAAAATTTAAGTTTTTTTATCGGGTAAACATAAATTACCAGAAGAAAATTCGATAAAATTTACCTTTGGCAGCATTTTAATCATCATCAATCTTAAAACTAAAATATTAAAAACTGTAAAGGATAAAAAAAAGCTTGATATAAAATAAATATCCAGATGCAAAAATGAGATAATAAAGATTGTTAATATTTATCTCTATATGAAATGGATCTTATCATTACGAGGAACATAGTTTTAACTTATTATGCTAAATAAGGAATATAAAGATTTAAAACCGATTAAAATACTCGAAAATTGTTAAAATGCTTCAATGCACTTGAACAATTTGACACACGAACGTCTATTCTCTAAATACCGACTGTCTAGTCAAAAAAGATAATCTTAGTATGGTATGCCGAATAGAAATCGAGCGATTTACAAATGCTCTAACACACTATAAAAAGTACTAAAATGCTTCAATGCACTTGAATAGTGTGACATATGAACGTCTATAATTCTCTAGAAAGAGACGTTAATCTTAGTATGAATAGGAATGAAGCGATTTGAAAACGCACTAAAATACTCGAAAAGCACTAAAATACTTCAATGTTCGTCAACAGTTTGGCATAGGAACGTTTATAGTTCTCTCAATACGGATGTACAAGTCAAGAAGACTGTTCCTCCACGTTTGGTCTCCAGTGTTAACTGTTAATCAGAAGCTGCATGTAAAATTATCTGATGCTTCACAACACTGGGAAACAGAGCACACTCTCCCAAGTGATAAATCATACTGCGATCCAGGTTGTTAAGAGAGCATCAGGTATCTTACACGCAGCTTGTGACAATTGTCGACTCAAAAGACAAAACTCGGAAGTACTGTCTCTGACTATCGCAGCAGAATAGTAGTTATAGGCGACAGCGTAGTATCCAACGGACTGAATCCAAAATACAAGTTCACGACAGTCGAAATATCCAAAGAAGCTCACTCACCTTCATGTCACCTGTTGTTGAGTTGCTAAAGCAGAAACTGACTCTCTAATATTTGGGAAGCGCCTTATAAACCCCCAGAGCAGGTCCACGTCCCGAGTAATTCCCACCGTGACGTCACGGGACCCCCTTTTCCTCCGAATCGAATCAGAAGTCAGTCATCTTGCATATTTCCAGTCAAGAATTTCGAGTCTTTTGGTGTCACGTCATTAAAGGGAAGGTCAGGAGTGCTAAAATTCGACCTTCCACGTCAGGCGACACTCTACATTTTCAGAATTAAGGAACCCGAGCCATTGTGCTGGAGTCTAGAAAAGGGGCTTTTAAGTCCTTATTTATGATCGTGTCCCTACAAGCAATCTCTCCACTGAGGCATGCAGGCGAAGCAGTTTATCACCCATTGTGATGCGCGAGCTTTTGGGCCATTTTGGGTTGGTGTTGCAATCTCGGAATTCACAAGAGAAAGGGTTTTCAGGCTGCCTGTTTGTTGATCGCTCCGGCCTTTTGTTTGTTTGGTTTGTCTTTTTTACCGTCGTGCGGGTTGCTGATTTTTCAGTTTCGGTTTTCCATTGCCTCGTTTCACTCTTGAAGCGGAAATGGTTTCGATTTCGTTTGTCTTCTGAAGCAGAGGCTCAGTCAGTGCTTCTCGGAGAACTCTATTTAATTCGGGTTGGCCATAAAGTTGAGTTGCATTGCGATAAAATTAGGGCTTTGTCAATGGCACAGAAAATCATCGATGTTTAATGTGCGTATCATTGAAATAATATGAAGGCAATAAAATATTACTGACGACAAGGGAGACCATGATGTCATAGATGTTCCTCTTGATTATCGGGTTGGAAAAATACGATTGAAACTAATCCAAAATGAGCCCCATTTAAAAGAATTAGAAAAGTGGTTCTTGTTCAAAAGTCTTTTTGTTAATTTACTACTGACGCAATTGCTAGATTTTGTTCAAAACGACATACTTTAGACCTAGACATATTGAAGAAATATATAGATTTTAAGGGGCAAAGTATTGGAATTTTGAGACATTCCTATGTTTGCCAATGGAGCTGAAAATATTGTTTCGCTGCATAGCGTTCATTCATAGTAGCTCATATTTATTTTTCTTATGCAGTAGGTAATGAACAGGGAAATTGCACCTCTTAATACAGAGTGCTTTTATATAAATTCCCTATTTTGTTTTGAAATAACCTTTAAACACGCATTTTAAATCGAGAAACATCTACGTATAGTTTACTGAATTAATTGAAATATTTATGGAACTGTCCATGTTTCCACACTAACTAAATTAGCACATCAGATATGATAGGTTAGTGATAATGATTGTGTATGATGTATGATGATGTAGCAGATATGATAGTGTGACCACCTCAGGACTTCTTAATGATCTTCAATACGGGTTCTTTTGAGCCCATCTTCAATACATTTCTGGGAGGGTTTATTCAATTTCCTAGCAAATTTTGTACTTAAATTGTACTGTCACCTTGTCAGCGTAGACGAGTTCCTTTAAGTATCTCTATAGAAATAATCCCGATGTCAGATCACTGGATAGGGGCCAATCAGCATCCACAAACTTTATTCGACCAGAAAATGTTTCCTTAATTCACATGGTTACCAAAGAAGTGTGACAGGGACAGGTTGAAACTACTTGTGATGTAAACCTTGTCAATCAATTTCAGCAAGAAATAAATTATGTAACATCACACATCAGTTATTATTCAAAATTGACAGTAACCGTGTTTTTGAAACAAACCGATTCGATATTGCATCTACTTTAAATCGTCATTAATTGAGTAAAAAGTATGAAACAAATTAAAAATGCCTTACTTAAAAGTTATTCCAAAGCAAAATGATGCATTTACATTAAAGTAGTTAATATCTGAGCTCAACAGATTCATTTTTTAAACATATTTTGTGTAAGTGATTCTTTGAGTTTAATAATATTCAGTTTTTAAATGTCTTCATATTGGATATTTGTTCTGTTTCTATGTCAACCTAGAATGAACTGATATACTGATCACGTTACAAGCTTTTGAACTAAACTTTATTGTCTGAAAAAAACAAATATCGGCTAATTCCAAGATACCTGGCATTGTATTGGGTCATCCGGAAAAGATCAACGAAATAGTACAAAAGAATAAGAAAATTTTATTGACACATAAGCCTCATTTTTTTCTATGACTTTTTGCCGTCTTTCCGACAGCTGGAAAATTCCTTTAAAAAAATTATCAGACTTATTTGTCAATACGTTATCGTGGTGTTTGAAAGTCTCCAGAGGATTAAACTCCAGGCCGTTCAAAGAATTTTGAAGTGACCTGAAGAGGTGAAAATCTGAGAAGGGCAAGGTATGGTGAGTAGGTGGGTAACACAAAACATCCCAGCCGTTCTCAATAAGTCTTTGTCTGACATTCAGCGAAATGTGGGGCTCAGAATTGTCATGCTGGAAGACAACGCCTTAACAATTTGTCAATTCTGGCCTCTTTGCTTCGATTTCGATTTTTAATACTGCCATTTGTGAACAGTATTTTTCTGAATTTGTTGCCTGATTTTGAGGCAACAATTCATAATAAACGATTCCTTTGTAGTTCCACCATACAGAAAGCATTACTTTTTTTGGATACAGTCCCCATCTCGATGTTAAGCGGACATCATCTTCGAAGCTGAAATTTCGACGCTTAAATTTAACGAACCACCTACGAACTGTGGACTCAGAAACAGCAGTATGTCCATATACAGCGCACATATTACGAGCAGCCGGACTAGCATTTTTTCTTTCTTGAAATAAAAGAGCATATGACGAAATGGAACTTTGTGGGTATCCATTTTTAGCACTGCAGCGAAACAAAAATTATGCCACAGCACATGCTATAATTATGCAGTGCAAGCAGAAAATACAGAATTTAAACATCTGTTTCAATCAAGGTCACTCCTTATCAGCGGTAGAAAAATAATAATAACAAAGCTAGCTTCGATTTGAAAATGTGCAGAACTTTCTGGAGGACCCAATATTTTGTATCAATATTACGTAGGAGGTAAAGAATTTATTGAACCTTTATTAATTATACTCAAAAGTTGAGGAAATTTGGTAATTTTTTATTAACGTCGTACTAGATCAACAGAACGGGCAATTGAAGACTGTCCGGGATCAATCCCCCAAGGGAAAGAACCGTATACAACACCACGTAATTTTTAACCAAAGGTCAGATGACGAGGTAATACCTGAGCACCACTCTCCAAACTTCCAAACCAACCCAACGTTAGGACTTTCGGCCACGGCAGATTTAAGATGCACCAGCTGTCTTTACCATCTGCTTACAAACATCCATGCACTGACCCGGATTCGAACCAGGAACCTTCCTATTTAGAGGCTAACACCCTAACCACCAGACCGATTGGTCGTCTAAAGGTTTAGTAGTAAAACAGTCTTCAGTAAGTTTCCTGTTGTAAAAATTTTTAAAAGCAAAAGTTTCCAAAGGTTTGTTTCTAGAGAAAACCCAAGCATGTTTTTTCACCACTTGTCGGTTTTGGCAAAATGTATAGTCTTCAAATTGGAGAAGAAATGTCCGATTCTTTATTAAGGTTTTATTGACAACACAATTTTATTTTGCAAGAAAACCTTGCTCAATCAGGTTGATATATCAATCAATAATTGTTTTGTTTCATTTTCAGCATGCTGTATATCTTATTTTAATAATTCGTCACCGTTATTCAGCTATAGCTCCTAACTTTTGATAAAACTGTGTACTCAATTTAAAACTAGTTTTATGGAATGTAATTTTTAAGAAGAAAATTTTTCAATAGACTCATTGATTCTATTTTCCGTGAAGAAAGAACTATAGTATGAGCCATACCATTTATAAGGAACAAAACAATTATTCAAAATTGTGTTTTGAAGTTAAACTTATTTGAAACAAAAAATACACAAATTTTAATATATTCATTTATTACTAATTTTGATTTTTAGACAAGCTATTATAAATCTATCAATTTTACTTCTCTCTAATGAATTCGAAGTTACTGTAATGGAAAATTACTACAGTCGTTTTTAAAGCATCTAAAAACTTAACAAGTTTTTTAACTGAAATTGTGTTGTGTTAAGGTTTTCTGCAATATTTATAAAACACTTACTTATTTCGATCATCCATTTCCATTTACATGATGCTATATTTAGTGGTTTATTTCATGATAAAAATTATTCCGACTAATTATTTTGATTATCTAATTTATTTATTAACAATATTTATGGTTGTCTGAAATAAAGTCACTGGACAAGCTCAAACTATATCACGAAATATCTTTTAGACACAAAGGATAGCTAATCCGGAGTATGAGCCAGTAATATCTTATTACATAATGTAATAATAATTTCAATTAATTTAATTAAATTTGTGAATACCTGTGAGAATTAAAGAAAGTTTTGACTAAAAGATAAAATAGGACAATCACAACTTGTTAACAATGAAATACAGTTTATTTAGTAAATTTGTGTTCATGAACACTTACAATATTATCAAATCATTCAGGTGATTTTAAATAGGAAAAATCATAAATGAATACTTGACATAGAATATAATAGAGTAGTGAATACTTAACATAGAATATAACATAATAGATAATACTTAACATAGAATACAATACAATGAAGAATACTTAACAAAGAATACAGTAGGATAGATAATACTTAATATAGAATAAAATAGAACCAATTGTACAAAAAAATGTAAAAAATATAAGAAATATAACGTTTACATCAAACAAAAACAATTTCAAACAAAACGTGGATAGCTGCTCATGAGTGGGATAGCTGTATAAATTACAACAAGGGATGACTGGAATGTAGGTTTTGGGTCAATGTATGCTGTCAATGGTGTTGGAGCTGCACTATAGGTCAGCAAAGAGACAGCTGTATTGTTGAATTTTGTGGAAACAGATGCAATAGGTATTTGAAGATCAACTGCGTAAGTGAATTTTGTTGGAGATGCTGCATATATCAATGGAGTAGCAAAAGTAGCTATAGAAGGTACTACCAATGCTCTATTGATGCTTGTTGAGAAAGGATTCGTGGGCTCCACTCTAGGTTCATTGGTCTCGATATCAGTCTGGAATCCATTTTCATCAGAGACATTGTTGAGGATGTGATTTAGTCGAGGTGTCTGCATCACACAAACAATTAAAAATTTGAAACAAAACCGGAAAATGACTGGGATAGCTGCATAAATTACACCAGGGGAGTTCTGGAATATTGGTTGTGGGTCAACATATCTGAGAATTGTGCATGAACTGCGCCATAGGTCAATAAAGAGGCAACTATGTAGCTCAGTTTTGCACTATCAGCAGGCTGTAAGAATTTGAGGTGCATCGAACTTGCGAAAATGAATTTTCTTGTAGCAGCTTCCTATATCAATTGGGCAGTTTAAGTAGCTGTAGATGGTACTACCAATGCTTTATTGATGGTCATTGAAGAAGAATCATTGGGTTCTACTCTAGGTGCATTGGTCTCGATGTCAGTCTGGAATCTATTTCATAATTGAGAATACGAATTCATCGATGTGTTTACATCAAACAATTAAACAAAACGTGGAAATGGCAAGAGTGGAATAGCTATATAAATTACACCAGGGGATATTTGGAACGTAGGTTGTGAGCCAACATATGCTGTGAATGGTGCTGAAGCTGCACCATAGGTCAACAAGGGGCAGCTGCGTAGATAAATTTTGTGGCAACAGATGCAATAGGTATTTGAGGTGGAGCACTTGCTTACGTGCAGTTTGCCTTAGCGGCTGCATATGTCAATGGAACAGCATAAATAGCTATGGAATGTACAACCATTGCTTTATTGATGTTTGTTGAATCAGGGAAATCGGGTTCCACTCCAGGTTCATTGGTCTTGATGTCTGTCCGGTATTCATTTTCATTTGCATCATAGTTGACGATGGGAATTTATCGATGAGTTTACATCGAACAATTTGAAAATTTTATACGAAACGTGGAAATGGCAGCAGTGGGCTATCTGCATATATTACACCAGGAGATGTGTGGAATGTAGGTTGTGGGCCCACGTATGCTGCCAAGGGTGCTGCAGCCGCAGTATAGGTCAACAGAGGGGCTGCTGTGTAGCTCAGCTTTGCGGTAGCAGCTGCAAGAGGTATTTGAAGTGGAGCACCGGCGTAAGTGAATTTTGCTGGAGCTGCTCCATATATCAATGGGGCAGCATAAGTAGCTGTAGCTGGTGCTAACAATGCTTTATTGATGCTTGTCGAAGCAGGGTCCTTGGGTTCCACACCAGGTTCGTTGGTCTTGATGTCTGTCCTGAATCCATGTTCATCGGCTATATAGTTGACGATGCGAATTCTTCCGTCAGCCTCTTGAAGTCCGTAAGAGCCAATCTTGTTTCCATGGATGTCTCCGGCTTCCTTGCGAAAGCTTCCACCCGAAAGATGATCTTCCTTGTACCCAAAATTATAATTGCCAAGATTCTGTAATAAAATGAGCAGCGCGAATTTTACTTATTCCTCCGCATGAAATAATGCAGCTTGGCCAATTATTACCCTTACGCTATAAAAACCAACAAACAAAAAACATGATAGCCGATTATAAACTAACAATTACTTTTTTCATCAATATACTTCGCGAAAGATTTTATAAATATAATTTATCATATTTTCTGAGACATACTATAAAATCTGCTTGTAGCAGTTTTGTTAAAGTTAAAACCATAAAAAATGCTTAAAATAAGATATGAAAGTGTAAAAGGCAAACTAAAATTATGATTTCAGTATTGATTTTTTACCTTACCACTGGATCAAACTACAATAGTTCATTGATCCCTCTTCGAAAAACATAAAAAGTAGTCTTGAATCAATATTTTGAAGACTGAAGATAATTTTTCGAGCTCTATTCGAGTCTTGAAAGTATCCTTGATACTCTTCAAGACGAACGATGCAGCTTGAACACCTAAATCAATTAAAATCATGGAGAGGGTGAAAATTGCACCTACTCTCTCCAATTTATAAAGGATATATTAATTTCTTCACCACAATTAACACACCATCTCTACGATTAGTACAAATCTGTTCACAATCCCTATCTTCCTGAAAGAATATGTCTGCCATAAAAGATATCCTAGTTTGCGACCTGATGATTTAGCCATAATTAGGTAAGCAAATAATAGAGAAGCTTATAGAATAAGAGAATAAATGCCTATTGGTTCGCATACCACGAACATTTTGATAGTACACTATGTACCTAAAGAAAATTTAAAGTTCCTGAACACAGTGTTTTATCGAAATGAATATACGTTACCATAAATTAGCACGTTGAAAAGCTACCTTAGTGCGATACATGCTGATACATTTCATGGCATGTTTTCACGCAACAATTTTTCCCGAAACCAGATCTCAAGAGGCATTTCTACTATCGCTTTGCAAATCCGCTACTTACTAACAACGGAAGGTCCCCGGAATGTTCCTTCCAGACATCGGACACTTGTTTATGTGAAGTTGGTGATTATTTTTAATTCATAGATTGCTGGCTCTCTGCGCACTTCTGAGAAGGAACAAAATTCATAAGCGATCAGCCTAGGGATATTAAGCACCACAAGGTATATCTTCGAGTGATAAGCAGTTTAAGTCAATAAAAGTTTAAGGTACAACTAACTTAAGAATAAAAAATAATCCAAAAACTATTTCTTATTACATAAAATATCTTACTAATAAACGAAATCAACTATGCATAAAAATAAATAATAATAATGAATGATTACAAAAATGTTGTAAATTTTGTGTTCAAAATGAAATATTGGTCAAAAAAGTATTGGAGCACCTAGATTTAGTGAGTATTTAGTAAATATTTAGTATTAAAATATAGATATTGTTGAACCCCCTATACTTTAATGACTACTTAGATTCTTAACCGCTGATTCTAAATATTTCTTAACAAAATAGTGTTTTTATTTCTCCTGTTTTGCAAGGAGTTATTTTGAAAGTTAATTTTTATTGGAAATTTTAAGTGTAGTAATTTTGTAATGGTAATAATGAAATTGATTCTTGATGAAGTCTGGACTTTGTTCAGAAGTTTTGATGACTTTAGTCAATGGTACAAAGTCTATAACCTACAATTATAAGCTCTACCTGTCAGATAATTTTCCTAATAAAAATCAAAATTGGAAAATATGTTTATGTCGACCACTTTTAAAAACATTTTCTGTCAGAATATATAAATGCACAAATTGGACCATTTTATAGCCAAACAAATGTCAGTTTATAAGACGAAAATAACTCTCATACAGCCCCAGACCAACACCGTGTTATTATGGGGGCAAGAGTTTTCAGTTTAAGTTTATACTTGGGTTTCCTTCACACCATCATCTGCCCTCTCTGTCTCTCTCTTTCCTTCACTTCGAGGAATGTTGAATAGATATTCATATACAAATATAACCTAGCTTAAGAATTATTGAGATTAATTAATATAGATCACCAACTATGAATTCACTTCACACATTTTGTAAAAGTCATTCAATTCCCTTCTTTTTGTGGGGCTGCGTTTTAGATAATCGATCATGAAAGTCGTATTTTTTAATGTTGCGTACATTTTTAAGTTTATCAAAGATTTTTAACGAACGCTGGACTTCAAAAGTCAATTCAACTTTACTCGGTTTAGTGATACCATTCGCAATCTACCTCTATTCCCGTTCAGTTAAACATTTTAGACAGTCAATTCAAAATTTGTTTATGCGTTAACTTTGTCTTTTGTATTTAAAATTTTTATTTTTAATGCTAGGCTTTTTTATATTTAACATTGCCCTGAACCTTCGTCATTAAAATGAAAAAATAAAAATTTTCAAGCACCAAAGATATATGGTTGAATTTACGTTGTAATTGAGCAACACCACCTTGCTATCATTATGGGATCAACACTATGGTTAATCGGATCTTTCACTTCGTGATCAATCCGGAAGGGAAAGACACAAGAAAATCTCGTAAGTTTGAACCACGATCAGATTACGAGGTTGGCACTCCTAAACTTTTTTCGACCCATAATTCCAAGTTCATTGTGAATATTAATAAATGAGATAGTATTACTTTCGAATTAAAATATCTTTCAAGTCATAGTTTAATGAAATGTTTCTATAAAATTCTGCTTATTCACTTGGTCCAGAATGCTTCAAAACTTTCTTGCCATTTCTTTCACTGAACACAAAAAGTGCAACATTGCTTATTTTAATTACTTAAATGAAGTTTAAGCATTTTATATCTTTAATTACTTATTTTCAATTAAATGTATAAAGGTTGTTGTGCCCCAATACTTTTTTTTGACTGACTGTGTATCACTTACTTTGGCAGAATAATTTAATCTAGATGGAGATTTCTCAGGATACTTAGTAGAAGGCTTCAGATTGGCATTGGCAATTTTGTTTGTTTTCCAATTAACAACTTTGTATTTCGGTTGGTCGTGTGCGACTTTATTAACAATCGGAGTTGACGATGAGGCTGATTCAGATAAATGACTCTTGACGCCTCCAGTACATGACTTAATTTCAGTTGCAGATCCAGGTACCACCTCTGAATCTGATTTAGGGTTTAGCCTCGATGAGTTAATTTTTTCTTCAAGCTTCTCAAACTTTTCGCACAAGTCTCGCTTAAAATTCAAAAAGTCTCCCTTTAGCTCCATCAAAATGGGCGAAACCTGTGAATGTGGATCCAATTTACGCTGTTTTCGCGTCAAATTGTCTATAGAAATCTCAAACACCCTTATTACGTCGTTCTTGATTTTATTAAAAATTTGCTTGTCTGAAATATCAGCAGATTTCTTTTCAACAACCTCGAGAAACATCACCTCCAGTGTGTCCAGTTTGTCGAAGAAATCGATATAATCCATGATGCGTTCAACCATGATGGACTCTATTCCAGTACCTTATTTAATCACACCTTATTTTCCAGTCTTATGCTTATTCAATAACGATGGAACATACTTACATCTCGAGAGTTGTACTGTGTACTATCACCTGTGCTTACTATCGCAGGAGCCTTTATGAGCACTGTGGCTTGGCTAGCAGCTATGAAAAGGACGAATACAAGTAACTGTAAAAGAAGTGGAAAGAAAAATTGAGAGGTCAGGACTGTTTATGAGATTTAAATAAACAATTAGTGACATAAATGACTTTTATACCATTTGCTTTTAATGTACTTTACTTTTTATTGAATAAATATATTGGTTTATCAGGTAATGAAAATAGAATAAAAATTTTAAATGTTCAAAATATGACTGATAAAAATTGAAAGTATGTAATGGTCAGTAGCTAATTTGGGGTAGCAAAGCTCCCCTATCATCAGGAACGGAGAAAAAACGTCCGATTAAAGTACTTAGCATTTTCTTCTATTCTGAGGATGGCGAATTTCGCTCCACCGAAATAGCTGGAGCAACTGGTAGCCCAGTACGAAGAGAAACTCATTGACAACCGGAGAGTTATGAGTTTGAAAACAGTTCCAGCCAAAGACCATAGTGTAAACGAGGGCTGGTTCACATTAAATATGTCGTGACTTCAAATGTCACTTCTCGTTGGCGTGATGTGGAAGTTTGGAGAGTGCGGTGTTAACTCAGGTGTTGTTCTCGTCTTCTGACCATGGTTCAAAATTACGAGGTGTTGTCTTTGGACTTTCCCTTAGAGATTGATCCCGGACAGTCACCAAAAAGCCCGTTTTGCTGCTCTAGTGTTATGTTAATCACCTACCGCCGAATTAGCTATTGAGCATATTTTTGAATATACTTAATCTTTGTTCGTCGTGTTTTAAAATTTTTAAATTTTTACTACAAGTTAGACTGTTTTAGTTGTTTATCTGTATGAAGCTTAAGATTTTTATGTCACATGTATAATTTCTGTATTTGGGATATTTTATTTAAAAAATATTTCCTGAATATCTAGAGATGTTCGCTTTGGTTAATGAACTGAAAACTTAGGGATACTCTTTGATCATATCTCGCTCTTACATACACAATTGTTAACTTATGTACACATGAGAGCCCCAGAGAACAATATAATATCTAGAAAAGCACGTAACTTATAATATAGTCATAAAATAAATTGTTGCCAAGAATATGAAGTCTTCATCAGGTATGTCATATCTTTCACGTTCGTTTGTCTTCTACTTAGGTTGACCAGTTAGCTTTTGGGAACATCTATTTCCATATTCTTTCAACAAAATGCAGTAAAAATTAATGATATTTAAAATGCAGTTCAATATCGTGAAAAATCATTCTAAATTCAGATATATCTTTAAAGATGCAGAGATTTTTCTTTTCTATATCTTTTTAGACTGACCAAACCAAATCAAAAGACATAGTTACGTAAAATATTGTATTTTTCTCAGTTGTACTACTATAATTATTCAAGAAATATATTAGTAACAGTATCAACTTAGTATCTGTCTATATTAAAAAAAAACATTTGTTAATTATAATATTCGGACAATTCACACATATAGACGGGACTCAGATTTCATTACAAAAAATACATTAGTCAAAGTTATAGCAATGTTTAGTAAACAATACTGAATGTACAGTTTACTTGCAGGTAGAGAATAATTTATTTGGTAGAATATACATTGTGCAATTTGGTGTGAGTGTATTATGTAGTAAATCAATTTCACCACAAAAATAATACTACTGTGCAGTAAAAGTAAGCAACATCACGATTTTAGTTTTTCTGAAACATAATTTATGGAAAATATATGCTTAAAATAAATTTGAATTTTGTAATAATTTAGGTATAAGGTTCTAGCAAACCTCCATTTGTTTCGTTCCTGATTCTGTTGAGCTAATATACTCATTTTTTATTTTACCAATACCTATTCTGTCTTAAATATTGTTTTACAAAAATTCAACTATGTTTTCATAGTAAGTTGAACAAATTTGCAGTAAGTTAACATAAATGTAGGAATTGAGTAATTTCCAGTTTTAATAGATATCCATTTCATTCAATAGCAGTTAAATTTTTAATTACCTCCTAATTTGCCAAATATAGGAGTCAATTAAAAACTAAATTGATTGTCCAATATAGAGTATCGAAGTTTTAATAAGTCAAACATTTTAAAAAAAACTTTACCAACGAAACTATCAAACTTATAACGTAAAGTGCTAATATATATTTTAAGGTGGTTCATTACAATCAGAAATGAAATTTTTTTGACATTATAACATTTTTAAATTTGTAATATGATTAAAATAATTCAGTCATTTAAGTTAAGAATTATTTATGAAAACTCTTGAGTTATACTTTCTTTAGTCTTAGGCTTCCTTCATACAAACAGAATTCAGGTCATTCCGGATCAAATCACGTTTTATTGTTTCTGTATCATAAATACATCCTTAGTGGAACGTTTCAACAATGTTAATGTAAAAATATTTTGTACCTATTAATGTACACTTTTAAATATAGAAGATGTGCATGGGTGTATTTTTAATCGGAATTTGAATTACTATATCTCACCCTGGCAAAAAAAGTGACGCAACTCAAAATTAAAGAATTTGCGAAACATCAACTTAAAGGATACTATAAAACTTATATTGAAATTGTAAAAGCTTCTTTTAAATTTTAGATAAGTATTTATGGTGGTAACTTCTATTATATTCTATAGAATAGTAATATAACACGCCGGGGAACCCCATACAAATTTTTCGATGACATAACATCAAAATTTTTATTTTTTGACTTTTGTCACTTTTCTTGCCAGGGTGCGATATTTTAATGACTTCAAAATCTTATGTTCAGACAAGCAAATAAAATTTCAACTTAGGAACCGTTATTTTGATTTACGAAAACTGTCTTTCCGATTCTCTGAACAGGGTGCACTAAAGCGGAACGCTCTGAATTCAAGCAGTTTGGAAAGATTTTTGAAGAACAAACAATTTCCTATGTAAGCAAATATATCTAATCTTCGTTGGTAAGTATTTGCAGGATTCAGATTGAAGCAGATTGACCAGATTCTGTTGGTGTGAAGGGGCGTGTATCACTCTTACCGACAGTAATAATGACAAGCGCTCTATGACTGTTATAATATTCTCGGAGTGATAGGGGTTTGTAAAGGATAGATAAAAGCTTATAGCATAAAGCCACAAATATTTTCATTGAGAACAGTACAGACCGTATCTTTAAGCGATCGCATGAACTCTTCCTTAATGTTTTTAGTTAGTTTCATTGAAATTATTAACATTTATAAATGATGGGCTATTGCTATATAGAGTCTTTGGAGTACCAAAGCATTTTTTTACATGAAAGTGTAGTGTTAGTGTTCGAATAGTAACATTTCGGAAAACTCAGGTCATAAAAGAGGCCATATTTGGGCGGATACCATTAACTATCAAAGTGGGTTGGTAGTTGAATTTACGCCCCACATCGGTCTATTAGCGACGGTGTGGGATTTGCTACGTGAGGAATGACCAGAGCACATCTCGTAACATTGAACTACGGTCAGATGACGAGGTCCATTTTTGAGCTAGTTCTTCAATCTCCAAACTTCCACATCACGCTAAAAGGAGAATATTTGAAGACACAACAAAGTGAATCAGCTCCTATGTACTCGATGTATTTTGATTGGATCGATTTTCGAACTCAAACCTTCCGGTTGCTGGTCCGCGACGCTACCAACTTGGCTACCACAACGCGATCACTAGGCACTCATTGTTACAGAACTAAAAATACACACAAGTGTGAAAATGTGACTATGACTGCGGCTATACGGCTATAACTGGTGTGATTCTTTTAATTTTCAAGGTACAACTATTGAACCAGCCGTAGTCTAAATTCTTTCTTGGCGCGATTCTTATAACTTTCAAGGTACAACTGGCTGTACTGGACGAGCTGTAAATTCTTTCTTGGCGCGATTAGGGCACAACTGCTGTACCGGCCGTAGTCTTAACATCTTGACTACGGCTATAGATATAACACTCGCGATTCCTTTTTATGGCGAGATTTTATTACTTTCAAAAGTACAACTACGTTAACGGCCGTAGTCAAAAATCTTTCTTTGCGTGATTCTCATAACTTTCAAGGTATGTACAACTAAAATACTTGACCGTTGTTTGAATTTTGAAACAACTGTTGTACCTGCCGTAGTCTGAAGGTTAATGTTAAAAGATACCACAATTTTTTTCCTTGCATTTTCTTATTTGTTCCGGAGCAACAAGTTATAAGTATAAGTATCACTGCATAAGTGACATCATTATGGGGGGACCTAACATCTTAAAAATCACAAAAATACTGGAAAAAATTTTTTTGTTTATAAAGTTGCCTTAATGTTGTCCTAGAAAATCAGACTGATTTTTGTGTATTTTTACTGTTTCAGTATTTTTGTGAGTGAACCTCTGTGCGATCACAGTTTTTTTTAAACGAAAACTAACCGCATTTGTGCGTCTGCAAAGCCTCGATATTTATTTTCGACTAATTAAAGGAAATAGCTTAGTAGATCAAACGTTTCCTTGTAACTGTTACTGATATCATGGCTTTTTTTTATTTACATCAGTTTTAGCGGTGTACGAGTAAATTATAGCGATAATTTTAGAATAAAGAAGGTTTTAGTTTTGGTTTTCTGTTTGATATTTGTTATTCTGTTGTTTCTTTTCCTCTGTTTATACGTTACTATTGATTATATATATATATTACGAAATGTTACCAAAAAATGAAGTTTAAATCATAATAATTAGAATAGAAGGTACACTTTAAAAGTTCTAAAATTTTTGAACTTTTTTAATTAAAAAAATTTTGAGCACATTTTGAAGAAAATTGGTAGTTAAAATTTTTATATATAATTCTCTGGCATAAGAAACTGCAAAAAGTTTGTTTAAAACTGTTTTCAGTAAAAAAATAATTTTTAAGGTGCCGAGTCCCCTTAACGCGTGAGACCAAGCTCTGGAGTATTGTTTTCTTGACTTGAATGTCAGAATTCAAACTCAAATTTCATTTTAGTGACACAGACACAAAAAATAAAAATTTCCCTTCCCAATACGCATTTCGTTCAAATTTTAAAACACTTCAATAACTTGTGTAAATATTTATCAAGAAGATCGGGTTTATACAGGGTGTCCTAAAAGTTTCCGTACTGTCGATTCGTGAATTTATTTTACAAAAACAAAAAATTTTAAAGCATTTATTTTTATGCCAATGATGAAAAGCACTTTTAACCTAACGAAGGGAAAAAAATTTGAACTTACATTTATAATAAATGTTCAAAATTTCCACCTTTTTCTTCGAGGCAACGCTGAAGCCGTTTGGGTATATTTTTAGAAACTCGTTTCAAGATGCTGGGAGTGACTTCTTGTATCCTTACAGTAATATCAATTTTCAGATCACCTATTATTTGATGATTATCTTCATTAACTTTGTTCTTTAAATATCTCCACAGAAAAGAGTCAGGGTTGCTCAGATCAGGGGAACGAGGTGGCCTAAGGCTTCTTGAGACGAGTTGAACGCAATACCATCGGCAATAATAAAGCCGCTTCTCATTGTCCGGTGGCTTAAGTTCCGTTAACATTTTTACTCGATAAGCACGAAAATGCAAAAAAAAATCGCCGAACATGTTGATATAGTGTATCATTATTCGGTATTGCATCATTTGGATATTTATGGGGTAAAAATTCTTTACACATTTCATATGATTTATATTCAAAATAAGCCTTATACAGCACAATTCTCTGAATGAATGATAATAAACTCATCTTGCAATGAATAACAAAATGACGTGGAACTTCATTATCGCACAACTTCAGCGCGAAAAAGAAAAACCAAACGATAAATATTAAAGACTCGATAAAACTATAAACAGACGATAAAATTCAATAATTCAATTTTTTTTTTTTAAGTTGGAGTACGTGAACTTTTAGGACGCCCTGTATTATAGAGATACTAATAAAGGGAAACCAAAAGAGTTTATCCAGTAAAAAATATAAAGCATCAACAGCAAGAACTTACCTTCATTGTTGATCACGAGAAGAAATATAATAATCGTTTTGAACTTACCTTCATATTTATAGTTTGGATTAGTTTGAAATTTTCTGTCCTTTCAAGGACTCTACTGTGTCAAAGTCATACAAAAAATATTTAATGGGGGTCTTTAGAGCATCGAAGAAATACTAATCGGTTTTTTACAAACTTTCTATTTTCAAGAAAGATTGTCAACCAACTATCCGAGTACCCAGAGGCGAAAAGATCATAAAAAGTTGCACTACTTTTCGTTACAGATATCTTTTATCTTTTATATTTTGATCTTCTTGCTTGTGATCCTTTTAAAAAAATATTCGAGGACTTGTTTAAGTGTAGCAAAATTGAGGTTGGAACCTGTTTTTTGACGTCTTTCATCTAACAAAGAAGTACAGCAACCTTCAAATACCAGTTGAAAAATGTGAAATACACATTCTTTCATTCCTCTTACTGATTTCCAATGAATTTTTTATATGAAGGAAAAAACTTAAAGTATCTTTAAAAAAAATTCTGCCTTTTACTTTTTTCTCTCTCTTGCTGTTATGTTTAGCACAGCTTAGCAAAATATAGTCCTTGATTAATAAAATCCGAAACCAACCAACCTTATAAAAATATTTACAAGTATGAGTAGAGAAAGCTTATTTAAATGTTCAATTGTTTTATAGTTGCGTTCGCTGATGTAGTGTTAAATCTATAATTCTTTGTTTTGGTAATCCGATGAAAACCTTTTTATTCCCCGCTTTAAATGAGGTTAACTGTAAAAAGGGAAGCCATTACATCCACATACCCAAGGAACTCTTCTAAAACAAAATCTGCAGACATGTGGTACTATAAAATTTTAATTCCCGTAATCATTAAATGCATGTCATTTCTCATTTGTTTATTCACGTATTGTTATAAAAATAAAAGTTTTAACACATTTAAATGCTACCAAATAGAAAGTATGTAGTTGAATTTATTACTCCCTGGACTAAATCCACGAGCTATTGGCTACGATCTGGGATCAATTCCGAAGGGAAAGAACTGAGGCCAACACATCGAAAATTTGAACCACGGTAGAGGGCAATACTTGATTTGGCACCCCACTCTCCAAGCTTTCACACAATCCCAAAGTAAGTACATTTGATATCCGACAGATTTAACGTGCACCAGCTCCCATGACTGGATCGAGTTACGAACTCGCAACTCTACCAACTGGTATACCGTGGCTCCCGAATAAATGGATTTATTAACGTAGCATTTTATTTGGATTATTAGACATTACATAAAAAAATGTATCTACTTTTTTACACATTTCTTCATTTTAAAAACTTCATACAAATAATAATTTATTTTACATTTCAAGAAATTTGGATAGAAACTGGTTTGTGTAATTTTCACAATTATTCAAATTTTTTCTCAGAAAAAAAATTAAAATAGAATTGAATACGTAAAGAATACTGACCAATAAAGCTTAGGGCAATAATAAAATAGATCTCAATATATAATTTAAAAAATTAAATTATATTCATTAAATGTGAAAATAGCATAAGTATGAATTCTACGAACTGTTTGGATTAAAATTAGAAAAAAACTAAATGTGATAGTGATTTGGGGTGTTATGAAGAAGGGGTACTACTACTACTACTACTGAAAAGTAATTTTTTAATGGCCTTTTAATTTTAATTTGTCATTTGCCATGTTTATTAATTTATACGTTAGACTTTTTTTAACAGTCAAAGCAAAGTCAAAAATGTTAATAATAATAACTAACAATGTTTTATTTTCAAATTGAATGATATAAAATAAAATAATATTTACAACAATTTGATGGAGGTAATACTAACTACAAGTATAATTAGGTAGGTACATAACAATAATTATTGTTAGTTATTATTAATTACTTATCAACTTATGGGGGGGGGACACAACCAACTTATTTTTATTTACTATAAACAAAAAATATTGGGTCCTATAATTATTATAGGCTTCAATATTTGTTATTTACAGTTTGTAAGAAAATAAGTTTGTTAACTTTCTCTACCACTTAAGCCGACTTCTTTTTTCACTAACTATCCCACTAGTTAGGAAAAACACTATTTCTGATTAGACAGATGTTGCCATCACTCACAAATACTTAGTTACACGGTTATTTTACTTAATTTTTACTATTGTACTTTTTTCATTCAAAAATATAACATCGACAATGTTAAAACATCGATGTTAAACAAACATTGGCTCCAATCAATCGATGGTAAATACAACAATATTTTTACAAAATATCGATGTTTGGAAACATCGACATCAATGTCGCATCCTAATTTTCAGACCCTTCACCCTTGGCCACTTTGGTCTAAAAGTATGTTCCATTTACTAATTATAAAAATTATGCTACTTGTTTTTTTTATTTTATTATTTTTTTTATTATTATTTTTTTTTAATTTTTATAATGGTACTTTTTTTATTTAAAAATAAAACATCGCCAAGTATAAACATTGATATTAAGAAAACATCAGCTCCAATACATCGATGTTAAATAAATCCATGTTTTTTTATAAAACATCGACATCGATGTTGTATCTCTAGTCCACAGGACCCCAATTTATTTCCATAAGCATCATCGACTTATTTTCGGATGCTGCGTCTAGACAAGTGACCTTCATAGTATCCAAAATTGTAGTTGTCAATGTTCTGAAATTTTATTGCCTATATAGGGCTGTTTTTTACTTTCTATTTCCGTGAAATTTGTCAAATAACAAAATAAGGGAAAATATTATAATATTGAATCATGAATTACTCTCTCACAAAGAAAATCTTGTTTACGAAACTGTTGCAACTATTTCGATAGTTAGTATATATTGTTTTCAAATAACAGACATATTTGTTGTGTGTTCGATTTTAATTAAAAATGCTCTAGTAAGTGTTTTAATTTTAAGTAAAATTACCACGCATCATGGAAATTCACAAATTTTAAGTACCTTGTATCCACTTTTAATTGATGAAAGTAAAATTAGTTCACATATTACATAAACAAACAAGGCTCATCAAAACTTTGTTCAAAATTTCATTCAATGATTTATTTAGACTCAGTCTTTCAATGATAGTATATAACGATTTCTGATTGCTGTATATAAAGAATATTACTCCACATTAATTTTGAAAATAATACAAAATTCAATGAAATCATTTTTATTTGTGTATTAAAACTGTATATCATGCCAAATTATTTACTTATATATGATCGTGAAAGAACTTCAAAGAATTCATATTATAAATTATTTTTAAATGAACAAAAAATGCAGTTATTCTAAAACATTCCCTTATAGTAAGTTATAGGTAGGTTGATGTCTAAAATATCTATAATCCTATAGAAAATTAATGCATCTTAAAGCGACTTTCTTCTTGTGGTGTTTTGGCACACCACAGTAATAGAAATGGAGTTGGACTAAGTCCAGTACCTGTATAAGGTTTTTTATTACACTTATAAGGTTTGAATTTACAACTGGAACTATCTACAAGCCTATATACCCGATTCAATTTTTGAACTAATGTTCCTGAAGAAACAGTAAGTTTCTCTTCTCATAGTTTGTCTTCTTGTTTTCCCTGGGGTTTGACTTCCCCGTATAACTGTCCACAGCTATCTCGTCCATCTTCCTCTGTGGCTTCTCATGCTCGAGTACTTTGCCTTCCTTCTCGGGTCATCAACCTCTCTCCTGTCCCCGTCGAATTTTTTTCAAATGACACCTGCAACACTCAAGGGGTGTCTAAACCCCACACGAACGAAAAGATCGTGAAACCGTAAGCCGACGGTCCACCACAAACACCAGGTGTCAGTTAGTAATCCGGGTGCACAAGAGTCGGACGCCAACCCTGAGTTATTACCACACGTGTGGCTGTCGACTCCCTTCTCGTGGAAACGTTTTTGTTTCCAGCCGCTACGATCTCACATTCTTCTGCTCTGTATTCTGTACTCCCACTAGTTCTCAGAAGAACTGGAACTCCAACAAGAGCGTCGATTTGGCTTGTGGCGATTAGAGCAAACAAGATACGAACCTAAAAAATAAGATAATGATCAGTACATACTGATGGGAAACTAAAATGCAATCTGTACGTGTGTGGTGCATTGAAATTGCTTCCTTTGATCGGCAAATCCTTAATCGTTCTCCTCTATTTTCTCCCTTCAAATACTTGTATGCCAACACCAATCACCACCTCTTCAGTTTTTTGACATCTGATGGATTATTAGTCGTTAATCGTCTTGCAAGGCTCAACCTTGCATGAAGTCAATAGCACATGCTGAATACATTTTTCCGTTCAAAGACCTGTATTGAGAGGTATTCAGATAGTTTATTCTTATTCTACTCTAAAGTTCTTAAATTAGGAGTTTAATAATGATATTAAATATTTTACAGTAAAAAAAATATATTTTCAATTTATTTGTTTCGTAATTTTTCTACTCGGAATTTCTTAAATTTGGAAATAAAACAATGATTATAAACAAATTATTTTTAAAGAACGGGAGGATAAGTTTCTCTCTGTATATACTTCAACTATCTTGTTAAAATGCATACTTGAAAGCATGTTGTATCCCAGAAAATTCTCTAGTCTAGATTCTCAGGATCCAAATGCTGCAGGTTATTTCAAATTTCAAAAGCTGTTTGAGTGTACTCTCAAGTAAACGCATTGTAATTAAGCATGGGAAATCGCTTTGATGCATAAACATGCAGATTAATTTACAATTTTAATGTTTTATATGAAAATCATAAAACAATTTGTAATAGTGTAATGTAACCACAAAAATTCTATGGCAGTAAAAAATATCCTTGTTTGGTTGAAACAGGGTGATTCTCATGACATCTGTTTTTAGACGTTTATATTCTGTGCTCAGATGGCAAAATGTTGTAAGTGATTTTTTTAATTTTTCGTGACAGCAATTTTAAGATTCAAGAGTCAACATGTGGTTCTTTGGTTTTTAACTTATTACATTTTTTTCAACCTTTGTTTTCTCATGAACTGAAAGAAAAAGACTTACGACATTTTGCCACCTTCTAAACATTAACAAACCAAACTCGAGGATGGGACTTACTCATTTTTTTGGGAAAAGTGACATATAACATTTTGCCATTTCAGCAAAGAATTATCCTTAATTAATCACAACACGCTAAGATTACCAAATCTGTGCAATTTTTTACTGTCTTACAAGGCATGGTGCGAGATCTGGACTGTAAGGGGGATGTGGCATGATTTTAATATCGCATTTACTAAGATATTGCTGAACAGAAGTAGCGACATGCGGGCGAGCATTATCGTGATGTCCAATTCCCTATCAGTTCATGTCACTCTTTCAATAAGTGTTGTCGCAAAATTTTCAAAACTGAAATATAATATTCA
Source organism: Metellina segmentata (assembly GCA_947359465.1). Taxonomy (NCBI): domain Eukaryota; kingdom Metazoa; phylum Arthropoda; class Arachnida; order Araneae; family Tetragnathidae; genus Metellina; species Metellina segmentata. The sequence goes on from OX375875.1 coordinate 35,978,551, forward strand.
CCATTCACAGTAGTTTTTGGAGGCACAGCATGCTGATAAATTACACCTTTATGATCAAAGAAAATAATCATCATGACCTTTCCAGCAGATTTGGTTTGTCGGATTTTTTTCGGAGACGGAGAATTAGTGTGTTTCCATACACTTGTTGCGGACTTGGTAAGAGGATCAAAAGGAAGCACCCAAGTTTCATCAACTGTTTTACAGTCTTTTGGAAATTCGGATAATTTTGAAGCATCTGTTTCCACTCACACCATTAGTGAATTCTTGTTTGAATTTGTTCTTTAGTAAGGTGATGAGTGACCCATCTGGAACAAACATGGCGAAGCTATAAATTGTTGCGTAGAATGCAAAATATCGAAGTTTTCGAAATGTTAGTTGATGCCGCTATCTCCTCACATGTCATTCGCCGATTTTCTTGCAAGATTGCCCACTTAGTGTTAATATTTCGATCATTCACAACACTTTCTGGTCGGCCAGGCTTAGGAGCTAGTTTTGAAGACAAACGTCCTTTTTTGAAATCCCCATGCCATCTAAAAATCGTAGAATCACCAAAACATTTGTCTTTGTAAGCTTTTTTCATCAACTTAACTGTTTCTGGAACTGTTTTGCCCAAATGATAGCAAAATTTTATGGCAGAACGCATTTCACTTATCTTTGACAAAAAATTATGTTTCTAACTTTGGTTTCCTTTCTGAAATAAAATTCTGGCTATGATGGTTAAAAAGGGAAGGCTATAATTAAAATATACGTGTGTTATTACTCATGATGTGTAATAATAACTTGATATTTTACTCAGAACGTATCTTTCCCACCAGTAAATCAGTTACGAAAGCAAATAAAAATGTTTTGATGGAGTTAATAAAAATAGTTTTGACAAAATTTCACAAATATTTTTAATACCTAAAATAAAAATATAAGCCATAAGAAATGTTTTACACCCATTACTGTAAAAATCACGCCTACCAATCTACATAGTATTCAATTTTTCTCTTTGTGCAAAACAAAATATAGAAAATTAAAAATTATTCTTCTGCGAAATTCATAAAAGAAATTTAATAATCAATATAATTTTTACGAGTAAATATGCAATCAATATTTTCCCTGAATTCCGATATAGTTTTCATACTGAATTTTGTTATTTCAACAGCGTTGTTACTGAAAATAAAGTATCAAATAATATTTAACTTGCAATTTTTAAATATGGATTTAGAAAAATTATATGTCAAAGTGTTTCTAATATATTAACTGTCCATTCATGGCATTATGAGGTACTTTAAATTTGAAAAATACATTTTTCAAAACTACATTTGTTTATGGCCTAAAGAAAATGAAAAACAAACATTAATATAAATAGCACATTTTATTTTTGTGACAAAGTTTGGCAACAAAGAAGATATGCAATATGATCATATTATTCGACAAATATGATACACATTTTTCATGATGAATTTTTACAGATGATATCTGTACAATCCTGCTACTGGCAAAGCAGCGTGATTCAGAAGACCATGGGAGAGAATTGGGGCACCGTATGTGAAGGGATGAGCTCCGTACGTGATTGCTGGGGCAGCAGCAGCATAAGTAAGTGGTGCTGGGGCAGCAGCAGCATAGGTAAGTGGTGCAGGGGCAGCGTAAGAAACAACTGGAGCTGTTATTAAAGCCTTGTTGATGGTAGTTGCAGCTGGATCCTTGGGCTCAACACCAGGTTCGTTGGTCTTGATGTCAGCTCGGAATCCAGCGGCATCAGCTACGTAGTTGACGATTCTAACTCTACCATCAGCACCACGCAGACCGTAAGAGCCTACTTTGTTTCCGTGGGCATCGCCGGCTTCTTTGCGGAAGCTTCCTCCTGACAAGTGACCCTCATCATATCCGAAATTGTAGTTACCAATAGCCTAAAAATGAGTTATTGATAACTTTTATAATCGTATAATAGAAATAAGACATGTGTCCAAAAATTAAAATTTCTTCCAAAATTTTAAACTGAATTAGGTTAAGGACTTTTTATATTGTTTTAAGAGTAAATCTAGGTAAATTAGTTCTTTACACTCTTGTGTTATTTACATATTGTGAAAGAGGACTATGACATACTTTCAATTCAGTGAAAAAACTTATAAACGTAGTGTATATATAAAAATGTATACACATTCCGTAGAATATTCCAGGTGAAAGTATTGAAATTTAGAACGCATTTTTATACAAAATGCGTTTATTAAAAGACGAAAATAGTTAAAAGCTAAAGAGACTAAAAAGTTAGAGTTTTCAGCAAAAATCATCAATAAACAATCATCTCGAGCATATTTTAGTCATTGTGTCAGTTATAAAATTATATATAGTTTTCCATGCTCATGAGTGCTATCAAGAATGTTAAGAGAAGCACTAAAAATATAATAATTTATTCTGTCTGATTTAACCAATGATGATATAAATGTTTACTCACGTCTTGAGCCCTGTACTGCGTACTTCCTCCGGTAGTCAGGAGAGGAGTTCCTAAGAGGACAGCTGCTTGGCTTGCAGCGATAAGAGTGAAAAAAATGGCGACCTGGAATACAAGCGTTCATTGAATACATCACAAGAAGGAAAGCTCTGATGATAATACAAATTTCCAAAGAGAATCAATACCAGTTTAATCTATACAAACTTAAGAAAAGTGAATAATAATTTGGGGTTATTGAATGTGGTACTATACAATTCAAAAAGTATGACTCAATTATTTCTTCATTCCTATGTATATTAATTTATTGTTATTGCTTATCATATCTGGAAATCAGTGAGATTTCTCTTAAAATATAGTCTAAGCACTTTTATTTCAAAATTGATGGGGATAAACATAAATTAAACATTTCTATACAAATAAATTATCCAATGTTTTACTTTCACAAATTCCAGTTAATGGATTCTTTAAACACCAATTAGTATGAATGTGACAGTATCAGATTTAGCCAGCAACATCTTGGAAGATGCTGCCACATGGAATGGAGAACTGGGGGTCCTAATTCCTTGGGTAACCTGCCCACAATTTTATTATGGTTTTGAAGAAACTTCAAGCATCCCTAAGATATTAGCAGATGCACGAGATATTATTTGTCAATCAAGAACTTCAGTCTACTAGTTACTTAAGACTAACTCTGTCAGTCGCTCAACCAATGGTTTGGCTTATCCAATGTAAAAGCTAATATCCAGCACTAATGTAATAATTATTTTCCATTTTTCTAAAAGAAGACAAGTTGTATAACTTTCAATTCAAATTAAAGCAACTCACAAGTTAAAAGAAATAATTCGACTGTAAATTCAAATTTCACCTTTCTTTCTAAGTTTTGCGAAATAAATACCAATTTTTTTAGCATTTTTAAACAACAGATTTATAAAGCTCTTATTACACAGAGTATTTCTAAGTCTTTAAACTCTTCAACACTCATTCATTCCATTTTCATTAATAATGCATTTATCTGGAAAATTGTATTAATTAATTCAGCTATAAATATTCTGAAATAATTCTACATAATTTTGTTTATTACTCGCATTAAACATAGTTTATTGAAAGTGTCCAACTTTTATACTGTTGACACTTGCATTATACATATTTTATTCGAATAACAATTCTAATTCAGATTAAATAAAAGGTTACTTCATCTAGCGTATCGTCTGTGGCTGTATCAAAAGCTCAAGAGCTATGTATTTCTTATTGCATCGAGTGATATTAATTCAAATTATAATTTAATAAATCATGCAGTTTTTTTATAAATGCACAGCTTACCTTCATTATTTCTCTGAGTGTTCTGTTCTTCACTGAAAAACTGATGCTTTATACACGGCTGAAGGCATGCTTTTATACTACTTCAAATATCGAGTCGGTCAGTGAACACAAGGACTTCCGGTCATATTTAAATTCCTAAGAAAGGAAAAACCACTCAAATATGCCGTCCTTAACGCATCCATAACCTTTCATTTCTTTTAATTGGGCGAGGCTCTTATCAATTCGTAATTACTCAGCCTTCAAGTTGAAGACCTATTTTTAATATTTTTTTTTGTGAGTGGAAAAACCTTTGTTTTGAAGCATAATCAATAGCTTTTTTACACAAGGAAAAGATTATGATGTAATTTATATTTTTTTCAATATGAATATTATCGTGCCAAATGTATTAGATGCAGATAAAGATGTTCCATGTTAAAACTAAAAAGTGTATCTCCTTTTTGAGACCTTTTTGAGTTAGTTTACTTACAACTTCGTAATTGTATTTTAATATGCGATCTGGACATTTTCAACAATGGTTAATCTTACAGAAATTGGTTCAAATTACGCGATTTAATTATTTTATTATAAACATGTTGTATATATTGAAAGTATTTGTTTTCGTAAAAACGCGTATTAATAAAATCTTAATTTTAACTATACAAAATACGCACATTGTACTGACATTTACTTAAAAGTAAATTGTATTCTAAAACAAAATATTCTGGGCAAAGTAACATTCTGTATTCACTGATAATTTCATGTAATATGTATTTAGTTCGAAATTCAGACATGCATTTTTCTCCTTTTTGAGTTAATTGACTTATAACTTCGTATTGTATTTTAATATGCGATCTGGCTATTTTCAACAATGGTTAATCTTACTGAAATTAGTTTAAATTACGCGATATATCTCAGTATTATAAATATGGTGTAAATTTTGAAAGTATTTGTTTTTGTAACCGTATAAACAAAATATAGATTCTAAATAGACAAAATATGCACATTGTACTGACATTTACTTAAAAGTAAATTGTATTCTATAACCTAATATTCTGGGAAATATAACATTCTGTATTCGCTGATAATTTCATGTAATATGTATTTAGATCGAACTTCAGATGTATATTTTGGTGTAATTAAAATATGACAGGTATACGTATCTCTTTTTTCATACTAAGAACATTGCAAAGAGAAAAATAAATTGAACTTTCTTGAGCGTCATAAAAATTAATAGATGATTTATTCGTCGTTTTTACTACTAATGCGGTGATATTTGTACAAGTCAAACTGAAATTTTAATAACAATATCTGTTTTCTCTTATTTTTCTAAAAACTACGTATACCATTATAGAAATAATCAGGTTGGTAGGTAGCTGAATTTTCATCAAACGGAAGGCAATGCAATAGGCTATTGGCCGACTGTTAAGGATCAATTCCAAAAGGGAAGATCCTAAGACAACACCTCGTAATTTTGAACTAGGGTCAGATGAAGGTCAAAAACTGATACCCCACTTTCCAAGCAATCACACTACACCAACGTGAGGACAATGGAAGTTCACGTACATTCCAAACCATTCCACGCGTGAGTCAATTATAAAAATTCAACGATAGGTAAATTTAAATTTACAGGAAAATCCTGAGAGGAAAGAGATTTAGAGCGTTTGTACACACATCCATAAGTATTGGATGCCGGATACTTGCAAATTGTATTGTTTTATATTGGTACCATGCACACACAAGTCCAATATTATTGAATCCGCCAAAAATGTTATCCGACGTCTTGAATTGTTGGACGGTCCGTTTAACCGGATCGATAAATATCCAGTGCGCCTGCGCTTTTCAGTTTACATATTCATCTGCATTTTAGTAACAGTAATCGGATTCACGCGTCTTAAGTTATGAATACGATACAAAAATGAATGTTAAAACATATTACTTACTGAGCTTATAAACTTTGTATAAACAATCTATAATTTCTACGCTTTCGCAAGTACATCCAGTGCAAAATAACAATTTATATATATATATTTTAAACTATACTCGCATTTTCACTTTAGCTATAATTTTTACTAAGCTGCTAAAATCGTCGAATAAAATTTTTTAATACATTTGATCAAGTTTAAATGAAAATGCCGCAGATCTACGATAAAAATAAGGTGTAATGTACAAGAGACCATGCCTGAATAACGCCATTCCAATAACTACGTCTTCGGCATCCGATTATCATCGGTGTGCGTACAAACTATCTTACTCTATTTGGGAAAGCAACTATTTGAAAAAATATATCGAATGTATAAAAACTGTTGAATGCTTGAGGTATATATTTCAATAGAACAGACAAAAAGCCGCTAATTTCCGACTCGAGAATTAAAATTATCAATGATATCATTGGCTAAAGCTCTTGAAGACCTATGATGTTAGACTTCGGGTTATTTAATAAAATATGTGTACTTATTTTTTTTTATATTTATCTATTCAATCCCTCGGTAGAACACGAGTGCACAACTTCATGAATACTACGGGCCGGTTTGCTTTCTATTGTGAAGAATGTGGGCTGCATGTTCTCGTATTACTTTGAAAAGAGACAGAAAGAAAGGAGGCGGACGTTGAGTGGGTAGAAACTGACAACAATAATCCATTTTTAAGAGACATTTATATAGCATCCATATGACGCGTTACATTTTTAGTCAGCAAAACTTGTAATTGGCAGTTTATCTTTTTGTTAAAATTCTGAAATATCCTCAAAATTCTGATTTTTAAAATTATTTCGACCATTACACTTATTTTGGGATCATAATTGAGCTTGAGAGATTCGATTCCTGTTAACGTAGACATATCGCACACCGGCAAGAAAAGTGACATAAGTCAAAAAATAAAATTTTGAGGTTATGTCATTGAAAAATATATATGAGGTACCCCAGTGTGTCATATTACTATTCTATAGAATATAATAAAATTAAAGACACAAATAATTACCAAAAATTAAAAGAAGCTTTTGCTGTTTCAATATAAGTTTTATAGTATCATATAAGTGGATTTTTTCTCAAATGCTGCAATTTTGATTTGTGTCGCTTTTCTTGCCGGGGTGCGATATTTCTATCTTCTGTGTCATTGAAACTTTCCTTGTGTGCCATGTACTAATATGATCCAAAAGTATCCGAAATGTTTCTTTTAAAATACACCAATAGTTAATATCTTCTGCAAACTTTTATCAAATATTTTTACGCCTTTATAAACTGAAGGCAATAATCAGGGATTTATTTAATTTTATCGTCTGAAAATGAATTTGTTTTTAATAAGAGAAGAATTTTCACTTCGATTATTTTCAAAAATGTAGAATATAATTGAGCAAAGAACATGCATTAAATTTTGTTTCCGCAGTGAAATGTCTGCTACAGGCACATTTAAAACGCTTTTACCGACGACTGTTTATCAAAATCAAAAGTATTTTATTGATATAAAAAGTTTAAAGAAGGTAGAGAATCCGTCGTAAATGATTCGCGATCTTGTAGACCATCCACTTCGACTAATGATCCACACATCAATCAGATCAGATAATTTGTGCTTAGTGATCGTCGTTTAACACTAAAAGACGTTATTGAACACTCTTATATCATTCGTCGAAATCATGGTAATGCGTCTTCTCGAAATACCATTATTATTCGAGATTTTTTGGCAAAGCCTTCAACAAATAATCATTCAATATAATAATTCAATTCATCATAATAATTCAGAAGCTCCGTATTCACCTGATATGGCACCGTGCGACCTTCTTTTATTTCCACGAGCGAAACTCTCTTTTCGTGGTCATCGTTTTGAAGCCATTGATGTAATAAAAGAAAATTTGATACGAACCCTGAAGAGGTTTCACAAAAACGACTTTGAGGCATGTTTTTAGGATTGGAAAAAAACATTGGCAGAAGTGCAATGAAGTTGGAGGAGATTACTTTGAATGATATCTAATAACTTTTAAACACTAAATTGATACCTTTTGCTTTAAGACAGCATTCCAATTACGTTTTGATCACAGTAGTATGTCCATTATTTGCCATTGTACGTCTTTTTTTTGGTGGAGCTCGACCAAAGTATGGTGTTTTTAACCCTACAATCCGAAAAACCATAATTAAGAGCATTAAAACAATTCTTTAATATATTTTCTGAGCACTCTATATCAAATTGTTAATCTTTCTCTTTTCCCCATTTTTGTAGAGTTTAAAAAAGTAAATTTCTTTAAATTTTGACTTGCATGTCATTGAAAATTAATTATCTCCAGTTGGAGTTCGTGTGTACTTGGTCTGAAAATCTCTGATGAAATCCTTCTAGGGAAAAGGACTTGATTACCTCAGACATAAAATGCAATGACTTATCTGCGACTATAAACGTTATTCTTGCTTTAAAATTATGCATTCATCATCTGAGTGCATTGCTTAAAAATTATGTATTCATCTTCTGTGGAGGAGAGGAAATGGTATTTTTGAGGGATTGCTTAATATGTAAGCTTTATTATACCAACATTTATTTTAGAGTGAACTCGCATTTCCCCCAAACTTATATAATAAACGATTTAATTTTACTTTATTATTAAAATATTTAATGAACAATTTGTGACTATATAAAGACTTTTGTAAGTGAGGTTAGTTTCTCTAAAAATCCTTGCAAAAGCTTTCAAAAAGTAGGAATAATTATTACCTAATCTGAGAAACACTTTTTTCAGAGCATTTACTTGAATTTCAATTATTGTTTAAACCTTATGCGTCATTTCGTACTGATCTATGCTGTTAATAATAGAGGATAAATTAAACAATGTTGAGTAAATTAAACAATAATTGCTCAAAAAAATATTCACTTTCGATGTAACTTTAAATAAATAAATTTAATTATTTTTTATGATTGATAATTACAGCTGCAAATGCAGTGATTTGAGCGAAGGAATAATTGTTTTATGATGTGACATAAAATAGCGATTCAAGGTCGTGTCTGTACAAATAGCTTTAAATAGAGATTTGGAAGTTGATTAAAAAAACAGCATATCGCACCCTGGCAAGAAAAGTGACGCAACTCAAAATTGCAGAATCTGCGAAACATCAATTTAAAGGATTCTATAAAACTTATATTGAAATAGTATAAGCTTATTTTTAAAATTTTAGGTAGTTACTTATAGTGGTAACTTCTATTGTATTCTTTAGAATAATATAAGACGCTGAGGCACCTCATACATATTTTTTAATGCCATAATATCAATTTTTTTTATTTTTGACTAGTGTCACTTTTCTTGCCGGGGTGCGATATGTAAAATAGAAATTGAGGTAAGATTACTTAATATGATGTAAATTACACATTTTTATTACTGTAACAAAAATGCAAAATTATGTTTAATTCCATTTATTACCAATTACAACGTAATTCAGATAAATATAACCACACAGTGCTTGTTTCAAATATGAATGCTGATTGAATAAATGATCATACAGAATGTCATACTATCCGCCTTCACCTGAGAGTTGTTTTCATCTAACCGAAACAAACAATTGTTTCTTCAGCAGTTTCGTTTTTTCTAGACAAACTTTTTGAACTTTGTTCTTTTCACGTTCTTGCGGATTTTCTTCTTATTATTGCTTGGCTAGGTACAGCTTTTGAATTTTTGTGCTGATAGGTCTCTTGTGCAAATGTTTACTTTTAAGGTTCTTTTCTGACTTACTTCTATGGCAGTGGACAACATAGCAAGCTAAACGCTATTGTGAGTTGATCTAAAAATTCAATGCAAAATAAATTTGATGATGCCAGAGCTCAGTTTTAGAGACTTCTTGTTGCTTCATTCAGATTTTCTGATTTATATATAAGATGTGGTAGTGTTAGTTACATTAATCTCGTATATAATTTCAAAATACTTGAAACGAGCATCCTAAAGTCTGAATTTTATAATTCGTACAGCAATGGAATAGGAGAAACTAATATTATATTGTAGAAAATGCTGTTGAATCTTCTGAGCGTTGTAGAAATTGTTGTTTGGAAAATAAAAATAAAGTCAAAGTAAAAAGCAAAAATTCTAATTGAATGTGAAGTATAAGATGGTAAGATATATATGTCAATCAAACTTGATTCGTGATAGTGTGCCTTAACATACATTTATCCGACGACACTAAAAGCTATTTTTATGATAACGATAAATACATTTTCAAGTTGATCTCTATTATAAAGATTAAGACCGTCAAAATGTTTTTAATTTGCTTTATTTACCTAAAAGTTTATTGCTATAATTTAAACAGCTGCGCAGTAAAAATTATTTTTGTCAATTAATGAGAATTTGCTCAAAATCGATGGTATTCATTTTATTATTTAGCCAGACATTTTTATTTGCAGCTATTCTCTTTCGCATGATCCTATTTTTACGTTAGAAGGTTATCACATCGAAACTTTTCTGTTACATAAAGAAAAAACATTGATCGTGCACTTCGAAAGGAAGGTTTTTCCATAAGCAGAAAAAGTACAAAAATAGACATTTTACTTGAAGGCTGAGCAATTGCAAATCAATGGAAGCCTCGCCCAATTAAAAAAATGCACCAGTTTCTGGATGTGTTAAAGACGATACATGTGAGTGGTTTTCCTTTTGAAGGAATTTAAGTACGACCGGAAGTCCTTGTGTTCACAGACCGGCTCGAAATTCGAAGTGGTATATAAACATGCATTCGGGTAGTTGAAATTATTAGTTTTCTGTGAAGAACTCCAAACACACACCAACATGAAGGTAAGCCATTTTAACATGAACAGCTTTACATTTTATATTAAGTTGTATTTTTGTATTAAGCTATTGATATACTATGGATTTGAAATCTGTAATAAGTTTGAAGTAACCACATATTTGATGTGTTCTATTTTTTGTTTTTGTTTTATAATTACCTAGAATTTTATATAGTTAATTAAACTACTCCAACTTCAAAAACGAAGGAATTTTTCATGCTAACGCATGTTGTAGTGTTTAAAGATTAAAAGACTAAGATGGAAATCTCTTTATAGAATACATAAGTAAAGATTACATATACACCACTTAAAAATATATAAAAAATTGATAACAGCACCAAAACCTAAAGACGAAATTCCTATCTCCAATGGAATGCTTTTTTTGAATTCGTACAATAATGCAACAATTTTTTAAGTAAAAAATTATAAATTTGTTCGTTTCAAGTAAAAGTAAAGGTATAAAGCTCCAGACTCTGAATATAACATTTACATTAGTATAACTTCGATTTTGAAAGATTAGTATTTTGTTTCATCTCTCATCGAAATAAAAGAAAACCTTTGAAGTAAAAGAATCCATTTTAATAAATTATGAAATAACGAATGAATATAATTTTAGTCGGTTTATCGAAATGTAAACATCTAACAATCTATTCATATACCAAACACATTATGGTGAGCTATGTTTTAAAACAAAACTAAAGATAGGACTACAATCCATCATCCACAACACGCGGTTCAACTGTTTGAATTTACATCCGACTTTTATATTGATTCTACATTTGTGAAATTTGTATTTGCAGCATTTCCAATTTTTCCTTCTTCTACATAATTCAGTGAATGCTTTTCTTTCAGGTCGTAATCTTTTTTGCTCTTATTGCTGCAAGCCATGCTGCTGTTCTCTTTGGAACACCCCTTTTGACTACAGGAGGCAGTACGCAATACAGGGCACAAGACGTAAGTTAAAATTTTAAGGATTTTTTTGTTAAATATTTATTTTAATTTTAATGCTTTCATAGATGTTCTTGTTTTTATCATAAATGGGGTAAATTAGATACATATACTATGTAAATTTGTATCATCTAAATTACCTACCAATATGTAAATTTCTTAAGTGTACATGAGATTATTGCAAGATTACTGAAAGTTCCAGAAGATCTTTTAATTCTAGTTTTTAATGTATTCCATGGTTTTATAAGTACTATATGCCAAAAAAGCTTGCTAAATCTAATTATTTTTACGCAGTACAAATTTTATTAGATCAAATTCATTGTTTTTTGGCTTTATCAATTAATTTATATGATTTTTTTTTGTATGTTCACGTGAATGATAACCGATCAACTAGATTGCTAGGAAATAATTTATATTTTTGTGAAAAACTTTACGAATTTAAATAATTTTGCTAGGGATTTTAATTTTAATATTTTAAATTATGGTTTGTATCCCCAACTGACTGCATGTTGCATAAAAAAAAGAGAAATAAATGTGGTGATGTTGATTTTTATCCTGCTTGGACTAATTACGAATGGTAGGTTGCAAAAGCTTGAATTCTGTATGTATTTCTCTCTTCCGTGTAGATAAACATTTAATTGTGTTCGTATGTCCATCACATGACATTGTATGCCAACTTTTTGGCTAAGTTTTGCTCAATATGGCTCTTTAGCAATAACAATCCCAACCAGCTAAACTACTTGGTCTAGATAAACTAAATAGAATCCATGAATCCCTTAAAACGTTCAATACCAGTAGATGACTAGGAGTAGATTGTTCCATATTGTATCGTCAACATGTTGAGATAACTTGATCAATAAAGTTGACCTCAAATAACGTCATTCACAATTACGTGGATGTGGGAATTTTGAGAGTGGGGTGCCAGCTCAGGTGTGCCTCGTCATCTGACCATGGTTAAAATGTTGTCCTCGGATCTTTCCTATCTGATTTGGTCCTTGACCATCGTCGTTGTCTTGCTCCAGTGTGAGGTTACGTAAGTACTGACCAACCTCTAATAACCGAAGGCCAATCGAGATGGTATCATGAATCATTTAAGTATCCATATAAATATTTTCGCAACCCGAAACAATAAATATTTTAATAATATCAACCTTAAAGAAGTTTAAATATTGGTTTAAAAGGCTTATTTTCATTTTACGTTCAATTGAAATTAACTCACATAAATTAATTATCTTTTAGGCTATTGGAAATTACAATTTCGGATACGATGAGGGTCACTTGTCCGGAGGAAGCTTCCGCAAAGAAGCCGGTGATGTCCATGGAAACAAAGTAGGCTCATACGGTCTGCGTGGTGCTGATGGTAGAGTTAGAATTGTCAACTACGTAGCTGATGCTGCTGGATTCCGAGCTGACATCAAGACCAACGAACCTGGAGTCGAGCCCAAGGATCCAGCTGCAACTACCATCAACAAGGCCTTAATAACAGCTCCAGTTGTTTCTTACGCAGCCCCTGCACCACTTACCTATGCTGCTGCTGCCCCAGCAATCACGTACGGAGCTCATCCCCTCACCTACGGTGCCCCAATTTTCAATTATGGTCTTCTAAACCATGCTGCTTTGCCAGTAGGTGGATTATACGGATATCACTTGTAAAAGATAGTCACTTTTATCACGCATGATGACGGATGTAGTCATTTCATCTCTTGATTCTGTTGCCAAACACAAGGACTGTGAATAATAAAATCTGTTTTATTTATATTTGTATTTTTCATTCATTGTTTGGATTTAAAGTGTTGATAAGTTTTAATTCATCAAAATTTTATTTTCCTGTACAAAGTATCTAAAAGAGACTGAGTTTAATTGATAAAATATGAAATTATGTAACAATTAAATGACATGCATGCTAACCTAAGTGCTTATAGTAATTTTAGAGCATAGTAACAAAAACATTAGGATTACCTTGAAAGTCTTGGTTTGTAAGCATGCAAATTATCTATAAGTTACCTAATATTTGGAGCACATATGGTAAAAAATTAAAGACAACTAAATAAATGCAAACTAGGATGAAAGCAAACTTTTTTTCTCGTTTCTTTTTAAGCTTAGACGGAATGGAAATGTATATACATATGCACATAAAAAGGAACCAAGTGTAAGAAAATATTTTTTAAACAAAACCATTTTTCATTTTTGATAATTGATCAAAAGTATCCATATGACTACAAATATATATAGTCATATAATTGTTTTTGAGATAAATATGTAACACAATATAAAAAATTAGATTGTTTATTAAAAACCCTACTAAAATTCTTGCACTTCTAAAATGAATTTGGGTAATAAGCATAAAGCGAACTCCTGAATAATTTATTTTCTATATAAAATAATAGAATGCATTATTGTAAGAGTAGCAGCTAGAGTAACAATAAGATACAAAGTTACAATCATTCGAAAGATATAGATTTCTGAAAACTGATAGACGTGAGCAAAAACAGTTAGGATTTCGACTTAGAATCTACTTAGGAGTAGAGTAATATAAAAAATATCTAGGAATGAAATACCTATAAAAACAATGATTAATTTACGAACAGACACATATTCATGATGCCCAGAAATTATCAAATACGATTGCATTAACTCAGATGATTAAACTCTGAAATTTGAATGGAATTAAAAATCTCAATGGGATTTTCTCTTGCGCTTCTCTTATTAAATAAAGATTCGTTTCTTACAAAATTAAATTTAAAGTAGTTTTAATTGAGGTAAATTTTATCTTAAAAATTAATTTCTATCATTGAAAATGAAATATTTGATATCGTTTCTCAATTGTTCAAAAAGTTATCATGCTTAGGAAAAATGAAAGATGAGTTCAACTATATAAAGATATAGAATTCAGAATCTGTAGAATTTTTTTAATTGTTCCTTCCTCAGTACTGACAAATCAATTTGTGTTTGACTGATGTCTCGTGCTTGTGTAGTAACTGCTCTTTTTCTCAGCTAAAGTACACAAAAAGCCTTCAGTTGACAGATTTCCCACATCCATTTATACCTAAAATTAATAAATTTCAAAATAATATTGTCGATCCTTGGAATGTGATCTACCTTAAAATTTGAGGTTTCTATATTATGTAATTTTCTTAGTGCAAAAATGGCAGATATCGCACTATTTCGTTTTATTAATGTAAGTTTTCTTTCATTTTTATAAATATAAATTAGTTTTAATTTGATAAATATAAACTTGCTTTAATATATATTTTAATAGAAATAAATTGTATTTTTATAACTATAAGAAATGGGCCGCTTCCAGCAGCTTGTGTATGTTCGACTAATTGAGCAAATTCACTTCATAAGATATTTTTCTTTTTGCTTTTCTTGATCGACTATCACCAACTTTAAATTTCTCATAAAGTGTTTTATTTTACTGAATTCTTATTTTTATTTTATTTATTGATCTGTTCAGCTTTCGTACTGTAAAAAATGATCGTAATGACAGACAAACCAAAAACGGGTCTTACATAAAAAATTATTGTGTCCTTTTGATATTGAAATGACCTCTTATAGAATTACTGATGTCAATTCTGCCTGTTATATGTCTGTCCGACAGGGTATATGTCACCAAATTCCTGTTAATTAAAAAAAATTTAAACTAATTTTTGTTAACGTTTGAACAGAACGGCTGTGTGCGGAAAGCTTTGGATTTCAACTTGGCTGATTTTGTGTATTTCCCAATATGTAAAAGGTTTTGGTTAGTAATTCTATACTCATTGTTTGAACCAGGACCAATAGTTTCCACCATTTAAAAGTGAACCTTTATTCTTCTGGTATCCTATTAGATAAAACCATATTTTTTATTTCCATCCTTTGAGAGGTATTTTTAATTAGCAGATTTGAACCATGTGTGAAAAATATTGATTCATAGCATATAGGATATTGTGATAAACTTTGTATAAAACATCTCACACAGCATGATTAATTATTCCACTCAAACTATTAACTAAATTAATTATTCACCAAACACCCCTGTTTTTGTGATTTTGCCTCAAAGTAATCTAGCTTACGAGGCAGTAAGTTATAAAAAGTTTCATATTTCATTTTGTGATGAATATTTAAGCATTCATAAGAAGAAACTAAATGGAAGTTGTATAAACTGATCATCTCTCATTTTCAAGATATGCATCTATTGAACAAAAAAATTAGTATTTAAAAAGATATTTAAGACAAAATAATGGGTGGAGATAACACTTTTTATTGATCACTACGACCACTCACAGATAACTACTTTAATAATATCGTATCTAATGTATATATAATTTCATAAAATATTCATATCTTCTAAACAAGTTGTCCCTGTGTGTGTTTATGATAATTATCTAACCACATTTATCTTGATGTGTAGGTTTACTTAATAATAGAGCGTTTTAACGTGTATGTGATGTCCTTCTGGTGTGTATATTACACATAACTCAATGTACTAAAAATGCTTGGCCATGTAAATTTTTTTTTCATGTTTGCATTTATTCAATTTTTATTGAGTTTATCATCTATGTGCTTAAAATGCATTAGTTCCCTGAAATATGTCAGAATGCTTAGAGAATACGCGTGTATACGTTAAAACTATTTTATTTACTATCGTATTTATTAAAATTGTTAGCAGCTCCTAGGTTAACTCCTTTGTCATTAGTTTTATGGAACTAAATCTTTGGGTTTTGAGCTATTTTATTCTAAAGAAAAACCACAACATTTATGAGTTATAACCTTAAATGTTAAATGTGTTTATGAAAACAAAATGAAAATTATAAATATAAATAACACATTTTATTATTCAAAGTAATTCAGTTTGGCAAAGACAAAATGTGAAATGCTCACATCTTTTGATATGGATGATAGAAATCTTTTTAATGAATTTTTACAAGTGATATCCGTACGATCCTGCTACTGGCAAAACAGCGTGATTTAGAAGACTATGAGATGGAATTGTGGCACTATATGTGAATGCGTGAGCTCCATATGTGGTTGCTGGGGCGGCAGCAGCATATGTAAGTTGTATAGGGGCTGTGTAAGAAACAATTGGGGATGCTACCAAAGCCTTGTTGATGGTGGTTGCAGCGGGATCATTGGACTCGACACCAGGTTCGTTGGTCTTGATGTCAGCTCGGAATCCAGCTGCATCAGCTATGTAGTTGACGATTCTAAGTCTGCCATCAGCTCCACGCAAACCGTAGGAACCTACTTTATTTCCATGGACATCGCCAATTCTTTGCGGAAGCTGCCTCCGGACAAGTGACCCTCATCGTATCCGAAATTGTAGTTACCAATGGCCTGAAAATTAGGTATAGATATTGATAGATAATCAAATTAAATTAATATAAGAAGTTTAATATTTTTACTTTACAAGGAAAAGAACGAATAGAAAAGTCTTGAAGAATTTATAATCGATTTCTTTTGTGGATATTTCATAATGACAGACACACATACGTATATTTGTTTAAATAGGGATGGGATTTGTTTTCTTATTTTATATTTTATAGATCTAATTAGGAACTTGCAGAGTTTTTTATAATAAACACTTACAAGTAGATAAAAAGTAACAAAGGCCTTCTTAACTTCTCATACTTTCATAAATTGTATTTTTTGAATCTAATGAAATATTTGTTTTATTTAATCAACTATTAGGTAAAATTTCTTATTGATAATGCTTGTAAATATAACCTATTCCATAAGAACAAAAAGAATGTTTTTGGGATAAATAATTTTTTTCCGAAATTATATTTAAGGTTAAATTTAACAATATTTTTAAAGTTTAATGTAGCAAATATTTAATAATATATAAGAAAATACAATAAAGTCTGAAAAAAATTGATTTTGAGGAACTCAATGAAATTTATATATATCCCAGACTAGTTTCAAATAATTTGACAGTAATTATCAATACAAATTTCCCTGTCAACAACCACAACAAACAACTTGACACAGTTAAACACAGTAAAACATATTGATCGAACCATTATGGTTATGTATCATAAATATATATGTATATTAGAAAATGATTGTAGTCAAATATATACTTACATCTTGAGCTCTGTATTGTGTACTACCTCCAGTACTCAGAAGAGTATTTTCGAGAAGGACAGCAGCCTGGCTTACAGCGATAAGAGCGAAAGCGATAGCGACCTGAAAGAAATATATTCATTGAAAATACCGCGTACAAGATGAAAGATCAAACAATCTTAATACTAACTTTCAGGGATAAAAACAACATAAAATTAGGATATACAAAAATAATTAGTTGAATTACCATGGTGGTTGTTGATTGAAAGATACCAGTATTTGTTATCTAATTTGAGAACGTAGCTCACCACCTCTTCACATTTTAAAATGTGAATTATTAAAGTTAATCATAGCTAACAATCATGTCAAAGTCCAATATTGTCATAGAAAGTACCCAAACTCGAGATTGTATGATCTAAGATCTTTTATGGCGATATATTTATTGATCTTTTTTGCTAAACATGCAGTCAATGTAATTTCGTTTTAAATTTAGTAAAATATGAACTTGAGCAGGAATTCAAATTTAAGTTTTTACATCATGGTATTTTATTATTGGATGCCTCATATTTGCTGCATTATTGCATCAATATATATTGAGTAATATTTATTAAAACTAAAATAGAATCATTACAAAATATAGATTTTCAACTTAAAGTTAACAGCTTACCTTCATGTCTGTATGTTATAGAGTTCACAGAAAACTGATACTTTCAACGTGGCTGAAAGTATTCTTTTATACTACTCGAATTTTGAGCTGGTCAGTAGTAGTATTACACTGCTAACAACTGGCTCACTTGCAAAACCTGCTAACAACTGGCTCACTTGCAAAACCTGCTAACAACTGGCTCACTTGAAAAACCTGCTAACAACTGGCTCACTTGAAAAACCTGCTAACAACTGGCTCACTTGTATGTCTTGCTAACAACTGGCTCACTTGAAAAACCTGCTAACAACTGGCTCACTTGCAAAACCTGCTAACAACTGGCTCACTTGCAAAACATGCTAACAACTGGCTCACTTGCAAAACATGCTAACAACTGGCTCACTTGAAAAACATGCTAACAACTGGCTCACTTGAAAAACCTGCTAACAACTGGCTCACTTGCAAAACCTGCTAACAACTGGCTCACTTGAAAAACATGCTAACAACTGGCTCACTTGCAAACCCTGCTAACAACTGGCTCACTCGCTTGACATGTTAGTGTCTAACTTACAGTTCGACATGTTGATGGTATTATTGTTTGGCTCACACACACACACACGTAAAGTGTGTTATTGTTTGACTCATGTGAAAGTGTGTATGCGACAACATGCGAGTATTAGATGAGAAAAATTGTTAACACTGTGTTAATAGCCCTCCCCTGTTTGCGAGTCGAAAGAGCGTAAACCATCCCTTAGAGCAAAGGTGAATAATAATTGTAAGTAGTATATGTTGTTGACACCTGGACTAAATGGTCTGTCGCTAAAAATGTTGTTGACACCTAGACTAAACATCATGTCGATAGAAAAAGTGTTTACACCTAAACTAAATATCGTGTGGATAGAAAAAGTGCTGACACAAAAAAGTATGTTTCTCCGTTTATTGAGTGTTAAATGTACTAGGAATTGAAGGACTGTTGTGAGAGGAATTTCGTTTGATCATTAGATTTATACACCACCCATTGGTAGATATTCATGGTCGAGTGCTTTAGATGAACAAACACTCGAGCATGAGTATCTTTTACAGTCTCAAGTTCAAGTCTGCATAAATCCTAATTTTATCTTAATTTTTAGCTTTTAGAATTTTTCTATAGGTGTCAGCATGAACATCATTGTGATACTACAATTTGTAAAAATACTCCAGAGTTCTTATTTTGCGAAAAGTAGTTACACTATGAATGACTCTAAGATATTTTCAGAGTTCGATGTTTTGGTTTGTAATGATATAAAAGTTGTACATATTATTTTACATATTAATGAAAGAACAAAAGAAACATACATATTTCCGCTTACAATTCTTTATTTAAGCATTTGAAAATATAAGTATACAAATAAAAGTAAAAAAACTTTCGAATATGTATCATACAAAATGCTCCATGGACATACATATCATTTTACATACATATCAATCTACTGAAACATTTAGACAAAACACAATTTTGAAAACATTCTTTATTTCAAACAAAAACCAGTGATGAGTACATTTTTTTACCTTACACTTTCAAAAATCGAAAAGCTCGCAGGCTTTTTGTTTTACATTTTTAACAAGTTAACAAATTCATCCTCATTTAAAATTTGAAAGTAACCATACTTGAGGATGCAGTTTGGAAAGTTCATTTCTATCTGGCAAATACAATCACTCGTGGCTTCAATACATTGTAGAATATTTGAGTACAAAATGAGTCCACTTCCATACAGGGAGAGTTTTTTATTTGGAGACATGCGATGTAGATGACACACTCCAAATCTATGTTCTTTGTCATCCTCATGGACCAAATTCACTATGTCTTCATTAGTGAGTATTTTAAAATAGCGTACATTTTTTTTGTTTTCTTGATTTAGTCCTAGAGATGCCAATACACTTTGGACACAATCGAACACACTATTGTACAATTCGTAGTGAATATAATCATATGTTTTCTCTGAGCTTTGAACGAGATATCCATACCGTTCCATGTTGGAATTCAAATGATGAATTTCCTACTAGAGTACATACTTATAGTTCGTAAAGTTAGAAACGTGTACTGACACGATTCTCTCCATTTTACGAGCCTGTATTAAGCTCTCTCCATACAGTGGGGGAAGTGAAGCTCTTTCATGAGTTCGTCACTGTCAAAAATTTTGTAATATCCAATTTTTACTTTCAGATTGGATATACAAGGAACTTCCAAACCATAAGCTTTCGCACTGATAATGCAATCCAGTAAGTTAGAAAACAAAATATCTGATGCAGTTTCAAGTATCATATGTTGCTCCGAATCACAGGGTTGATACAAGTACATGTATCCATATCTACAACTAATTGGATCTCTGTGCATTAATTTGATCGTTTCTGAATTTTCTAAGATTTGAAAATACACGAGCAGTTCATCTTTGTCGATCTTTTGAAGTATCCCACTTTTTACACAATGTACGATATCATCAAATAATACTTTATTTGCACTTTTAACCTTTTTATCGCATGCATTCAGAATGATATAACCATATCGCTCCATGGTGAGCTGTTGAATAACTTTATTCGTGATGCGATAGTGTATTTATTACTACTAGTTCATTCGTGTAGATTCTTTGATGCGTTACGAAGAGGTTGACAATATTGATTATAAGACAGTTCTGGTGCGCTACCAATTTTGAACCATTGATGGGCAAAACTTTGAACGATTCGTTCGTTTTCACATACATCTGTAACTCGTAGTTTGTCAATGGATAACCCTCTCGTGATATGCCATAAGAAATAGAGGCAAAATAGTCCACATGATCTGGTTTTAAAATGTTGCAACGTTTGTCTATTCCACTCAAGTTGAGTTGAATTTTTGACTAAGAAGGATTTGATATTGCGACCGGGTGGTGTGCCATAAGAGCAAAAGAATGTGCAGTATCCTTTTTCATCAAAGTACATAGCTTGCCAGTGTTGTCCTTCACAATGTGCAGGATCGGTGTTCACGATGAAGGAACGATAACGCTTTCTTTTTGAAGGAAGCATATCACTTGCGAATACACCTCCGAAAGTAGTTCTGATCTTATGATCGCTATACGCAAGTCTAGTCAACATTGAGGTGTCCATGATTTTAATAGTCAGTAAAGATGTTTCTGCTTTTATCAATTTCTATAAGAGCTTGCATTTCCATATATGCTATCAATGTAACCGTTTCGTCGAGATCTGTCTCAAACTTCAGATGAATCGATAGATCACCACTTCGAGTTACGTTTGCAAATGGATCGCTAGCAGAATAGTCTTGAGTGAGATCGAATACGTAAAAACATAAATTATGTTTATACTCGTTGAATGTTATGTTTGTGTCATGTTTACCAAGATCTGTAAACAAACTTAAATAATTTCGAGCATAAAGATTTTTTGCATAGCTTGGTGCATAAGCGGTGGCCGGGATCTGTACACCGTTCTCTGTCAGAGAAATATGGTTCAGGTTATAATTCTTAAAATTAAAAGGATTCTTTTTAAAATCACCGTTAAATGCAGAATTAGATATCATAGTCAAAATGATTCGACTGGGAAGTGCACCGTTGATTGCATTTGGTATCGTAATACTTTTTAGTCCCGAGCTAAGCGTGAATGTTTTCATTTCAATTCTTGTAAATGGCATTTGAATGAGAGAATGTTCCAACGCTTTCTCATGTCCAATAAGTATTGAACTCGATACTTCACACCGTCTCACAAAGAGACTTATGTTTTCAATATTAAGGCAGTATTCACCGTTATTTGTCAATAGGCTGAATGCATGTTTCGCTTTTTCTAACTTGATGCGTATCGGCACACCGTTTATTAATAATTTGGATTGACTACCTAAATCCAAATGAAGCGCACCATACATATCAAAGAGGGTTCCGTTCTTAGTGCGATTCCATCTTTGCTTCAATCCTTTGTTTCCCCCCGCTGCAATATCCAAATCATCATACTTCTCAGCGGTATCTTTATGAAACATTGCACCACTCAGCAAATTCTTTTGAGAGGATTCTGGATGAAACAATATGCTTTGAATATATGCTTTGTAGGCATAATTGTTTTCTGAGGAAATTTGTCTATCATTAAAGGAGACATGGCATTCAGAGAACATAGTATTTAAAAGATAATTGATAGGCCCGCATTGATCGGCAGCAACAAATGCACTACCATCTGCTTTTACAATCTTTGCTTGAACATTGAGGAAAACATGGGAAAGATCAAAATATGATTCACCTAATCCAGATATGGCAAATTCAATTGTATTGCTGTCCGAAATGGATGCTACAGGATGAACTTCTATGAACGTCGACCGGTCAATTGCTAGCTGAATTCGTGATGTTTCGAACAAATCTAGTTCACTTTTTGTGCAATAACAGTTTTCCATTTTCTCAGAGACTAGAAAACACGTCTTTCGAACACCTCTTTCGGCGTTTCATCTGAGTTTTTTTCGTTTGTTTCTTTCTTTTAATACCCCCACCACCTCTCAGTTTGCGAAGTAGATCGTGTTGGATCTCTCTGCCAGATTCCCGTAATCGATTACGGGAGGCTTCTCTGAAGGATTTCCCATGTGAAAGGTCTTGTAGTACGTTCTCTCCTGCGGTTAGTAAGTGTTTGCCTAAATATTTCCCCGCTTTGATCATAAGTGGTTGAACAAATCGACGCAAATTAGTGAATATTCCATATCCTCTCTGTATGGGGAAATCTGATGAAAAATAACCCCCTTTCCCTGATTGTTGATTACAATAGTAATCAATACAGTCCTGGGGATCTAGCATTCGACCGTGTTTATGCATGATGAAAGACATATATGAAGGAAGGGTCGTTTGTACACCGCTTTATAACGATTTTTTTCGAAAGGAGAGCACCAAGCTCGTTTTTCCAGATATAAATTGTATGGGTGTACCCCTACTTGTTCGCAGTTCGATCTCAATAGCATCGAAGTGTTGCTTTTTAACGCGAAAGTAAAGTGGTACGGGAAAATGTTTCACAATTTGATCCTGTCGTTCATTCGCAATTGGTATGATTTTTAAAATCGGAACCAATGAATCACCAACAAGCGATGAAGATACAATATCACTATATACATATATTTCTGTTATACCCGCATTTAACTCCAAGTTATAATCGGAAATGTATGCTCCTTCCGTGAAAGTGTTTAGCGTAAATCCTAATATATCCGAGAGTTTATCTTCAAACACTACTTTGGTGTCATGTGGTACAATCAGTTTGACTTTAGAATTAGGTAGTACTTTGAATTGAATGGATTTGAATTCACTAAAGAAGTCTTTGGCTTGTTGATACATGCCACTGGGTATTTTAAAATTATATGTTCTAAGCTCATGATGAAGTGTTGGAAATACTTCATTGACAATAATCTTAAACTTTTCACCTTCAGCTCCATTTAATGGATTAGAGTAGTTGAATGTGATTTCTTTTTTATCACCACTAATAATGTAAGAAGATTCATCGATGCCTAGAGACCTCATTAAATTGGGGCAGGAGTCACGTTCAAGAAGTATATCTATATGTTCTTTTAATTTTACAACTATACTATTTTCGCGTCGTAA
Source organism: Metellina segmentata (assembly GCA_947359465.1). NCBI lineage: Eukaryota > Metazoa > Arthropoda > Arachnida > Araneae > Tetragnathidae > Metellina > Metellina segmentata. Next base: position 36,002,246 of record OX375875.1, read on the forward strand.
GAACTGTGCTAGACTATTCGCTGTTGTAGCAACGATCTTTCTATTGATTTGTTCAAATACATTATCATTCATTTTATCTAGTAATATATCATAAGTGAGTTTTGGTACTGGTTTATTGGCGACAAGTGTTATAAACTGGTTTCGAAAATTCTCTAAATTTGGTTTGTGATAGTCCAAGTTGTAAACATAGTCTATAGTTCTACTACGTGTTATATCATCAATTTTTGGGTTCAATTTTAAAAACTGCAAGAAATGTTCAGCATGTTGTGAAGTAATGTACATATCCCATCCTGTTTTTAATGTTATACGAAGTCGTGATCTTGACGCATTCAGAAAAAGAATAAGAGGAGGATCTGTAAATGTCTTTTTAAGATTTGCATTGACTCCTTCCACAAAGTCTGCATGATCTTCACTATAAAGTGGTATGTCATATTTAGGTAAAGTTGTTACACCTTCTACTTCCACTATTTTCTCTATAGAATATTCATCATTATAACCGGGGTGAATGGTAAAGAATCTACCTGGTATGGTTGCTTCTGCTAAACAACATTCCCATGTCCCATTTAAAGTGATCGGATAAGCTAATTTAGTCCGATAACGATCAGGAGTGTTGTTCGGAAAGTAGTTCATACTAGCATTTGAAGGTAATATGACATGGAAATCCTCTATGTTCTGATCCATTCTGCTTTAATCCACGAGTTGAAGGAATCGTTGAATCCTAGCCACTTTATCAAAAGTTGACGAGATGGTCCTTTACCTTTAGTACGAATAATTTTCTCAATTGCCCAGTAACCATTTGGAGTTTTTTCTATCTTTTGTAACTCTTCAGCATAAAAACGTCCGTCAATCTCTTTTCCATTCAAATCCTGTAGAACATAAGTATGTGGACTTGTAGGATATCTTTTATAGATTTTAAAGCATTCTTCGGTCCACCCTGGTAGATATCCCTTTCTAAACGTTCTGAGAGCTTTCGATATTCTAACAACATCACCTACACCAAAACGAAATTTGGTTAGAGAACTGAACTCATACAGGCGTTTATATATGGTCGGCTCATCATCAGTGGTTACTTCAGCCGGTTTGAAACCATGACTACTGTGTACGGAATGATTGTACGAATCCACAAGAGATTGTAAAATATCATAATATTTATATGAGTTACGATGAGTGAAAACTCGATACATACGCGCACGTAGCGTTCGATGCATGCGTTCTAAAATAGCACATTTGGTCTCACTTTTAGTGGAATAATGATGAATACCATATTTCTTGAACAGATCCCGAACCTTTTTATTATAGAACTCACTTCCTTTGTCGGTTTGTAAATTCGAAGGTTTCGTTTCTTGGAAAACATTTCGAAACACCTTTACCATCGTACTTGCTTTCTTATTTTTAATAGGAATGGCTCTAAAGAATCGTGACATCACATCGATAATGGTAAGAATATAACGATATCCTTTATTATGTCGTGATAGTTTCTGTACATCTACCAAGTCACTTTGCCATAACTCATTCACACCGTAAGATATTGTTTTCCGTCTCTGAAATTTGTAGCGCACTGGTTTGTGTAAAGTATAGACATCTTGCTGCGAAAGCCATTTCTGGACATCGTGCCTATTAATACCGGTTGCCTTTGACAGTCGGCTGAGTCCCCCAAACGAAGCGGGCTCTTTGGGATTGAAGTAAAGTTTTCTCATTCGTTCCATGCTTCCCATTTTGGTTTTTTAGTCTCGACAGAAGAGAGTGAACCCGTTCTCTTCATCAGTGGATTCATTTCTGAAACAGTTAACTGCTCTCGAAGTCTTTTATTGCCAATCCACTGATGTGGAATGTTAATTTCGTAAATGCCTTTAAAAAATTTATCAAAGCCTTTCGGAGGAGGTTCGATTTTTTGTGTGTCTCTCATCAGATAGTTAAAAAGATCTATAGCATTGCTTCGATATTCTGGTTTCCCATTCACTTCTAATTCACTGTTTTCATTAAATGTATAGCTTGCACTCTTCAATTTTTCCAAGATTGGCAATACATATTTCTTTAGTGTTTTCGGAACAGCATATCCCAGGTATTTAACCAGCATACTAGGAATAGAAACATCTTCAGAAGGTTTTGTTTCGGGCAATTGTATACTCTCCAACAATTCAGGAGGAATTTCAAACGGTTTCTGAGGTGGCGGAGGTTGCATTGCCCTCTGGTACTTGGGTATTAACTGAGAGAGAAGTTTAGCCCTCATATCGTCAGGCATTTCATTCTGTTGTAACAAACTAAGAATATTGTCTTCCAATCGAATTTCGGGTTTATTTAACTGATAATATTCAGATACCAGCTCCGGTGGTACTAACGCCATTTTCTTCGACATTTTCAAATGCGTTTACCAATAGCTTTACCTGCAATTCCCCCCAACAGACTCAACACGGCAGGTAAAATCAAAGGCAAAAATCCACCCGTTTGTTTCGTGAACAATTTGCGTTTTCTTGTAATTGGTATTTTTCTATCTGCCAACTGACGAATCACTCTCTTGTAATATCCAAGTTTTTTCACTTTAGCATTGGGTATATTTCCCGATAACAAATTCTGACAAATTTCACACAATGATTGAATTTGTTCATTTGACGCTGTTCTTAAAATGGCTTTTCGCTGTTGGGGACTCGCATTGGAGAGTAAGTGTAGTAAATGTACATGACGTCTCACTCTATTCATTTTTCAACGGTAAAAAGACCCAATTAATAAGCCCACGATCTGGAAATATAGACTGTCGGAGACGTTGCTCCTCTGGACTTCTCGGATGAACATCAACAAGCAAATAGGAGAAAGGTTCTGCGGTTGCTTTTTTATAGGCATCCATGAAATATTTCCCTTTTCCAGGAAATGCCTGCCTAGAGAAACAAGCAGCCTGAGATAGATCCCGGCTATTGCGAAACATAATCAAATAGTGTGTATTTAAGCTGATATCCCGCATAACTCTCACACGAGGAAATAGATTTTGTGTGATTAAAATCACGCTATAATTCTCGTGGTGTGAACCAACCGTAAACATGGATGAAATAACACTTGTTAGATCATTCATCATGTCATCGATTACGATCAAATTGCATGTATTTTCCTTCGGTGGTAAACCACAAACAAACGTTATGTTTTTCTCTTCGACAAACCAAGGTTGCCACACTGAGTAACACCACACAATTTTGTTCATATTGCATTCATAAACTTGCTCTGCAATCATTTTTCTCACAAGTTGTGTTTTTCCACTCTGTGACGGTCCTGTCACCACGCAGGTCGAAGGATGTCTCAGTTTTAGCATACTTGACATAACTGACAAAATTCGAATTCTATTAGTTGTACTCCTACAACATTTGCTTTTAAACCCAAAGATTCGTCTTTTAAAAAAATAACGTATATCATACACGTGTGAATCTCCTTTCCGACAAACATGAAAAAACAAAATCTTTCTATCACCTAACCGTTCAGAATAATAACACGTTGAATTCGAAATGTTCCACCTCACTAATGCCGTTTCTCAGACTCAATGTAAATATCACTAATGCAATTGAGACGATTCCTAAGACCAACATGAACACTCTCTTGTAATCTGTGTTGAATTCTGATGTACTCTCACCTCACTTTATATATATATACATATATGATGAACCAAACATCTGGACTCAATTAACATTATTAACTGGAATTATTAAACTGGGATCTGTACACAATATTTAGACCACGTGTCAACACTTTTTCTATCCACACGATATTTAGTCCAGGTGTCAGTGTCAACAACATATACTACTATTGTAACACCATTTTATATTTTTTATCTGTTGATCATGGATGTTGCTTTTAATCATCTTACGCACTAGTGATGTTTTACCAGATTGACTTGCTCCTACAATCAAGCAAGTGCTGGGGTGTTTAAAATTTAACATTGTGTTTGCAAAGTTTTCCAAATTCATACTCGGCTAAGCTGTACACCAATAATTTGTGGGTTTATCTTATTCAATTCCCTCTCCCGCAGAAACGCTTATATTCCTATGGTGAGATACCACAGTAAACAACTCTGAAATATTTTCATTTAAACGATGCATCAGATCGTCAATAACCGTGAAGTCAACATCTTCATAATTTTCAGGTAAACCTTGTACAAACTCTATCCCAGGTTCGTCAAAAAACCAAGGTGAAGAATAATTGTAACACCATTTTATGTTTTTCATCTGTTGATCATAGATGTTGCTTTAAATCATCTTACGCACTAACGATGTTTTACCAGATTGACTTGGTCCTACAATTAAACAAGTGCTGGGGTGTTTAAAATTTAACACTGTGTTTGCAAAGTTTTCCAAATTCATATTCGCTAAGCTGTACGCCAATAATTTGAGGGTTTATCTTATTCAATTCCTCTTTCCAAAAATAACGAATGTCATACACTCTAGAATGTTCTTTATTACAAATGTGGAAATAGAGTCTTCTTCCCAACTTTTCCGAATAGACACAGGAGGTGTTTGTTAAATCAATCTGATCATCATACTTGCAATTATCGCTAACGTAAAAGATGGAAAGAAATGTTACAATAGCAAAAATACAAATAACAGCTAACCCCAATTCCAACACATATCTCTGTTTAAGCGCAGGCGAAAAAATAAACATTTTACTCAATTAGGTGCTTCTATCTCCTAACGTGTTGAATACCATAACGACAAATGGGAAATGAGCCTCATTAGATTAATCATCTTCCTTTATAAACAACGTAAGTATCCATTTCTACTTCATACGATTTGAATCGCAATGTAAAAATCTTTTTCTATCAAACCCTCTCCCGCAGATAAATATCCAGCTGTTTCCTTATTTTGACTTTCCCTCCTCTCCGAGCTCACATCAAAGACCTCTTGCGAACTTTCTCCTTCCCCTCTCCGTTTAAATACGGAACACCTCCAACAACGAAGGAGGGGAACAAATTCTTCTACTCTTGAAAAAAAACCTCTCCTCCGCTCCTCACGCGCTAACTTTCTACAGAAAGCAGGAAGTGAATTCATTCGCGTCGGCTTGCCCCTAAGGGACGGTTTACGCTCTTTCGACTCGCAAACAGGGGAGGGCTATTAACACAGTGTTAACAATTTTTCTCATCTAATACTCGCATGTTGTCGCATACACACTTTCACATGAGTCAAACAATAACACACTTTACGTGTGAGCCAAACAATAATACCATCAACATGTCGAACTGTAAGTTAGACACTAACATGTCAAGCGAGTGAGCCAGTTGTTAGCAGGGTTTGCAAGTGAGCCAGTTGTTAGCATGTTTTTCAAGTGAGCCAGTTGTTAGCAGGTTTTGCAAGTGAGCCAGTTGTTAGCAGGTTTTTCAAGTGAGCCAGTTGTTAGCATGTTTTTCAAGTGAGCCAGTTGTTAGCAGGTTTTGCAAGTGAGCCAGTTGTTAGCATGTTTTTCAAGTGAGCCAGTTGTTAGCAGGTTTTGCAAGTGAGCCAGTTGTTAGCAGGTTTTTCAAGTGAGCCAGTTGTTAGCAAGACATACAAGTGAGCCAGTTGTTAGCAGGTTTTTCAAGTGAGCCAGTTGTTAGCAGGTTTTGCAAGTGAGCCAGTTGTTAGCAGGTTTTTCAAGTGAGCCAGTTGTTAGCAGTGTAATACTACTAGTGATCACAAGGACTTCCGGTCATATTTAAATTCTTACAAAAGGAAAAAAACACTCACATATGTCGCCTTTAACGCATCCCAGAAACTTGTATTCTTTAATTGGGCGAGGCTTTTTACAGTCTTTATCTACTCCACCTTCATGTAAAAGGTCTTTTTTAATATTTTTTCTGCGAGCAATAAACCTTTGTTTCTCTCGAAGTGTTATCAATGATATTTTCTTTATGTAACTCAAGACTTTTATGTACTTTTCTTTTTTAATAAGACTTAAGAATGAGGTTATACGAATGGAACAACGTAAATATATAGTTTTATATACAACAAGAAATGGTTTCTTTTCACCTAGGGATGTTTCAATACATCAAGCGCTAAACTTCACTCACACGAATAAATTCATTCATTTCTATAGGCATGTTTACTTAGTTACTTCAAGTAGTTTTACACAGAACACTGCAAGAGGAACATGCCTCTAATAACCGCATGCTTATATATTGGAATGAGTCATTCAGACTTATTCCATAATCCTGATGAATAATAATTCATTTGATGACGAATGACTTGTTGGACTTGGACTAACATTTGTCTAAAACTGCAGAAATAAGCAACTGCAACATTAATCGGGTTATAAAGCATTGTGTTTGTAGGAAGGAAGAGACTTGAATAGATTGCATTTATTTAAATTATTTTTTACTTGCTTTCTATCTAATACAAAAATTAAGAATGCATGCTATTGATTTTTTCCCTTTCTATTGGTACCTTCAATACTATATTTTTGTATTTTTTAACCCTTTATAAACTTCTGTTTAATGCATTGTAAGTATAAACTTGTTGAAATATGCAAGTTACTCTTACGTTTAATTTTTAAAGCATTTTTAATACGAATTAAGTTGAATATAAAGTATTTTTCGATTACAGAAATACCCATTTAATTGTCAAAAAATCTCTGAAAGTTGAATTATCCGAGTGTATGCTTGAAATATATTTTTTAGAGTTTCCTCACACAAATGATACACTCTTGTTACTAGAATATTCTTCTTAAAGAAAATACATGCATGTATTTATTGATAGTGTTAATGATTAATTCAACTTTAAAATCAATATGTTTCCAAAAGAATATTGAATTAAGATTAAAAAGGAAAAGATCCTTGTACATTTATTTTAATTTACCTTGGGATGTATACGTTTTCTCTAGTGAGATAAGCACTACTAAGCTTTCATTTAAATTTCGAGTCATTAGAAACCATTTATATTAAAAAAATTGTTTTCAGGTTACTTAGGCTAAAGCTTGCGAAGCTTTATACAATATCTGTATCTTTAAAAATTAATTCGAAGAACAAAACAAATAATTTAAGTCTCAATTCAAATAATATGTCTTTCATTTGTTGCAAAATTATTCATGCTATTCGACTTATAAATAACCAAAAATTATTTGAATTATTCTATAACAGGTGCATATATCATAGGATTATGGTGGTGCAAAACTATTTTTGAAACCTATGCAAAGTGAATAAAGGAAGACATTTAACCTAAACAGCACTGATTGGATCAAACTTTATTCTTGGAGTTTAAATAATACATGTTATTAGATAACCTCTCATTCGTGATATCCAAATATGCTCCCTAGCATCAAAACATCTCACATTTATTTTACTAAATTAAAATATTTCAATTTTAATGATTGCAGAAATAACCTCATCAGTTGCAATATGCAAATGAAATTTATTCTTGTGAATTTTCAAATTTCTGTATTAGCTAAATCAAGCTTTATAAAATACCAGGACAGTCCATCTATGTATTTAGAAATAACTTCAGAAATCGTGAATTAACTTTCTTTTATCTCATTTCACCTTTCACAACTTTCTTCTAGGGGCTCATGGGTAAACTAATTATGTCTTCATTCGTATGATGTAAGACTTTAAATACAGTTTACATTTATTTTTACATGATGTAGTAACTTACTTGCTGATAGCAATATTTGTTCAGTAAAAATTTTGTTTTTTAACAGATTTTATTCGTCAACTGAAGCTTTCAGTTCTTTGTAAAATCGTTACCGAAAGACATACAAATTCTGCCATTTTGGGTAGTTGTAGGACAGAATTGTGTACATAAATTCATAAACATTTTACAATTTTAAGAGTCTAAAGTTCTTTAATTCTTGTAACAAATAGAAATACTATATAAAAATGTCAAAACTATTCATATTCAGTTGTTGGTAAGGAAAAAAACAAGACTTTCAACGAATAACCTTTGTAACCCTTTCTTCTTAGTATCTTCAGATACAGATGTCTCTGTTAATTCTACATTAATAAAAACAGTAAAAAAGTTGATTAATTTAACTATTCTAATGTTTAAATGAGTGTAGTGTATATGATAGTGTATAGTATCTTCAGCTATAGATGTCTCTGTTAATGCTACATTAATAAAAATAATAAAAAACTGATTAATTTAACTATTCTAATATTTAAATGAGTGTAATGCTTAAAATTTAAGCAAGTTAATTTTTCGCATACTGTGAGTTGGCATTAAAAAGTAGCTTAATTAGTTTCTTTCGTTAGTTCAATTTTTGCTTAGTAAGATATCAGTGGATATATGAGAATGCGCATTGAAAGAAAGGTTGTATGTACTAACGACCTTAAGTTCAAATTAAAACATCTATTGAAAGTGAACCCGTAGAATTGTCCAATCTAAATATTTTATCTTCTGTCTTGTTTCGTGTCAATTCAAACAATATTAATTTGCGTTTTAAGACAAACTTTTAGTTTGATAGTACTGATACTATGATAGATCATCATGTGATTTCTTTATGGTACATTGTTTTCGTAGTTACTAATTATGCATAGTTATTTAACAATGCTGAAATATCTTTAAACCCTAATAAGCAAACGACAAAAGATTATATCCCTTTATATAAATCGTAAGTATATTTAATGGAAACTCCTGATTCAGTATTGGAACTTTTAAAATAAATTTATAAATAATACCTTTTTATATAAATTTTACATTACATTTCTGAAAAACTTTGAATTTACGTGAAGAAAGTTTTTGTGGGTTCTGTGTCCATTTGAAGCGAATTCAAATAAAAAATAACATTATTTTGTAAAACAAAAGTTCATAAAAATAACTATACAATACAAGTGTGTGTAATATGCACTCAATTAAACATTTAATATCTTTATAAATAACCGAGAGAGAAAGAATTCAGTTCATGTTCCAGATTTATTCATTTTTATTCTAAATATTTTTTAATGAGTGTTCTTTAAGAAACTTGACTGTCTATACTTAAAAATACAGTACACACAAACAAGCTTATAATATATTTAACTGTAGTAAAGTTATCCTATTTCTAAAGTATTGTTTCAGAGGATAAAGTTTTTTTTTTCGTGGTTAAATTTATACTATCTGTGTGGTACATAAAAAAAGTCAAGTAAAACATATGTAAGAATAAATAACATTTTTATTGTTCAAAGTAACTCAGTTTGGTCACAGACACGAAATGTGAAATGGCCAGTTTCGTCTTGCACGATAAAAATCGAAGAATTAACTTTTAGAAATGATATCCATACAATCCAGCTACTGTCAAAGCAGCGTGATTCATGAGACCATGGGATAGAACTGAGGTGCTACATGAGAATGGACGAGCTCCTTATGTGATTGCTGGGGTAGCATCAGCGTAGGTAAATGGTACAGAGGATGAATAAGAAACCATTGGGGCTGCTACCAAAACCTTGTTGATGGTGGTTGCAGCGGGATCCTTTGATTCGACTCCAGGTTCGTTAGTCTTGATATCAGCTCGGAATCCAGCAGCATGTTACATAGTTGATGATTTGAAGTCTACCATCGGAGACTTTGTTTCCATGGGAATCGCCGGCCTCTTTTTGGAAACTGCCTCCAGACAAGTGACCCTCACTGTATCCGAAATTATAGTTGCCAATAGCCTATGTGATACAAGGAATTATTAAACATTTTGTCCATATTATATTAACACATGCGTATTAAGTTGATCTGAATTTATCAATAATTACACTCACCAAAAGACAAAAAAATTAATCACTGATATTGATCAATTTTGACTTTGTAATCTAAGCTGTTCAAATTTTTAAAACTAATGTTTCACAGTGTAGAAATAGAATTTTTCTTGTCTTTTAGAAACTAAAAACAAATTGTTATAAAAACTGCTTATAAAAATACGGGTTCATTACCTTATTTATCCCTTACCTTATTTTGTCATCTATCCAGACAATTTTGGAAGAAAATATTATTAATGGACTCATAATTTCATACGTTTTTGATTCAGAAATTCTTTTAATGCAGTCTTGTGGTAAGCTTTTATCATTTTATCAACCAGTAAGTATAATTGCAAGTTAGTTATTAACTTTAATGGATATAAAGTATTCTATAGGAGCATAAATTAAAATTTTTAATTAAATATATTTCAGGTTAAATAAATGTGACAATTCTTTGTCTAACTGTTTTTAAAATATGTAAAAATACAATAAACTTAAACATTATGATTTGTAACAGCTCAATAAATTTTATGCCTATGACAAAGCCATACTTCACCTTTATTTTGTCGCACACAATCTGCAAAACAAAGTTGATTTTTACATAATAAAAGAAGTGAATAGAATATCCGCTTTTATAACATGGAACTAGTATATTATTAGACAATTTAATAAATAGTTGTGTTCATAAATGTGCTTTTATCTTGTGCTCTGTACTTTGTACTCCAGTACTCAGGAGAGGAGTTCCGAAGAGAACAGCTGCTTGGCTTACAGCAATAAGAGCGAAAAAGATAGCCACCTGAAATACATGAGTTCATTGAATAAAGTACAAGAAGAAGAATCTAATGTTCTCTAAACAAACTTTTATGAAAAAAACGAATCAATGTAGTACAATTGTATATAACTTTATTCCTGCCGTTTGCATATTGGAAAAGACAGAAACTGTTTTATAATTTGAAAATATCCATCACCACCTCTTCAAATGCTCATAAAATGACGGATTACAAACCTTTATTATAAAAACCTTACAACCAGCTGCAGAAAGTATTAGTTGTATGGAATAAATAAATTCAGCCTGTTTGCTCCAAGACATGTAATAGTGATATCCTTTTCATCATTTTAGTTCAAATGCAGTCAATTTGTTTAAAGTAAGGAAAGGAATTAACTTAACGGAATAAAATCTTTGAAATAAAAAATTTTGATGCATTAAATCCATTTATGTTTTTAAAACGGGATCGATCACAATTTTTGAATATGAATAAAGGCAACTGATTCTGATAAGTTAAACTAAGGGATTCCATAGCTCGTTGAATTTACCAATGTTTTTAGTTTTCCTCTTATACGGCTATCAATTTTCTAGTATTTTAAAACATGCATGTAATCTTGTATTCTCCATATTTCATTTCGAATTTTCTCATTAATCTTTCAGCTTTAAAAACTCGAATCTATTTATTTTAATCAAATAATCATTTATTTTGGTAAACTTAAATATAGATTAAGATTTCAGATAAAAATTATTGATTTATTCTAATTCTCATCAAAAAGTATCAACATAACATGGAATTATTTGATAGTTAAAATTTGATAAAATACTGATTAACTTATCACGTAACAGCATTTGAAAGCACAAAATAAAAATAAAAGGTTCAGATTTTCAAGCCAAAATTAGTCATGGCTGTGTGTTCTGGAGTTCTTACTGATACTTTCAACGTAGCTGAAAGCATGTTTATATACCACTCGAATTTTGAGAAGGTCAGTGAACAGAAGGACACTTTAGGTCATGTTTAAATTCTGACAAAAGGAAAAAAAACCACTCACATATGTTGTCTTTCACGCATCCAGAAACTTAATTTTCTTTTTAATTGGGCGAGACTTCTGTCAATTTGCTTTTGCCCCGCTTTCAACTTCAATGTTTTTAACATTCTGTCTTTGAGTTGAAAATCCTTTGTTTGAAGCGTGATCAATGATGTTTTTTATGACTCAAAGCTTTTTAAGCATTTTTTTGTCTTCACAATAATTTAAGAATAGGTTTGTAAAGGATGTAATAACTGTAAATGCAGATTTTTCAACTAAAAACAAGAAATTAAACTGTCATCTGTATTGTAAGATGTTTATCTAGAACTTGTATATTACCTATTTCAAAACATTCAGCTCTAAAACTGATTTGCGTGAATGCATTCTCTTTATTATGATGAATTCAAATAGTTACGTTTTAGGTGTTTTACACATACAAATATATTAAAAAAGCATATTGGCAGGCCTTAGTATGAATGTATGTACAGCCGGTCAAAAAAAAACGACTCACACGATTACAATTGCAAAATTTACATCGCAGAAGGTAGCAATCGATAGGGATAAATGTTTTCTACAAACATCAATATGTAAAATATTTTCTAAGGGACCGTCTTCATATTAAATTGGGTGCTTGCTCCGATATTTTCAATACGAACCCCCATCTTTTATCACAAATTATTTGAATTTTACACACAATTTCAGAAAGATTTGATGAAAAAGTAATGAAAAACAGCGTAAAATTGACCGAGAAAATCCATAAAAACCATTGAGGGAACGTCTTAAAATTGAATTCCGAAGTTGAAAGGACATATTTTGATAAGATAGTCCGATTTCATATGTGTCGCTTTTAACGACTGTTTGAGGAAGGTTTGTTAGTATGACTCGTAGGATAGTGTCGATGTGTCCAATAAGTGCATTGTTATAATCCTAACCTACAGTAGTAAAGTAGGTTGTTAATTATGTTTCAGAAATATCTGAATTATGAGGTTAAATTATTCCTAGCAAAGCGTGATAAAATACCCTTTTTTCAAAAGCTTTACAATAAATCATTTAGTATTATTATGCAATCACATTATAAATATTTATATAATGTGTAATGGCCGTCGCAGTCAATGATTTTACTGTTTCTTACAGGAGGCTGATAGTTTGTTGACATTTCCACACAGTCAACAATGGCTTGGATTTACATTTCCGAGAAATTTCTGTTTTCACTTTTTGAACAATCCCTAATAACCATAATAATCATCCAATTTTGCAAACAGTCACTGCGCTACTAATTATGCACGTAAACTGCTGAAAAATTTGGAATTCCGATATTTCATTAACAGTTGAATCACATGGTGTCAAAATTTGATCATGTTTCTATTCATATTTTTTATGAATATTAATTTTATAATTTGATAAAAAATAGTAACATTTAGTTTGATAGTTAAAATGTTTATAGATTTTGTTCGGGTTTTGGGGTAGTAAAGGATGGAAAAACAATTTCCAAGAAAAATTAATGTTTATAGCAAATATAACAAAAAACGTGAAACACCAGTTCAATATTAGGAGATCTAATTTTCAAACACTTACAAATCGGTGAAAAATCCAATAAAATTTATGATTTTTTAAAATTTCCGCCTGAAATTGTGTATAGAATCCAAATTTGTGATAAGATCATATGGTTCGTTTTGAAATCATCGCTCAATTTAACCCAATTTAATATGAAGACGGTCCTTTAGACAAATTTTAAATATTTATATTTGTGGAAAACATTTATTTCTATCGATTTCTACCTTCCGCTTAACTCTGCAATGTAAACTGTGCAATTACGATGGGGTGAGTCGGTTTTTTTATGACGGGTGTACCGTTAGTTTAAATTATTAGCTACTCACGGAATATCTGTTGTTCTTGTTGGGGTGGGATTTAACTTGCCCGTCACCCAATTTCCTCTGATCATTAGAAAAAAAATCAACTGCGGTGAATACATTAATTTTAGGAACGGAGACCAGATACGGACTTCCAAATACTTGTATCAGGCCAGCAGTCCAGAAACGGCACTCGAGATATTCATACCAATCTCGCAGTCCTTACAGGGCTATTCGAAAAAGTTTACCAGGTTAAGAGATTATATAAAGCCTTTCGAATAAATATAACCTGTCTAAAGATACGGCCTTCTAGATTTGTTAAAATGGCTTACAAGCCAGATACAACCGCAGGACAGAGACAGCTAATCAAATGTTTTTATCAAGCCAGCATCCGAGATACAACTTCAGATTAGGTTTACCAAGCCCGCAGACCAAATACGACAGACTAAATATTTGTAACTACCCACTGCGTGGCCAGCACGGTGTTGCCAGTGATAGTTCTTATCGTGGGTCAGGTGTGACCACTGCTCGATAACACCCGGTATGTATTCCCATTCCCTATGTATTCCCATTCGGTTTGCATTTCAAACCAACTCCACCGGAAACGCTGTGATGGCCTCGAAGTAGCTATTAATAACAACGTAAATCAAAACACACTAGAATCGGAAAACTTGAAATGGTTCCAAATGCATTGGGGTGAAAAACGCTTGTGAAGTCAACGGTCGAAAATCGCAAAATCCGTTCCTTCTTCATTCTGGGTAGAGGTGACGTCACATTCAGAACAAAAGATTGAAAGGTGAAAAAAACTAATAAATTAATTTTAAAATGTTCTAGATTAAATTTTAAAATTTGAGTGGTACACAAAACTCTCAAAAAATTAGGACTACTTGCGTGCCGAATTTCATTATTTTAAGTGCCATAGATTCGTCTGGACACTGCGTACAGAGACACCGAGAAACATTTCCTTTTATAATAGTAGAGATAGGCCTTTAAAATACGCTTACTCGGCGTTCAGGTTAGATATGATCTTCTAAATACTTTTATCAGGTAGCAGAGCATGTATATCCTTCTGTATAAGTTTAACCTGTCCATAGCTTAAATAGTGTCTTCCTAACAGATTTTCCCAGCCCACAGGCCAAGTAAAGCTCATTGGACAGGTTTACAATTTGGAAAATTTGATCACATTTTCTCTTTTATTTCCATAGAAGAGAAAACGTTGGATCAAAAAAGCCATTACTGTATAGAAAACGTATACTAGATAGAAAAGATAAAGAAAAATCCGTCTTTGTCTTTTCAATACAGTATATGGGCAATTTCCATGTGACTCACGTTACAGTTATCAATTTTCAGTAGTAATTTTCATGTAAATAAGGAATGGATTTGGATTACTGCAACAATTGGTTTATAAACACATGGACATGGACCTTTGTGCTTTTCGACTTTTAAAAATAGCATTATCGAAACATTGACCAGTCAAGGACTTCGGAAAGACATCTGTGGAACAAGAATGGGAATAAATACCTTTGTTGATGCTAAAAAGGTCATTATTATCGTGGAAATTAAGTTGTAGAACAATAGATAACAATTAGAGCTGTCAAGTAGAGTATTTAAAACACAGACGTTTTATATAATATTTCTTTAATATGTTCAGTCCATTAAAATCGTAAAAAAAATATTCGAATAGCATAGGTATATAGTTCAAACACTTGTAGGGAATAAGGTGTATTTATATCAGCAATATTGGTTATATGGTTCTCAAAATGTTTTCCTGGAGGCATCGTACTAGGTATTATTCGGATAAGTAATTAAATTTTAAAATACCTTTATTTTCACCACGTGATATCAGAAAGACTTAACAATTATCTTTCAATCTGTAAAGCATTATTTTTTGTAATCTTTTCTTTCAAAATGTACGCTTTTCTTTGAGGAAATAAACGTGAAATTAACTTTATAAATATCGAATAGGAGAAAATGCAAAGTGCCATTTGATTATCCATATGAAAATGTGACGATTTTAGACTCTTATTCACGAAGCTTTAACAAGTGTAAGTTACAATATTTTACTGAAAATTGTTTTAGTGACACTTAAACTTTTCAGTTTGCTAAATAAAGTTTATTAAAACATTTGATCAATTCATATCATTAGAAAGCATTTGTTTAATAAATTCTTGCTTAAATTTACCAAATATTTCTTTGTTTACTTTCCATTTACAGATTTAATTAGCTTGAAAAATCAGTCGTGTTAAAGAAAATTATCGAATATCTTGGTAACATAATAAAAAATTATAAAAACTTTTCAAACCTTTAATTCAGTTCAGTGAATTTGATTTAGGTAAGTTAATTTTGGGAGCAAGACATTTAAAGTTCGTTTATTTAGTTTTTTATAAATAGTTCTGTGTGTATTTCATTTTGCTATAGATATTAAAGCATCCAAAAAACGAAAGAAAACTAATATATACTAATGATCTCAGCTTAAAAATTATACATCTATTGAAGGGGAAACCAGTATTTAGATGTTTATGACAACATAATGAGTCGAAAGAATTATACGTTATTTATCATTACGACCACTCAGACACACAAATCACCTCTCATCTTTAGTATATCTATATAATTACATTGAATTGCACTATTTAAATATCTTGTTTCCGTCTTGTTTGTTGCAAATTGAGCAAGAGTGTTTACTTGGGCATATAGACACACCTTAAATGCAATAGTGCTTCGAAATGCAAAGAACATACATTTGATTTTTCTTTCTAAAATCAAATTACTGAAGTGCTTCATGATAAACAATATGGAAAACATCCATTTTCTTCGGGTCTCTTTGGTTAAAAATATAAAACAAAACCAATTTTTCTTTTTATATCAACTGCCAGTAATTTTAGAACTACCATTTTTTTTATATACTTTTAAAATGGAAATCTTATTGTTTATGTAACTTTGTTTGATAAATGTATTACCAATAGCTCCATTAAGTTTTCATTTAATATTTCTAGACATTTGCAATTATAATATTTTTTAAGGGTTTTGCATTCATTTGAAATCAACTGCACTACTTAAAATAAAAAGCTGTCTCAGTTATAAGAATTAGAATTATACAGGTGTATTATATCCACTCGATTAACATCAAAACTGCTTTAAATTACAGAGTAGGAAAAATATAGCTTATTTAATTTTGAATTTGTGGGTAGGTTTTATAAATTGTGTAAACACTTTTCATTTTATGTTTTATAGCTATAGTCTAGTCTACAAAACTTCCGTATAACAAATTTAGTAATTTCTATGGTATTTTCTAAAGAATTGATGCATTTCGTCCTTCAATGTAAATGCAGTTTAGACTTTATTGTCTTTTCACTCAGATATCTACGATATTTCGCTATCAGAAAATGAAGTTTCCGTTTGATATTTACATCTAATATCTCTGTGAAACCATAAGAAAGAAAAAATAAAATAAACAGATATAAATAACATTTTTTTATTGTTCAAAATTAACTCAGTTTGGCCACAGACATGAAATGTGAAATGATTCGATTTTCGTTATGCATGATAAAAATCAATGAATGAATTTTTACAAATGATATCCGTACAATCCAGCAACTGGCAAAGCAGCGTGGTTCAGGAGACCATGAGAGAGAATTGGGGCACCGTATGTGAAGGGATGAGCTCCGTATGTGAGTGCTGGAGCAGCAGCAGCATAAGTAAGTGGTGCTGGGGCAGCAGCAGCATAGGTAAGTGGTGCTGGGGCAGCAGCAGCATAGGTAAGTGGTGCAGGGGCAGCGTAAGAGACAACTGGAGTTGCTACCAAAGCCTTGTTGATGGTGGTTGCAGCGGGATCCTTGGGTTCGACTCCAGGTTCGTTGGTCTTGATGTCAGCTCGGAATCCAGCGGCATCAGCAACGTAGTTGACGATTCTAACTCTGCCATCAGCTCCACGAAGTCCGTAGGAGCCTACTTTGTTTCCATGGGCATCACCGGCTTCTTTGCGGAAGCTTCCTCCAGACAAGTGACCCTCATCATACCCGAAATTGTAGTTGCCAAGACCCTAAGCAACGTAAAAAGTATAGCTTGTAAAGCAAAACATTGTAGAAAAACAGTACGTTACTTGTGTTTCGGATTAAAATATTGATACCTAACAACAATAGTAAATTGTTAAATCATGTAGCTGTATTATCTGCCAAAAGTATTAAATATATTCTACACTAGCTGTTAGATTTAGTATGTATTAAATACCGTTTATTTTACTGAAATATTTAAAATTAAAATTAATATTTTCTTAAAATTTTATATTGTTAAGCAGTTAATTTTAAATATACTTTGCTGGCATTTTGTGTTCAATTAACATTTTTACATGTGTACACCACTTATATAAATTTGTGATACGTTAAAAGAGCTTCTTTGTTTTAAACAATTATTATAAAATGCTACTGTATTAGTAAATTATAAATAATGATACGAAATTTCTAATTAACTAGAAATGAGTTTTAATACAGATAAAAATGATTACATTTTTTTTCTATTTTAAATTTAAAGCAACTTACATCATCAGCTCTGTATTGAGTACTACCACCAGTACCTATAAGAGCTGGAGTTCCAAGAAGGACAGCTGCTTGGCTTGCGGCAAAAAGAGCGAATAAGATAAAGATCTAAAAATGCAAAAAACAAAAATTAGATTAACAACTGAAAACCAAGATTTTTCAGCAAAAGCCATTCACATTTTAATTTACTTCCTATGACACTTAATAAGATCATAAATTGCAAACATCTAGAGTTCTGGGTAATTTCCATACTAAACCTTATTTCTTCAAGCATGAAGAAAACCTCTCGTAAAACTATTATGTTTTTAAAGGTATATGCGGGTACTCTAAGTGCACTTCAATTCAATTAAGGTACCAGTAGACATTGAAAATCGCAAAATTCGGTGATATTGTGCATTTTTGTTTTTTATTCTAAAATATTCTCCAACTCATTAGCTTCAAAATGATACCATGTTCGTTACGAAATTCAAGATACTTTTTAAATAAAGTCCATTTTAGTAAAGGTACACAGTGAAATATTTTGGTTTCGTTTTCCGTTCGCATTAGGCCTAACTAAAATAATGATGTGGTATGAATCAAATATTAGCTATAATTCCAACATTTAATTATTTTAGAATAATTTTGACGATTTCACATGTTGCCGAATGGCAATAATGTGTGACTGCAGCTTTAACTGATGCGTTTGTGTTTATTTTGAATTTAAAAATCGTTTGCTCGTTTTACGTTCAATTTGCTTGCTTTATCATTTGAGAGTTGACAAATTTATATCACAAACTTTAAACTTGATTTCTGAAGAACTAGTTTTTGTCAGTGTAAGACATTATTCCACCGGTGATAACTTCAGTTTGAATTAACCGATTTAAATAACTTTTAATGCAATTACAAGTGCATAATGCAGAGCAGAGACTGTACTATAATCAAATATGCTAGTGAAATAATTGATTATTAATTTAATTTAGAATCTTATTGTTTTTGTAAAAAGTGTTGATTTTTAAATACTTCCAAACAAAAATTTCTTATTAAAAAGCTATTTGTTTTAGATGTACAATTATAGTAGTGTCCCTGCACCATATCAGTTGCTTTCATTTGCAATTAAAATTGAAATTATAAATAAATTATAAAATGAGCTATGACCGGTACCGTAAGACCCTAATTAGCTTATTAAATTTTAATTAATTAATTTAATATGACCAATTTCAAAAACATTTTGAGCAGATATGTTAGTTTTCTAACACTTATGAAGTATAAACATTTTTGTTAATCTGGCTCCAAAATTTAAAAAAAAAGTTCCAACGTATACTGGTACCTTAAGCAATAAATTATCGTGCCCGCTACGCAATTTATTGCATTATAATGATATAATAAAGAGGTATGAATAATAAAATAAAGAGACATTCAAGTTTGGAATCTTTTCGCATTTTGAAAATTCAAGAAAAAAAGCAGTTTTAATAAATTGCTAAAGTAGTTGCAATAAAATCACTTCACACGCTATTAGTTGGTATAAAGTTTGAATTTAAGGATAAATATTTCCTTACACTATTGAATGTTTCAAATGTGGTTACATATCGAGGTGGTAATGAAATGTAAGGTTAAGAATTTAGATCCCTTTAAAAATGTCATGCTCAACTTGCTCTTTTGTCTTATCACCTTTCCACGTTCTGAACTGACAAATTCATTTCATAGAAACAGAATTAATATTAATGAACTAAATTTTAAAAAATTTCATTTAGTCATGTTAAAATTGAGACCCTAAAATTAAAAATCTTGTAAAGAAATTTTACTTAGTTTTAAAACTATATTTTATTTATTTCGAAAACTAAATAAAACAAACCATAGAAATAAAACTAATATCAATGAACTAAATTTTTTTGAATTTCATTTGGTCATGTTAAAATTGAGACCCTAAAATTAAAAATCTTGTAAAGAAATTTTACTTAGTTTTAAAACTATATTTTATTTATTTCGAAAACTAAATAAAACAAACCATAGAAATAAAACTAATATCAATGAACTAAATTTTTTTGAATTTCATTTGGTCATGTTAAAATTGAGACCCTAAAATTAAAAATCTTGTAAAGAAATTTTACTTAGTTTTAAAACTATATTTTATTTATTTCGAAAACTAAATAAAACAAACCATAGAAATAAAACTAATATCAATGAACTAAATTTTTTTGAATTTCATTTGGTCATGTTAAAATTGAGACCCTAAAATTAAAAATCTTGTAAAGAAATTTTACTTAGTTTTAAAACTATATTTTATTTATTTCGAAAACTAAATAAAACAAACCATAGAAATAAAACTAATATCAATGAACTAAATTTTTTTGAATTTCATTTGGTCATGTTAAAATTGAGACCCTAAAATTAAAAATCTTGTAAAGAAATTTTACTTAGTTTTAAAACTATATTTTATTTATTTCGAAAACTAAATAAAACAAACCATAGAAATAAAACTAATATCAATGAACTAAATTTTTTTGAATTTCATTTGGTCATGTTAAAATTGAGACCCTAAAATTAAAAATCTTGTAAAGAAATTTTACTTAGTTTTAAAACTATATTTTATTTATTTCGAAAACTAAATAAAACAAACCATAGAAATAAAACTAATATCAATGAACTAAATTTTTTTGAATTTCATTTGGTCATGTTAAAATTGAGACCCTAAAATTAAAAATCTTGTAAAGAAATTTTACTTAGTTTTAAAACTATATTTTATTTATTTCGAAAACTAAATAAAACAAACCATAGAAATAAAACTAATATCAATGAACTAAATTTTTTTGAATTTCATTTGGTCATGTTAAAATTGAGACCCTAAAATTAAAAATCTTGTAAAGAAATTTTACTTAGTTTTAAAACTATATTTTATTTATTTCGAAAACTAAATAAAACAAACCATAGAAATAAAACTAATATCAATGAACTAAATTTTTTTGAATTTCATTTGGTCATGTTAAAATTGAGACCCTAAAATTAAAAATCTTGTAAAGAAATTTTACTTAAGTTTTGTAACCATATTTTATTTATTTTGAAAACTAAATAAAACAAACCACAGATTTTAATGAAGATTAAACCGATTCCCTTACAGAAAACATAAAAGCTACAAAACAGTGAGAGATAGAGAAATAATAATTACCTTCATGATTCTGGTAGTGATGTTCTCAGAGGAGGTACTGATGGTCTTACCATTACTACATCTGCCTTATATACTACATCTGATTCGAATTCCTAACCGGTCAGTGCACACAAAGACCTCACCTCCGGTCATTGATTAAATTCTTACAAAAAAAAATCACACCCTGAGATCGCCTCTAACAATACAAAGCTGTGCTATTTTTTGAATAAGGTGGAGCTCTCCGTATTCGCTTTATAATTACTCAACCTTCAAACTTTACCCTTCAGTTTTCAGTTCGATCCTTTCTACCGTAAGCGTTACATTGTTTCGATGTTAAACGGAACAGTTTTGACGCAAGGACGCCTTTCCATGACGTCATCGATGCAATAGTTATTTTTTATTATACAACACGATGAGCAGTAATGGAATTTTCGATTGCTTTGATTTTTTTTCATGTATAGCCGTCGTTTTCGAATATTTTCATCTAAATCACAGGCCAAAATGGACTGCAATTACAAACTACTTAGAAAAGTATTTTTGGAGAAACCAAATGCGGCGATTGAGCGAAGAAGACAAGTTTTGTTTGAAGATATTGTTGCATTCCTATCTTTAAATATATATTATTACGTAGAACTGCATTTTTTTCTTGTTCTGTCTAGAAAAATTCCCTTTTCATGTAGTTAGAAGTATATAATGTTTATGGTATGTTTAATTAAGTGATGGTATGTTTAATTAATTAAGTGAAGTAAATCATGTAGTTAGAAGTATATAATGTTTATGGTATGTTTAATTAAGTGATGGTATGTTTAATTAATTAAGTGAAGTAAATATTGTTGCATTCCTATCTTTAAATATATATTATCACGTAGAACTGCATTTTTTTCTTGTTCTGTCTAGAAAAATTCCCTTTTCATGTAGTTAGAAGTATAAAAAGAAGTACATATTTGTTGTGAATTTACCACTGAACAGAAATAAGTTTTTTTAATCTGAAATAAGGAACTTCATTGACATTTAAAAGCGAACAATTTTAATTTATAATGGAGGGAGTAAATTTATAATCTTTAGTAGTCTAATTTTCTACCCATTTGTTAAATTCCTCTAATTTTGTAATTTTAGTTAACATTTTTCCCAATGTTTCTTTGCAAAATCAACTTACTTCTGAAAGACCCGTGTTGTATTTATGTGGTGCACGAGGATTTTGCTTTTGCTTAATAAAAAAAAGTACTTTGTTAGTGTATCCATATGATGTTTTTAAAATTTCCATTTAAATTTAATAAATATTTGTCAGTAACTTCTCTGAAGTTTTAAGAACATCGAATTAAATCATTCTTCTCTTGAATATTATTAACTCAGTGTATACAACAATACGATTTGTTTCTGCATTATGTCTTATTTCATTAAGCAATATATACAGCTCCAACGCAACGCTAAATCTCTTGAACAAAACTGCAGGAGGAATGGACTTTCAGTATGTTATGCACAGCAGTTTAATAATTATAAAAGATAACAAAATATAAAATCATCACTTAATTCAAACATACCATTTGTTTTCTTTTCCATTCTAAAAAATTTACTTTACGAGCAACCTACAAGCCAATTTGCTAAGAGAACAAAATGTTATGATTAACTTGTTTTATTTTAAAGTCTGATGTAGTTACTTATAATCAAGTTCTATAATTGATTAAATAGATGTCATTTACTACTTACAATATCCCTTCATTCATTTCGTATAATATATATATATATATATATATATATATATATATATATATATATATATATATAGGCTTTGTATAGTTCTAAAACTCTCTTCACTTAGGTGTTTCGTATATAACACACTATATAACATCCATTACGTAAGAGAAGCTCAAAAGATGTAGAAGTTTAAAATGTGCGTTTTATATTTATATCCACTTCATACAATGGTGAATTTAATTTTTTTCATTTGATAAATCACACTACTCACTTGCATGTAAGAAAAAATATCAAGCGTAAAAATCGTATCTTCCAAGAGGAAATATCCGGACGAAAGAAAGAAAAGCAATAATTTATTCAAATTTATAATAATACTGTAATGGAGAATTTAATGTTGGCTTAAAACAAAATGCACTTACATAACTAAAAGAAGACAAACGGAAGTAAAAACTAAGAAGAAAGCCAAAGGTAAATAATTCACCCAAACCCTATTAAAGCAAGGCGACTGAGTGTTCCCAAACGACATAATGATCATTTGTTCAATAACGCGAGGAACATTATGCGATTGTCTTCTTTTGTCCGTGCATCCTTGATGAGCACCTGCCTTTCCCCAGAAAAAAAAACATTTAAAAGTTAACAGTGATGCTTTCCTTTTATCTTTTACATCACAGTGCCTGGTTGATGCCTCAGATCTTACAAAAGTAAAGTCGTCGCAAAACAGAAACAACGTTTTTTTGACCTTACGTCCTACCACGGTCGTTTGCCCGCCTATCCACTCTCACTGCCCAGTAGATAATGGATGAAGTACACTGCCCACTATGGTGATGACAACTATTACGTATCGCGATGGTCGTCGCCCTTTTTTAATTAATAGGAGGGGTACTTGGTATAAATACAGGTAACAAGTATCTTAGTGTCATCTTCCGAAGTTGTTAGTGAGTAAGTCACCATGTTGCCAGGAGCCAAGGTAAGCAAAGTAAATTTTTCTTAAGCTGAAAGAAGCAACTATAGCAAACAAATTTGTTTGTCACTTTTAAGGAATCATGTAATAGAATGTTCTCGGCCGCTAAGATGCGCAAAATTATTATAAGCTTTACGAAACTTAACAGATAGTGAAATTAAATTTTGCCTTTTTTACTCTAACCTAAATAATAAATTTGAAGTGGTTTTAAATATTTACCTCTTTTGCAATGTAACTTTTTAGATTTTCAACAACGATGGAAGAAAGTTAATTTCAAGATTAAAAGTGTTTTTCCCAGGTTTCAAGCGGTTTCAAAATTGAATAAATTGTTAAATAAATACGATATTTTTAATAAACAGCATATTTAACTACAATGAATACATTTTATTGCTCTGTGAAGTATACGCTGTCATAGGATGTATATTGATGAAGTCGTACTATACAGAAATTTTAGTATTAAATTGGATTATACATTAAATAAATGAAATTTTGAACTAGAATGTTCTATCTATAGTCAGTATTACTTGGAAATATATCAAGATTTAATTGAACAGTTTAAAGGAAGTTAAATAGCTTTCAATCCACTTGCAAACTAATATTAATTTATACTGTATTTAAATAAATTGTAATCTTACACTTAAATTACATCTCAAGTTATTTCAAATATGAACATTTTAAACTATATCATTGATTGAATTTTCTAAAACATTCTAAAGCAAAATTTGATAAATGCTACCCAAACTTATTGCGTTCTAGTTGCTGATTCTATCTTTGTTTGTGGCACTTTCCCATGCCACTCCAGCACATAACTACCCTTATTATGTGAGCACCGGCAACAGCCAACAATATAGATCCCAAGATGTAAGTATTTTTACACCTGATTATTACCTATTTTAGAAACTATTTTAAGCAAACAATAAACGAAATCTTCCTTTAAATAGATAAAGAATAATTTTCAAACAGACTACGAAGTAATTTGATAACTAGGGCAACTTTTTTGTTGCAGTAAAAATGGGAAAAGTTGCATTTATCATTCCCTGAAGTTGCATTTATTTTTGATACACTAAATTCTAAAATAAATTATTCGTAAAAAATGAAAAAATTCAAAATGTATTGACAATTTTAGTCGCGTACAACAGTATTATAATACATACTGAAACACAGAAGAACGTTGAATGGCCGATCCTTGGTCAGTAATTTATTTAACATTGAAAAACTGCACCAACCGCAGTCATATAATGTGCTTTATCGGATAGCAGAAGCGCAAAATCCTTTCGCTCAACATTCAGAGATTTTAAAACGTCATCTACAAGGCGAACAACATATTGATGATCGACACTCGCCTCGGAAACTCTGCAGTCGATGACACAAGTTTCCTCTGCATTGTCAAGAGTGCCAACCAATGTGTTAAAAGTACTTGTTATTTATTTCACTTTCGTCTGTTAGGACAAACACCTTCTTTCCATGAACTTCTTGTTTGATCAGCAATACTTCGGCATTAGCAAGATCAGACACACGTGATCGAAGGGTTCGAAGGTTCAGAGGGCCAAAAATGAAATAGTAATTTCATATTAATTAATTTTAAGCTAAATTTTAAAAAGTTGCAGGTATATAGTGGCATTTGTGCAAAAAGTTGCATTTATACAGGAAGTTGCATTTATGCTGAAAGTTGCCCTATTGATAACCATACCAAGAGTCAGAAATAATTACGAAATGTTTGAATAAAGTATTAATTGAAAGAGCACGCGCGCGCGAATGAATGTTAAGGATCCCGGCACGTTCAAGACTATTTTGTTTAATGTGATATAGAAACATTTTAATGATTTTTTTTATGTTTAGTGTTATTAAACAATAGCATTGGGCTATAAATATTTAAAATATATAATAATAATTTTGTAAAAATCATAATTATGTATTAAATTTTAAAGAAATTCGTCAAAAACGTCAAATGTGCTACATGAAAATCTATTTAACCTATTTCAAAAATGATGCTACCAAAATAAACTACATTACTAAAATAAACAAAAAATTTACAAGCGATAGAAAAATGAATATACGATTTTTGATAGTTTTACAGTAATATTTCTTAAATGAATGGCTATAGTTTAAAAACTTTACGACTCAGCATAAGTATTCTAGTTCATTCCCTAGACAACATTATAAAGAGAAAGTTATCAAAATTTTACGAGATTCCATCAATGACTTTTTATGTTAAAACATTTGAACTGAGGAAATAATGCATAAATATAAATATGGAGTAAAAATAGTTTGAAGTGTATCGATTACAACAATATAATGAACAAGTTCTCGAAATTTTACAATAATCCATCAATTACTTTAAATGTTATAACATTTTAAATGAGGAAATAATGAATAAATATTAATTTGGAGTAAAAATTGTTTAAGGTGTATCGTTTGCTCTCTTTCTTCTACTGTTTGTGAAAACATTTTTGTTCTTCTCTTTTTTTTTAATGTTCACACACAATGTTTCCAAAAGAGAAACCATATAAACATTTGATACACCTTTCAAAAATTTATATTTTCAAAAAAAGTAAGTTTTAAATTTAAATTTTGACAGGGTTTTGGTCTTTTAACAGAAATTTCTGTTGTTTTCTATACTTACTTCCGGTTTTCTTGCCTTGATTAAAACCTTTATATATCCTATAACTAATTAACTTAGATAAAAAATTATATATTCTTTGGAAATTCAAATAAATACTCTATCAGATAAGATAAAAAATATTTTCTTTTGGAATTTGGATACTTTAACAGTTTTTTAAACAAAGGAAGTATACTTAATTTAAAACTTTAAGGGCACTTACTGAGTTATAAAATGCAGTTTCAAAAACAAACTAATTTAATGTAAACTTTTTTAACCAAGTTTTTTACTATTGAACTTTACTGATAACCAGAAAATATGACTATTTAAAGCAGCACATGAATGATGAGTCTTGTAACTAACTCATCATCAGCATATTATGTATTTAGGACAGTCACATTTTGAAACTTGAATGGTCGATAAAATTCACTTTTTTTACCTACTGAACACTTAGGGAAGTATGTCGCTATCATAAGGTATCGTTCAATTAACCTTATTAGCGTGTTTTATTATTTATATTATAAAAATATCAAGCTTTGTTCTTTTTCTGAAAATAAGCGTAGAATACAGTTTACAGCATTCATAAAGAAAAGTACGATGAGGTCAAATTCCATTTAGTCATAAATTAAATTCGACTCAATTTAATTTTCATACCGTGTGTCTGTATTATTACAATTATATTATCTAACTACGAATTCACTTCTTAATACGAGAACTTCTTTTATATTGCTAATTATAATTTTATATTTCACTGTGCGATTTTAAATATTCAGCATAAAAACAATTAAGGAGTCGATTGGTAGTAATATTTGTGCAAATTTTATGCAGTTCGGCGTAAAAGGTTTCAAGCAACCATCTTTGTACCTGCAGCATGTACTCTATCTATTATTAGACATATGGAAGTTCATCTTGCCGCTACTAGAATTTTTTCTTCAGCCCAGTTAGATGGTATAAATATTGATATACAAGAAAATAAGTAATTCAACATTTTATCGATGTGTCTTTTAATGCATAGGCGATAAGGAACTATCGCCTGAACGCTGACATCGTTAGATGAATCGGTACAGCTTCAGTCTACGTTTATTGCGGTGGCAATGGCATTTGTATTTTTTTTTGGTGAAATCATAGTGGTGGGTTATGGCCGGTTAAGGCAACCCATCTTTATAATGGTTATTTCTTTTTTAAAACAACCTCGACAAGCGGAAAGTTTAAATTTTCATTTTGAATATTCAAGAAAGTTCTTTCAAAATCTGTTAAAGTATTGTTTGATTTCATGGGTTCGTTTGAAATTTTTTTCTTTGATTCCATTGGGGATTTTAATTTAAACTATCCTTTGATTTCATTGGTTCTTTTTAATGTTTTTTTTTTTACGAATTATGGAAGTGTCGTTCATTTTAATTTATGTCATGGTACAGTGATGTCGTCTCAGGTTGTATTTTACAAATTTTTATATATTTACTATTATTTTTATATTATTTACGCGTCCAATAAATTTTAAAACTCTTGCAAATGTGTTTCTGAAGCTTGTTACTTTCCGTTGTAAAAAGAAAGAGATTTTTGAAATAAAATTATTTCCTTGGTGACATTAGAAGTGCGCCAAAAAAAAAAACACCAAAGCCATTGCCACCACGATAAACGTAGACTGAAGTTGCACGAACGTATCTGTTCAGCTAACCACTACTTGAAGTTTTTCATCAGCCCAGTTAGATGGTATAAATTAATATTGGTATATAAGGAAATAAGCAACACATCATTTTATTGGTGTGCTTTTTTAATACACAGGCGATAGGCAACTACCAGTTTGGATACGACGAGGGTCACTCAACAGGTGGTACATTCCGAAAAGAGACTGGAGACGCCCTTGGAAACAAGTACGGCTCTTACGGTCTGAGAGACGCCGATGGCAGATACAGAGTGGTCAACTACATCGCCGATGCAGGTGGTTTCAGGGCGAGCGTCCAGTCTAACGAACCTGGTGTAGCCCCAGCAGACCCAGCATCTACGACCATCAATAAGGCTGTTCCGTTCACCACCTTCACCAAGACTGTCCCCGTCACCAAAACTGTGCCAGCACCTATCACCCAGACAGTACTTTCACCCATCACCAAGTCTGCACCAGTCCCTACCATTACCAATTCTCTGCTGTATGCTCCAGCCATACACCACGCTGCATCGCCAGAATATCCCCTACTCTATCAAGCTCCTTATCAAACACCTTATCAAGTAACTTACCAAGCACCGTACCAAGTACCTTATGGCTATTACAAAGGTTCTCCTTACATTAGGCCCAATAATTACAAAGGTACACCGTATAACAATTATGGATATTACATCTATCCCTAAACACGTTTAATGGATTTTTGATGCTCGGTTTGTCTATTTATTTGTCCGTTCAGAAATACTGGGATTTCATCCGTCGCCATATTTTAATTTTTTTTGTGGTTTCTAAAAATTTTAAATTGAAGAAATAAAGTGAAATGTTTTGCATAAATCTGTTTGATTTCCTGTTCTTGTGTCTTGAATTCCAAAATAAATTTATGATGCATTATTTTTTAGAGTGTAAAACTGTTCCTATAGCCAATGAATATGAATTCAATTAAGTACTTCAAAACAATATCACATAAAATGTGTACAAATATGCTTTATTACACATAGTTTATATGTTCTTTATTTTTAATAATCGTTTTCTGCATGACAGTTTGAATGTTTTGCATGAAAGTTTCAAAACAGATACACATACTTATATATTGGACAATATTCTCAATTCAAATCTCGCTATAAAATTATACAAAATATATATTTTATATAGCATTCTTATTCAATTAATATCGGAATTCCACAGGACGGAGGGGGGGATATATTTTATCTTAAGAGTTCTCTGAAATCATGGATGAAATGCTAATAGGAAGATAAATTTATAAATAGAAAAGAGATGACGGCAACAATGTACTTAGAGAAAATTACTTTTATTGGAAGTCTTCATGAAAAAACTCTTCTATTCGAATCCTAATTCTTACGGTCGTGTTTAATTCAAAATCCAAATATACGAGTATTATAGTAGTAAAAATATTTGTGCTTTGAGAAAGTTACTTTATCGACTTTCTCCACTGAAAATATTTTTATTAGAATAACTCAAGTATAGAGAGCTTGAGAAAATATTTATTTGTTTCTTCCACCTAGAAGTTCTGAATTCATTCACTATAGACAAAATATTGCATTAATATATTGGAATAAATAAAAAAATATTTGCATTAAAAGGTACTTTTTGTAAAAAAAAAGTCTGAGTACATAAAATTAAAATTTTTAAATTTTAGTTTCCTTTTTGTCACGTAGTATTTTAAATCAATAAAAGTTGCCATGACAAAAGTTTAGTTTTTAATTCCAATACCATTATTCAATAAAACATTTTCAGCATTTTCAAACTTTTGACTCATAAAATAGTTTTTAAATTATTGTATGCAGATTTATCAGACATTAGCTACAGAAAACTGAAATATTTATCCTTAAATTCAAACTTTATACCAACTTATATCGTGTGCCGTGGTTTTATTGCAACTACTTTAGCAATGTATTAAAACTGCTTTATTTCTTGAATTTTCAAAATGCGAAAAGATTCCAAACTTGAATGTCTCCTTATTTTATTATTCATACCTCTTTATTATATCATTATAATGCAATAAATTCTGTAGCGGGCAAGATAATTTATTGCTTAATTGAATTGAAGTGCACTTAGAGTACCCACATATACCTTTAAAAACATAATAGTTTTACGAGAGAGTTTCTTCATGCTTGAAGAAATAAGGTTTAGTACGGAAATTACCCAGAACTCTAGATTTTTGCAATTTATGATCTTATTAAGAGTCATAGGAAGTAAGTTAAAATGTGAATGGCTTTTGCTGAGGAATCTTGGTTTTCAGTTGTTAATCTACTTCAAGGAGATTCTTAAACTTTCTTAAAGAGGTTTCAAGACAATTAAAATCACGCATAATCACAAGTTAAAAGGTAATTTTATATATTTTTAGATTATTTATATCCATTTATATCTTCTTTATCTATTGCCTATGTGACAAGACTATGACATTAAGAACTCTTTGCAGAACTATAATATACTTGAACAAATGAACACTCGTTTTAAGCAATTTCATTGTACCATTTTCTGTATTTTTTGAAGTCTTTGGAAGCTAAATTTACCATATTAAATTAAAATGTACCCACAAAACATATTTTCTTTTACTAGCGAAGAAGTAAGAAACTATTTCCGAAATGCTCTTTTTTCCCAAGTCAGAAACAGATTATTTGCATATTTAAATTCATAAAAAATATCCCAATTACATTCGCGATATCTGACTTCTCACCGCATAAAAAACAATCCAAGGAGTCTTGTCATTGTCCAGCTATGGATGAAATATCCATATGAAACCACATTCTTCTGACAAAACCTTGACTTAGATACATCAAAACTGACCGCAAATGTGAAATAACTGAAAATAGTATTCCTGTCTGGGTTGTCTTTAATGTCAGTATCGTGACCACTTTGCGTAGGATGAAATGCTACGGCCTCTTAAACTCACGTTCTAGACAAATTGCTCTTTTCACTGTATGCTAATGGAAGGAATTTTTTCGTGGTCTTTAATGCCACTAGAGGAAAAACATTTCTTCAGGTCAAGCGTAACAGTGAGAGTGTCACCATTTTACCCTGACTCATCCGCTGAACTATCAGCCGAAATATTTTTTTTTATTTCACACTAATAGATTTCAAATATTCTTTGCGATATATAAATGTGTGAACTTGTTATAGAAATTATTGGGTTATTTTCCTTTGACGAACTAAATGGAACGATGGTCTTTAATGCCACTAGAGGAAAAGCATCAGTCAAGTCAAGCTTAACAGTGCGAGTGTAACCATTTTACCCTGACTCATCCTTGGAACTATCAGCCGAAATATTTTTTTTTATTTCGCACTAATGGAATAAAAATATTTTTTTATTTTTTTTATTTTACACAAATGGATTTCAAATATTCTTTGCGATACATGAATGGACGAACTTGTTACAAAAATAATTTTGTTATTTTGCTTTGACGAACTAAAAGGAACTGTGGTCTTTAATGCCACTAGAGGAAAAGCATCTCCTTAGGTCACGCGTAACAATGCGAGTGTTACCATTTTACCCTGACTCATCCTTTGAACTATCGGATGAGTCAGGGTAAAATGGTAACACTCGCATTGTTACGCGTGACCTAAGGAGATTTCGTTCGACTAATTAAATTCATTACTACTTCTCAAAGTCAATGGCCTTTTTCTAATGCATCTTGGTCTAATACATGCTAGACTGAGTCCATTAAATCACTCATCTATAAAAATGTCCAAAACCATCACAGGATTCTCAAAATGGTCAGGGTAATGCAAGCCGATACAAGAAAGCATGTGAGCTGGGGAAACCTGTGAGTTCGTGAGTGTGAAATTCAAAAATTCATGAATGGAAAACAAAAAAGGTTTTTATGTCCATATTTGAGAGTGGTGTTGTGGTATGGTTTCTTCCTAGTCTCGATAAAGCAGTCTGTGATTTTCGATAGCATAACTCTTCCAAAGCATAGCTTAGAGTTTATACGACTTCCCCGAAACCCATCATGAGTAGGAGGAGTTCTAATAATATTACTGCAGATCTTAGATATTGTGAAAATACCAAGGACATTAAGAGGACCAGTGCATAGTATTCTTTCAAATTTTCTATCAATTTAAATAAATGTTTATTAAAATTTGTTTAAAATGGTATATTATTTATGAAAATACATTAAGTTGAAGCATTTTAAATATTTTTTGGAAAAATACCTGTACGTTTTGAAGTTAGGCTAAGATGTGTAAATGTGCAAAATGTGTATTTTTTCCATAAAAGGAACATTTTTTCAGTCCATTCAAGCAAATATAAAAAAAAAACATTTACAAACATACCCTACAACATATTTTAACACAAACATTATTTTCAATCGGATCAGAAAAGTTCGTTTTGATTGTTAAAAAGGATGAAAATTGGTCATTTAAATAATAGGGGGGAGAGTTATGGAAAAAAAAAACTCTCAAAATTTTAACTTTTAAGTTTTTTTAAAATCTTTGTGTTAAAGTGTATAAAAGTGTGTTCATAACCTGTATACAGAATTAAAATAAATTCCCATAAAAGATTCTGAGAAACTGTTCCTCGAAATTTGAACATGTTAACATTACGGAGTTATGACTGTATCGGGCCCCTTAATTTGTCAATGACATTACAGTCTCCAATGAACTTTTAAGCTAGCCCGTATTCTGTGCCATTTCTCTTAACGTTATTATGAGAAATGATTCATTTAAAGTGGATGTCAGCATATTTCGACATGCTTGTGTGCTTACCAAGAATTTATAAGTCAATCTCTTTAACCTTCTAAGAGGTTGACATGTATATATCCGTTTTGCTACCTACAATCATACCTGTATGAGTTCTAACAGGTTTTTTATATCCTTGACCAATTGAAGCACTCTTGGGGAATCCTTTCAACTAATAGATATGGTTATTTAGTCCCACAACCATAAATATGTGTAAAATATGTGTACGCTATACTACAGTACTAGGAATCTCGTGACGTTCATCAGTGTTATATGTAATATTATCAAAATATACATAACAAAACATGCAGTGTATATAACCTCTTAAAATGTTATCGCTTAAAAATTATTAGTTACGTCTATATTTTTGCAGTTTTCTATCCATTTGTAGAGATTCTTGAGTGTCACAATATTTCCAGGTAGTGTTGTACATATTACTTTTAATCTACATCACACTTTAGGACTAAATGTCATCTATTAATGTCATTTAGACTGACTAGACTATATGACATTGGTCGGTTGTAAGAACCCTAAGAAACATTTTACAGGTCGAGAAGAGAAAAATGGTTAGAAGTCGTGCCAGTTGCCAAGAGTATGGCATGTGCCCCTAATAGAGTTAGTTATGCAGAACTCCAGAAATCAAATTAAAGAAAACAAGCAATTATTTGTCGTAATTTGACTTTACCATAACTGCATACTGCTGTGTTTGTTTGCATATTTACTAGAGTCAAATAGGTTAAACAGGAACATTGCTTCGAATTCAAAAGACTCCATTCGTGATTAAAGAGATTCATTTGTTTCTACAATTTTATGAAAACAAAAAGTCAGAAGACATATTACAAGAACTAAACCATATCCAAATTATCGGAAAGATATGCTCCCAATTTTGGAACCAAAGTATTCAAATTACCCTATAAAATATATAATATATAAAGTTCTCCAAAATTAATTTGCTTTTTGACGAACGGTAATCTAGAATATGTGTCACAAATGTAAACATTAACACAGCTTGTAATAATCATATTTGTTCGTTGACATCAGATACAGTTAAATAGTCTTGAGGATAAATTGTTTATTTGCTTCATAATAAACACAGTAAATGTGACTTTAATTTTCAAGGATTAATCAAAATCATAATACTCAATTATAGATTGTTGAAATCGTATTTTGTTAATACTGTTTGGAAAAAAATTATTATAATTTACAAATAAATTAATCTGACATTTTCGTTACTGTTATATAGGTTTTACATTGCTCAGAGAACACAGATGTTTACAATATTTCTTATTGATATGCTTACTTTTCTCTCCGTTGAAATATTGCTAAAAATTTAACTGTAACAGTTATTGAAAATCCCGTAACTGTTCTTTATAAAAATCTATCAGGTAGGGGAGGATGGGGCTAGTGTGGACAATTTTTATAAATTTGGCAAAAAAGTATACTAAATATCATTTTTGACCTATCAACTATTTTTTACACTAATATGCTCTTTTACTTTTATTTTGGTTTATATATTAAAGTATTTAGCAGTATAGTTTTTTAATAATCTATTATTTAAAAAAAATTGTTTTTGTCCACACTAGCTATATTTCATCGGGCTAGTGTGGACAAGTTAGAATACAGATTATACGATGTAAATACATCTCATGAAAGTATGTAAAACCATAATGAAATCAATTTTTACCTAAACAGTATAATTCCTTATAAATAATCTTAAAGCATATTTAATTAGTGTAAAGCCCAGTATAATTGTAATTAGGAACTGCACTATATTATAGAATCTACTTCAATGACAAATCAACATAATAGAAAGCTATTTTTAAGTTTCATTTAGTGAGAAAATGATTTTAATGTAGAAATGGAATTATCCTTCTATTTTTCAATATAGTTAGACAAATCAACATTAAATGTCAACTGAGATGCAGTACGAATTGTGCTACCAGCAACATCTGTTGATGGTAATTTAGCTACAATTTCATTTCTTGAGATTTGTGATACGTCCTTTACATCTGGGAAAAAGAAAGATTTACTCTGCTTATTAGAAGAGTTGCTTTCTGTGTAAAAACAATACAAGTCCTTGTAAATTATTTTACCATTTCACAAAAATTAATTTAATTTAATACATAAAAGCCTAAGAGTAAAAAATAGAATTATATATTTGTGAATAAATTTTTCACATAAACAATCTTACTTAGTAAATAAATATCCTAAAATATAATATTTAATTCACTTTTTACCACTGAAAGCTAAATTAAGCTAGTGTAGACATGTCCACAGTAGCCCCACTACCATGTGTTCACACTAGCCACATGGAGCCATTTGTTTATTTAGGCTTACTTCTGGTTAATTTAAACCATGTAGAGCAAAAGTGAATATCAAAATAGCTATTGAATATATTCATTTATGACATACTGTCACCTTTAAAAAGTTCTTAATTAAAATAGTCTAATCTGGTAATTAAAACACAAATCAGGAAGTTACTTTTCCATCACGAAAACCGTGTTTTATAATTTGCTACTCGACTATCAAATGTATTGTCATGCATTTGATACATGGAAGTTTGCACATGGAAGTTTATGTGTATTGCTATTCTACAAACACTTGCAGAGAGATTTGACTGATAAATAGCAGAATTATCAAGTTGTCCACACTAACTCCTTTCTCCCCTAGTTGGAAATGCTATTGAATGTAATAATAACAAGGATCTGATTAATCAACACATAATAAACAATCATAGCTTGGTGAGACCTATAACAAAGAACAATATACGATTAATATAATGCTCAGGTGAAATCCTAGTAAAAATAGGAGTAACATTTAAAGACTTCGAAACATGACTCACCCTTCGAATAAAGATTAAAACAAGTTTAAAAACATTCAAATTGTTTGATTTCGTTTGATTTTATTCAAATGATTTTTTTACCATAAATTTGGTTCCCGCAATGCTAGTCGAATTGAGGTTGTCAAGGACTATTACAAATAAACAACAGGTGGGAATATAATGACATACCCTGAACATGTGGTGTGGGTTATGTTGATAAAATCAAACAAGCAAAAATACATATCTTTCTACTATAAAAAAAAGATTGCGGTCTTTTTAAGTTTTATTCGCTTTGTGATTGGTTGATAGCGAATAACGTGGTAGCGAGTATGGTGGTTCGACGGGCTAATGAATTTGAAGCACGCGCAGATGATCAACACAGTTATATTTTTTAATTAATTCATTCATAAAATTTGAGAGTACGCACTAGAAAGTTTGCAATGTTTTCAGAAGAACCGGCAAATTCGGTAGCCATTTCCATAGCAACAGTCGAATATGAAAATCTTGAAAGTACTATTACAACACGGATCAGCTAAAATATTTAAAATTATGATGAGATATCCTCTAAATTTTAATAATATCTTTTTTATTCAACAATTTCCTTTTCTATGAAGGAATTATATGTTTTGTTCTTGACAATTTTAAAAACATTTTGTTTTTATTTACCGTATATTTCCGTGCATAAGCCGAGTATTTTTGGAACGTTTTCAAAAGCTTAAGTACAGGAATCGGCTTATATACGGATCCGCTAATCTCGCAAAAAAAGTAGGCAATTTTCAGTTACTCGGGCGCATGCGATAAATATCGCAATGGGATTGCAAGGGAACCTTCAATTAATGTCGTACTAGAGGTCCGGAATCAATCCAGCAGCGAACCAATTGGGGATGGATTGTTAAACAATCATCTCCCCTCATCGTTGAAAAGTATAGTTAGCGCAGCGAATTAAATACGATTGCGTTGCAATCATCGGGGGTTGATGAGCGATATCGAGCAAAGGGTGGAGCCTCCTAGTTGTACAAAAAAATAATTTACATTCGAAGACTGAAACAAAAAAAAATAGTAATCATGCCGATCTCTGTTATAGTTCAAAACAATGAAACCAAATGCAGTCCTTGGTCAATTTATCAACCTACATAACAATACTCTCATCTCAACAAAACACTTCTCTACCATCAGTTCAATTAATACCGCTGATAAGCCACATGCAATACAACTTAATCACTGCAATTATATTCATATTCCACTCGCTAATAGCTGTGGGATGAGTTATTGGTTGACTGACAAGCCTCTTATCAATGTTGGTGACATCGCCAGCCTACACCAACGGAAAAAACATGAACTGGGAAGAATCATGGATGGGTGTGACCGAGAAAGTGGTCAGTCTAAACAAGGTCAAAAGACCGCTTGGTAGCCTACGCTTGCAGAGCGGCTAATAGATTCTCTGTTCGATCGTAATTACTGCAAGGTCGTCTATTCGAGGCATGTTTGGGCCCAGACGTTCTTCACGTAATTTCGTATATAATTGTCTCAAAGCCGAGGTTGGAAGTGTGATTACTTCGAGGTCGATGTGTGTTATCCGGGAAATCGTGAATAATACACGTAACATTGTGTCGATGGAATCAATGGAATAGATTCGTTAATTCAACCATTGTCTTTGTCGAATTCACGTAACCTGATCATTGTTTTTGTTTGGAATTTTTAGTTTGTTTAAAAAAAATTAGAAACTTGGCATGGTTAAGCCCCAGACGTTCTTCACGTAATTTTGTAAATAATTGTCCCAAAGCCGAGGTTGGAAGTATGATTACTTCGAGGCCGATGTGTGTTATCCGGGAAATTGGGAATAATACACGTAACATTGTGTCGATTGAATCAATGGAATAGGTTCGTTAATTCGACCGTTATCTTTATCGAATTCAGCTTATTATTTTTGTTTGGAATTTTTAGTTTGTTTCAAAGAAATTATAAACTTACGCCGTATTTCAGAGTAAATTTAAGCTCTATTACAGAGTAAATTTAGGCCTTATTAGAGTAGTACAGTACTGTTACGCAACTTTATGTATACTATTGATAAGACTGTGAAAGATTACGAAAGTGCATTAGTTTTAAGATAAATGTGTGTGGACGAAACTGATTTCAAAAATCTATTATAGAATTGATTTTTAATGTTCCTTGTGATACGCTGCATCTCTTTCTTTTGGTAGGAGGCAGCAGTTATTCGTTTTTGTAAGTCCACATTATATGTCCCAAATTTTAATTATTTTAATTGATCCAAAAAGCATCATTATTATGATACACAATTTAAAAATTTACTCACATACAAATGTGCTTCCTACAACGCTTGACATTTTCTTGAAATCGCTGTCAAATTTTTTAATTTTAACTTTTCAAGGCTTGTAGAAATCTAGTAGGCAAAATTCTTTTAATTTTGACTGATTTGTAGTTCAACATTGAGTATCAATCATCATAAGTTAAAGGTGCTATTTCTAAAAGCATTTAAATTGAATGTGTTAGTCCTCTAATTCGTTTTGCAAAGCGGCTAAAAGTTTAAATAGTTTTCTCTAGTCTTGTCCAATGTTAATGCATACGTTGGCTAGATAAAGGTAGCTCACAAACCGATGTTGTGAATCCCCGTTTTAGAATGCTCCATAATATCATGTGACTGATAATTCCAGCCAAGCTTGATTGTCTTAAGTTGGTGCATGTAGGTACGACAAAGTATTGTTTTATAAACTAATAAAAGTGATGTGAATGCTTGTGAAAGTAAAACGGAAACTCTAGATGTATCAGGATACTTTGATAGAAAAAAAGAATGTAAGCTAAATCAGAAAAAAGGAAATGTAAATAAAATATTTAAAACTTTATTTTCTAGCAACATCAATATTCAGAGGTGATTTTGCAAAGCGGTAATTTTAACTTCACAGGGAACAAATTGAAAAGTGTAATGTGTTCATATAAAGTATAACTGAAAAATTATATTCTATT
This sequence comes from Metellina segmentata, assembly GCA_947359465.1. Classification (NCBI taxonomy): domain Eukaryota; kingdom Metazoa; phylum Arthropoda; class Arachnida; order Araneae; family Tetragnathidae; genus Metellina; species Metellina segmentata. The sequence goes on from OX375875.1 coordinate 36,040,596, forward strand.
TTCACATTTTATATTTAAAGCTTTAGTTTTCCTTTGTACACCTCTTCCAACAACTAAAATTATTTTAACAGCACTGATACGTTTAGTTAGAATGATAAGATTAAATAATATATGTGTATTACACACGTCCTTAATCAAACCTAAACTTTAGTCATTAGTTTTTGAAGTTTTTGTTTAAAAAATTGTTTATCTACGTTATAAAGTCAATAAACTACTATTATTGTAGACAATTTTGCGCAATTTTTAAAAAATGCATTTCTGTTTGCGTTGTTTATAAATATGAAATTTTAAAATCTCTAATATACGATAAATTAGTTTTAGTATCTTTTATGTATAAATCCGTTTCCTCAACCTGATTCGTCAAATAAAATAATAGGCAGGCATTCTTGCACATACCAGTTAAAATGAAAATTTCATTTCATTAATGAAAGCATTAAAATTAAAATATTTCTATCGTTATACTTTTTAATCTTTAATTTTTTGTTATTTTGTTGGTCATTTTTAAGGAATCTATCATCTTCAAAATGATAACATGTAGTTTAATTTTCAAACCTTCACTGAAGCATATTTGCAATCCATTTTAAAAAGGACATTTATAAGTAAGAGCAAAGCATAAATTACCTAGATCTGAATGTTTTGAACTTCCTAAATGCTGAAGGTAACAGATACATCCGGAAACTTTCATGTAAATGTAGAACAAAAATGTTTAGGGACGTCAATCATAAGTTTGTGAAAAATGCACTAAATACAGCATATCTTAGCTTTTATATCCCTTTCAGCAACTGTGAAAGGCGTTTATATGTCAGGATGTTTCATAAAGAAACAAATATATGCTATTTTATATAAAAACTGAAGTGTCCTAAAATAAAAGAAATATTATTTCAAATATACTCCGAAATTATATTTGTTTTGCAAACCGATGTATTCCATTTTGTTTTCAAGTTATTAATTGTAAATGCTCAGTACAAAGTGACAAAGTTGTATTCGAGTTAATAACATGCAATAGCAATGCGACAGTGTATAAAGAAATATCAAAATACATTTTGGTGTTTATCTCATCTACAAATCTACAAATTCAGTTTCTCGTCATTTTAATTCACAATCATACTGATGGAACCACATGATTCATATTACCCACCATGTTGGTGGCTATTGACTGGAGCTAGTTTGTGTCTCACTACGCTTCTACGCTCTCTCTCTCTCCTTTACCATTTCGTGCTTTCACCTTCATTTTATAGCTTATTCTACACTTCGACAAGTCTGTTTCTCAGCCCAATACGTCCTTCCTCATGCAGTTATAGTTTCAATATTCATGTAAGAATTTTTATTAGTCGTATGAATACCCAGCACATCATGTAGAAAATGCAGGTAGGGTCAAAAAGTGAGTCCTGAACAGGTTAGAACAGAATTGACTGATGCAACTCCGTCAACTATCTTTCGTTGCACAGGTGTTCAAATTTTACTGCTCTCTAGAATCAGTAATACTCCTTCTAGAGTCAGAGATAGAAGTATAATTTTTTACTTGATATTATAAGGTGTTTAAATTTAAACATTACATGGTTGTCAACTCTTTTCAACTTTAAAACAATTTCTTTGCTTTTAAGAATTGAAATCGTGTGGGAAAACATTTACAAATGATGAATAAGTCCTTTCTGCTATTTTAGAAAGGACTACTATTTTAAGGACCAAATTTAAATTATTTTTAGCTTTATAGGAAAGCTAATTAGTCGTTTTCCAAATTTATATTTCAAAAAGTGATTGTTTTGAAAATAGAAATTCTTGTTTGATTCTATTGCCAACCTTTGTACCGGAAACCTTTGGATCGTAATTTGTCCTGCAAAGTAGGCACAGCATTTAATGCAATGCTACGTCTGAGTGCAGTTTTAATAATTTAATTTAACTTTCGAAATGCATATGAGGAGTTACATTATTTTTAGAATTTTCTAGATGTATACATTTTACATCTTTCAGTACTACAAAGCATAATATTGATTCACCTTTACTCGTTTCGGAAACTAAATTTAAATTACTTCATGGTATAAAGCGCTTTAAGAGTGAACTTCGTCTAAATTTAGTTTCTCTGTAATACTAAATTACAAGATACACACACGTTAGTATTAATAAAGATGAATATTCTATACTATAGAAAAAAGAAATTGAACAACCGTTATTTTAAATTAAAAGCATTTATTGAACAAGAACAGCTTACATTAACTTGGTAGAAACTGACATGAGGAACAAAGTCACCAGGACTCAATGGGTCAGGTCTCAAATTGGCACAGGTGTGAATTCTCACTTCTTCAGAATTGGGTAACCGTGGTATTCAATATTGTTGAAATATGGTACAGGACCAGCAAATGAGGCGACTGCTGGAGAATATATGGATCTGTAGGTAGGTGCAGCATAACCAAGGTTGTTAAAGTATGAATTGACAGCATAACGTGGGGCATATGAAAGGGCAGCTGGTGCATAACCGGATTTTGCTATATAGGGGCTAGGGGCTGGGAAAGAGTATGCAACTGGAGCGGTTTCTGCTACAGCCACTGGTGCGGCAGCGATGCTCTTAGCAATTGGCACAGCTGCTGGAGCGGGGAAACTGTATGTAAGGGGTGCTGGTTGAGCAATAGCTACTGGTACCGGAGCAGCGATGGACTTGGCTACTGGGACTGCAGCTGGAGCTGGGAAACTGTACGAAGTGACTGCTGGCTGAGCAATAGCCACTTGTGCAGTAGAATAGGTCTTGGCTACGGGCACTGCAGCTGGGATGTTGTATGCAATGGGTGCTGGTTGAGCAATGGCGACTGGTGCAGTAGCAATGCTCTTAGCAACGGGAACGGCAGCTGGGGCAGGGAAAGCGTAAGTTGCGGGATGAGACTGAGTGATGGTTGTGGTGTGGGACTTTGCAACGGGGATTGCAGCTGGGGCGGGGAAAGCGTAAGGGATGGGTCTGGTTTCTGTTACAGTGGTGTGTGTCTTGGCTACTGGAACAGCTGCCGGTTCGGGGAATGAGTAAGCAATTGGTTGGGACTCAGCAGTAGTGATGGTGGTTTGGTGGGTCTTTGCTACAGGTACGGCAGCGGCTGCAGGGAAAGTGTAGGCGACTGGTTGAGCGATGCTGCTCTTGACTGGTGCGATATATGGAGCAGGGGGGAATATTGGGGCTGCGACAGCGACTTGCTCTGTTTTGTATGCGATGGGTTGGACAGCAACAACTGGGGCAGGAGCTGGAATGGCCACTGCAGACTGGACAAGGACAGATTCGGCCTTGTTGAATGTTGCGTCAGCGGTGTCTTTGGGTTCAACGCCTGGCTCGTTGGTCTTGATGTCAGCGTGGAAGCCATCATCGTTGGCGATGTAGTTGACGATTCGGATACGACCATCGGCATCTCTCAGACCATAAGAACCAGCAACATTTCCATGGGCATCACCAGCTTCCCTTCGGAAACTTCCTCCAGATGTATGGTCTTCGTTGTAGCCGAAGTTGTAATTTCCCTGGTTCTACGGGAGAAAAAGAAATATTTTCATTAAGAAATCTGAGAAAAAAGCATATACTTATTTGAATTTAGCTTTGCGCCTGGTATAGTTACAAAATCACTTTATACATTATAACAATTCAATTGTTTAAGAAATTAAGTGTTGACAGTCGACATTTATTTAAACGGAAGTTAAAGAAAGCAACAAGATGGATGTTTTGAAAATTTATTTTTACAAAATGTCTAGAACTTGTGAAAATGTTTGCTAATTTTACATTGCGTCTAGTGTAATTGATTTTGGGTAGAAGAAACCATTGAATGTTAAATTTGAACTTTTGTTTGTAAAATGTACCTATAGTAAAAGTTCTTATTTTTGCTAAATATAATCCAGTAAAAAAAATTGTAATGCTAATTTATAAAATTAAACTTATTTAAATTAAATTACTTGTTTCCGGAGTTGATATTTAAAAAATTAGCTCAACATTCTAACAATTTCTAACATTAAAACATGATAAAATAAAAAATGAACGTTTGATCAAAAAGTTTAAAATTTTTGAAATTGGTGGCTAATTTGTAATAGGTACTGTAAGATTTCCCAAAAATATTTTAGTACAATCTAAAACCATTCTAAAAAATCATTGATTTAGCGAAAATAGTGACGAATTATAATGCAACTACCTTCATGTACCTTCACATAAGATATAATTGTACCTTCATGAAAGAAAGGTGTCTGTACATAAGATCGTCAAGAGTTAATTTCTATGATATAATATAAAGTTATCCTGCCGTTACGTCATTTTATACAAGTTTTTTTACTTTTTTTTACTGGAGAAGTGTTTGAAAATTTGTATTAATTTTTATTTTGTAAAACATTGAAGAAATGTTTATTGGAAGAGAAATAATTCTTAAAGAAAAAATAAAACGTTTATATTAGCTAGTACATTTTTGAATGAGAGCACAAATTTTATCTTTGTAGCATAGTTCAAGTCATTTAAAACAGCTTTCCTAAAAAAATTTTGAAAAAATGTTATTTACTTTGTAATAAAAGCTTACATTAAGTGGATATAAAAAGTAATTTCCTAACTTACATCTTCACTTCTGAACTGTGCACTTGCTCCTGTTTCACCAACAGCTACAGGGACAACAGTGGCTCGAACAACCGCTACTACAGTCAGCAGAATAAAGACCTGCAAAAAACAGAATTGCATGATTCATATGAGTAACCTTTCTATAGAATGAAAATATATAATTGCAAACACGAATGAGTATTTTTATGAATATGCTGTCATGTGTAGACAGAAGTTATGTTCGTTTATATATTCTACAGCACTTATACTTTACACAAAATGGTACATTGATCACTAAAAATAATTTAGAATACTAAAGTGTAATAATGAATTAAAATTAAAAACCGTTTTTAGAACGTTTTCACCAAAACTAATTGTCAATGCTACAAAATGCTTTTCTGAAATGTTGAGTTTAATTTAGAGTTTCAATTTCCAGATCCATTTGAATAGTTTTAAATAAATAGTCTCGTCAAACCTATGTATAATATAAATACAAAACAAAATCCCGCATAGTGCATTAAATAGTCTGAGAATATTTCAAAACAATAATGCATTTTTTTTTCTTAAATATAAGACATTTATATTTTGCAGCTAAACATACGACTTAACGTGATACCTTAAGACATATATGAGCTCGATATAAGAAAAGCTAAACGATTCATTGAACAGAAAAATGAAAAAATATATGATTATAAAAATTCAAGTATAAAACGATAGATATTACACACATATTGTAAACAATTTGTTTCAAATATCCAGCAACTTTGAGTCTACATGATTCAAGCTTCAGAAAGCAAAGTAATGAAAGCTGCAAATTTAAAAGAAAGACTACACTTTAAGGTACATACCTTCATGATTGCAGTGCAGGTAATGTTAAGTCAGCAAATGGCTGAAACTATACAGAAATTACAACAACTGCCCTCTCAATTTATACTAACAGTCTGACGAGTATTACATATTAGGTGGCTATTGGTCAAGAGCGAATCACGTGGACCGAACTTTCTTCTGCCATCATTCAACACCATCTTTTGCAGCCCCCCCCCCCTTCTTCAAAGAGTTTACATTGGGTTTTTTCCCTCCCTTCCCAATAGAAAGTCAGTTCCCTCTCCGGAAACCTTGATCTAAATTTCGGTTCTCCGTATAATGAGCGATCGACCTTGATTGGAAGATGGGAAAGGCCGACCACCGATTGTAACGGTGAAAGGTGTGGACTCGGGCACAAAGGCAGCTACAAATCCCTACGCGGCGCTGGAACTTTCCCCTGGTGCGGGGGAACTTACATTGTTTCTGCAGGAACCTACAATTAAAAAAAGACACAGTAAAAAAATTATGATGTTGGAGATTTTGATTGAATTTTAGAAAGGAGTGGTGGCGTTTGGCTAGAGTGAAAATGTTATTTGATGCTGATTTAGCAATGAGGAAATCAAACATGAAATAACTTCGATTTGATATTTTAATCTGAAATTAACTCTCGAGGATCGCTGAAAGAGGCTGAAGTTCAGAGCCATCTTATTTGAATAGTATGCACTAGGAATGCGACATCAACATCAAAACATCCATGTTCAAAATTTAAACATCGATGTTGATAATACATCGACCAAAAACCATCAATGTTTTTAAACATCAGTGTATTTAAATGTTCCCCCCATTCCTTAAAACTGGCTTAGCAACCGCATACATTAATATTTTCCGGGGGGGGGGATTTAATTTGTCATTTGCCGTGTTTATTAATTTATTAGTAAGACTTCTTGATATTATTTTTTTTATAAAACATAGATGTTTTTATAAAAAATTGATGTTTTGAATATATCAACATCGATGTCGCATCCCTAGTATACACATTAGACGTCATAAAAAGTTAATTTTCAAAGTTCCACAAGATCTTAGTATAGAGCAGTTTCACGAACTTTTTAAGCTTAGTACAAGTTTTCAACGTTTTAGATGCCCCTATTCGAAAAATCACTCAAGTAATAATAAACTGTGCACTATAGAAACTAGTATAACCGTGCCTAAAATTTTTGGGTGTAGGAGATTTCAAAATTTCGATTTGAAATAAAACAAGCTGAAACCTAAACTGTAAATCTGTTTACTAAAATAAAATAACACGAAACAGATTACACATAAACGCACTAGATTGCTCAATATTGTGTTAGTAATTTTTATCAATTAAATCAGTTCACTTAAAGAAATAACTAATCAGGAGGATTAGTTCCTAAAGTTGGGGTATTTAGAAGTCAATGTCAGGCTCTATTTTTTCGTTAATAACATCTTTAAATCTCCAGTCAAGTATTTGAGGTCGGTTCCTATTTTTAGTTAAAAGATAGTTGGGTTATGGAATTCATGCCATAATGAAGAAACGGAAGAGGCATTGTTGACGATACGGGATAAATTCCTAAGTTAATTAAAATGGATACCTAGCAAAAAAAATGAAATTTAAAGCTTAATTTCAGTGGTAGGTAGAAATTTTAATTAACATCGTACTGGAGCAACACGCGGGCCATTGACGACTTCTGGGATCAATCTCTCAAAGGAGGACATCCAAGGATATTACCTCGTCATTTCGAACCACGGTCAGATGAAGAGGTAAAAACCAGAGATGGCACTCCGCTCTCCAAACTTCCAAACCACGGCAAAGTTAAGACATTTTACGAGCACCAGCTTTCACTGACAAGACGGTATTTGGTTGCATCGAATTTGGAACTTGCTACTCCCCGCTTGTTAATCTGCGCGTCTACCAACTTGACTTATTTGGCTCCAGAGGAGTGTGGAATTGTGAAACATTTAAACGTTAGCTGTGTGGAACCTAAACATTTTAAATCAGCTTCAGTTATACACTACCCTACAATAATGAACAGGACAGCATGATGTGATGGTATAGGGGAACGTATACATGCTTTAATAGCGAGATGGTCCCCCACGTGCTGCAATTACACTAGCAACCCTTTTGAGCATACTTTCAACAAGGTTTGGATACAAATCTATGGGTATTTGTGTCCATTCCTGTTGCAAGAATGTCGCCAGCTCAGACGTGGTTTTCTGGTCCGTAAGCATCGCTCTAACTCGTCCCACAAATGTTCTATGCGAATTAGGTCGGGACTCTGAGCAGGCCAGGGAAGACGTTTTACATCCATATCTTGATACCACTACTTGAAAGAGGCTGCAACATGACATGAAGTGTTGTCGTCCTGGAAGTAACATTCGACCATTCCATAAAATTGCCAGAGTGCAGGAAGAACCTGATTGTCCAAAATGTTCATGTAGGCCTCGGCGTTCTATTTACCCGGAACAGCATCCAAAAGCAGGCCATACCACAAAAAAACAACTTCAAACAAGTTGTCGGATTTTATGCAAATTCGCTGGCGTCTGGTCCGTTATTGTATGGTAGTGTATGTTTGGATCGAGTTTCAAACTTCCAACCCTCCGGTTGCTAATCTTACACTCTTCCAAACGGGTTAACATGCCCTTTAAGTTAAAAGAATTCGTGACAATGCAGCACTAGTGAGTATGACTGAATGATCCAAGTGTTTGCTTTACACACCTTTAAGTGACAATTTAACCAGCATCTTATTGCCCGCTCAGCTCTTCAAAGTACCCTACATTTCCTGGGTTCCGCATTGAACTCCCCCCCCCCCCCGAAGATTCATTCAGTGCCCACTAGGGGAAAGTTTACCTCAAGTTTGGAGACTATTGTACAGAGCAGTGCTTCCCAACCACCGGGTAATCCGATACCAGATCCGGATTGCCTTTTGTTGAGAAACTGGTCCGTTCTGGTACTAAACCTAGTATAACAGACGCACTGCATTTGAATTCATTATACCGGGCCTAGGAAGATTCGAATTTAACATTTTAGTTCCGAACAATTTTTTATGATTAATATTTTATAATGTAAATTGTCTGAGAAGAAGAATATTTGTTCAAATAACATCTGTGAAGCAAAGAGACAGACCCCTTTCTTGGAGGGTGGGAATATATGTAGTTGAATTTACATCACACTGGAGGAACATAGTGGACTATTCACGACGGTTTGGGTTTAAACTCAAAGGAAAGATCCCGGAACGGCATTTCATTATTTTGAACCACTGTCAGATGACGAGGTCACCACCTGATCTGGCACTCCGCTCTCTAAACTTCCACATCACAACAACACAGGTGCACTGTGCACTGTGCACCTGAAATTAAAATTGTGCACCTAATTTTTTCCCTCTAGGTGCACATAGTGCACCTATAGTTAAAAAAAAGCGGGGGGTTAAAAATTAAAATTCCTAAGTACACACTATGTGAAAACTTTAATCCAGAAAATAATATGTTGCAATGAAGGAAAAATACAAAAAGAAGGATGGACACTAAACCTTATGAGTAAAGATCTGCCAAAAACGTAGACGTTTTTGATTGCCCACCAATGTCTGATGATGACTGAATATTTGTAAGTAATAATTTCGTAGATAAAAGAGAATGTTTAAATATTTTTATTTACTATCTACTTGTAACATATCCAAACATACCCAACTAATAAAGTAATTTACATTACATTAATGCTCTTATGCTACGTTTTTTTAAGGTGCTCCTAAAATGTAATCTGTGCACATAATTTAAAAACTTAGGTGCACAAGGTGCACCTGTATTGAAAAATCTATTTCGAGGCCTGATTTAACCTTTTGACTACGGCTATAGATATAACTGGCCCGTTTCTTATAAATTTCAAGGTACAGCTGCTGTATTAGCAGTAGTCTAGATTCTTTATTGACACGATCAAGGTACAGCTGCTATACCGGTATTAATCTAAAGGTTAAAGTCACTATAGATTTAAAGAGCATCGGTCTCTTCGTGCACAGTGGTCTTTGGTTAAATCGAGTTTCCAACTCGCACTCCTCCTATTACTAATACACGACTCTACCAACAAGGCTATCACAACCCTTTGTGTATGGAAATTCGATCAAATGTAAAATAATTACATCAAATTTTATACACAGTAGATATTCCACTATTTTCGATTGAACCTGCCACACATATTTAACTTCAAAATCAGTAGAAGTATATTTCCTTTCAGAAAGGAGAAGAAAGGAGTTAAGACACGGGAATGCTGTTGTGCGAACACTGTGCCTTAATAATGTAGCCAATTTTTCCTTCTCGAATGAACTTATAATTGTCATGAGAAATTTGATCTGGTTGACACTTTTTTCGGGTGTTTTTACTACACATTAGATTTACTTCTTTTCATAACATCTAAACAATAAAATTAAGAACAAATATATAAAAGCATTTTAGTTTATTTGGTTATTTTCAAACTGTTCAATAAAATACAGAAAGCTTATCTGGTTACGAAATTCAGAGAATCGTAGAATTCAATACAGAGAAAACTGAATGTGAAAAGATTAAAGAAAAAGCCGTTTATGTGTTTCGAAAAAATAAAAATATCTTATTTAAAGCATAAATTATAGGACTATAATTATTTATCTTGTTTATTTAAATTATAGAATGCATACACTGAAAAATGTTGGATGAGAAAACAATTATAATTTATGAGATTTTTTTAGGACATTTAGGGCCAATCAAACTCTTTGTGATTATGAGATGAACTGTTCCCATTCTCTCATATTTATTTCGTATTGTTATATTTTACTTCGGTAATAATGCTTGCCTCTAGATATTAATACAAAGTAAATTTAAAATCCTTCGACAGGTCTATAAATATCATCTCATGTGTGAAATTTTTAGACAATTTTATGAAACGCCAATAAGGGTGATGAAATTAAATTAAAATAAAAAAACAAGTCTTCAACAACATGAATATGCAAAAAGATTAATTTACATATCATCGGTAAACAAGTGAAACACACTGAATTAAAAAACAAAGTTCTAGAAAAACAAAGAAGAATAAATTCTACAGACGTACTCACTAAGTTTATTTCTCCATAAGAACGCAAATCTTCATGTAAAGAAAGAAGTACTTCAGTTCAACAACCTAAAAATCTTCACATTGTGGTCACAAAATCATATTTTGAACCTTTTTACTTATTGTAAAAAATGACTTGCAAGGCGACAAAGTAATTTTTGGGAACTTTTTGTTCAGAAAAAAAACTATGCATCGATCTTACATCCCATAATTTCATCAAAAATAGGGTTATTAATTATGGAATTAATTATTGATTAAATCTCTATACGTATTTACTATTCTGATATACAAATATCCTCTAAGAGAACTTCAAAATATTTGTAGAATTTATTCAGTTAGACTGGACTTGTCCATCATATAGAATGGTAATATTTCTTGGATTCTGACTCCCTATCAAAAAAAGGGTTGAAGATCACATTCTTAAATAAAACCAGGTGTCATGTATTTCCAATTTAGTATTAAATAACCTGTTGTGTTCCCGAAACATGGGTGTCTATTACTAGAACCACATTTGAATAATTTCCTTATTCTTATTTTCCGTTAATCTATGCCTTTGATGGTTTAGTAATCTATCAAGAATAATATCCATGGAAGATTTATTTAATTCTTATCAAAGGAACTAGTAATATACATGCGTTTCTATATATGATGCATCAGCTTGTCTAATACTGGTTTATGGATAAAAATTATTAATTATTTTTCTTTATGGTTTCTTTTTACACAGTTATGTTTTTATAATTCATTAATGGTATTTTTACATACCATTAAAGGTATTGTTATAAGTATTTATTTATTTGTTGTTTATTTAGATAAGTACCATGGGTCCTAAGTCATAAAAAGATCTGGAAATATCCTGAAGAAAATATATTGAATGCTATTAGGGACGTCAATCATGGTGTCCCAATAGCGACTGCTACTAAAAACACGAAGTGCCAAGCATAAACTTAATGTTTAAAGTTAAGGGGAAATCGCCAATACACTGAAAAAGAGCCGCCTTCACCAATCTGTGCTAATGAAGAACAAATAATTTCTGACAGGATGGTATCGGTAGCAAATGCTGGATTCCCACTTTCTGAAGACAATGTATTGGATAGTGTTCAGCATCTTATTAAAGAATTTTAAAAGGAATTGAGACGTGGAATTTACGTGGAACGAAGAAAGCCTTTTGCTATAGTTTTCAAAATAAAATAGACCCTGTCTATTACTGGTACAAAAAAAGTGTATTATACTGGATTTTTAAAATTTTCAAATGTCTATTAATAATGTGATATTAGCTACCCAAATTGGTAATTTTTTTTATAAAAAATAAAACAAATTAACTATTTAGCAAACAGAATAAGATAAAAAAATTAATTTGCTGACAGTTATTTCAATTTGCAAAGATCCCCTATCAAAATTAATGATGTGGTTCACGCTATTGTTGATATTAACTATCCAAATTGGTAATTTTTTTTATAAAAAATAAAACAAATTAACAATCTAGCAAACAGAATAAGATAAAAAAAATTAATTTGCTGACAGCTATTTCAATTTACAAAGATCCCCTATCAAAATTAGTGATGTGGTTCACGCTAATGTTGAAATCCGATTTTTCAACGTGCAGCGCCGCTGCTACACAGAAACCTACTTTATACACACATAACCATGAAATGACGCACGAACTCATTTCGCGCCATTTGCGATAAATATTATATGTGTGTTTATTTCGTGTTTATTTCGCTTACTTTTCGTATATTTTGAAACAAAATAAATGCTACTGGATAAAACCATTTATTAATTATTACTTATATTCCATTTATTTATGAAAACAAGGTACTTCCGACTGGAGACTCGTGTGAGGCTAGCTGCGGCGTCGTGGGGAACTGCTGTACAAATTGCATGCAAGTTGGACGTGCGGCACAGCAGCGGCGCCGGAGGCATGTGTGCACTACTCCATTGGATATAATATATCTCAGACCGTACTTACGTTGCGGCAGCGGCACCGCACGTTGAAAAACCGGAAGTGTGCACCGGGCCCAAAAGTGTCTATTACGGGAAAACTTACCTTAGAACGTTTTTATCCAGTAACACCCCGTAATTTGAACCCGTTCTTTTAAACACAACGCTAGTGAGTGACTTTTATTTGGAGGATTCAATACCTTTAAACACGAACAGAACTTCTCAACTTCATATTGAAATACATTTTATAAGGCATATTAAATTCTGAAAACGATGGTGGATCGGATGGCGAAATTCCCTAATGAACCGCGCTTAATCCCTAAGAACAGGGCGTGGCGGGAAATGAATCGAATGCGTTTCAACTGTGTTTTCTTTTTACTTTCCATTCTTCATCTTAAGAGTACAAGGATCTTCCTCCATATTTGCTATGAACCTCGTTCTTCTCCTTTTGTGTGCGTTTTGTTTCGTTTCATTATTAAACTTCTGGGAGGAGTAAGTGAAATCACTGTAACAACAATAGTAGTGGGGGAACCAGTGAAAATGGCGAAAGGCTACAAAAAGAAGACGGCACGTATTTCAAGGCGTTCTTACCACATACGATGTTATAGTTCTTTCGCCATTTTCAAGTATTTTGGGGGATCTGGGTGAAAAAGAAATCGGTCACTCTTAACTTTGATTTTGATGTTTTGTCGCCTACGAGTTGCTTGTATTTCTGGGGAAAAGCAAACACAGAAGCGAAGTGAAAGTTTTTTTTTTTTTTAATTAAATTATGTTTTACTAATGCGTCTCAAAAGTTTATGAATAACATTCGTTTTTTTTCAATAACTGTTAAAATAAAAGCGTTTAGTGAAAAATAATTTGATATGTGTGAATGAAATTAAAAGAGAACATGTGTGGAATAAGTACCCATAATGTACAGAGTTTTAAGAAGCTGAAAAAGATGTGTATCAAAAGTGTATGAACACTTATTGTACCCTCAGTTAGTTGAGGATTTTATTTGCAAATGTGATCTTGGTGCATCTGTGAGGCACTCTACCTTTCATTCCTAGTTACACCAGCATTTATTATAGTTACACCAGCATTTATTATTCATTTAAAACAGAAAATATGTATTGTATTTTGGACATACTAAACAAATAGCTCCTGAAATGTGTTGCCGACCAACCGGTATAGTGGTTAAGGTGTTAGCCTCTAGATCGGAAGGTTCCTGGTTCGAATCCGGGTCCGGGCATGGATGTTTGTAAACGTATGGTGTAGAGGCGGCTGGTGCACCTTAAATCTGTCGTGGCCGAAAGTCCTCACGTTGGGTTGGCGTGGAAGTTTGGAGAGTGGGGTGCCAGCTCAGGTGTTGCTTCGTCATCTGACCGTGGTTCAAAATTACGAGGTGTTGTCCTCGAATCTTTCCCTTAAGGGACTGATTCCGGACCGTCGTCAATAGCCCGTTGTGTTGCTCTAGTACGACGTTAACTAAAATTACCATTACCATTACCTGAAATGTGTTATTGAAATTTAAAAGTAATACAAATTTTAGTAATTCTTTTCACTGTGCAACATTGGAAAACCTTAAAAAAAACCACCGCGCTCCTATCAGAACTAGTAAGGCTAATGTAGGGATAAATAACCATTTTTGAGAATTAAATGGAATAGTTTGTACATTTCGTTTCGGACGTAGGATTTAAGGTTCGTATAATTATGCTGTGCTTTTTTCCGCGTTAGGGTAGTAAAATGTCACACCCGTGCAGTTTTCTTAGTCGGAGATGTTAAAATATAAAGTTTGAAAACAGATATATAAAATCTGTAAATATTGGAACTTACTTGCAGTATAGACAATAGAAAGATCGATTATCTGGAGTCTCTGGTAATTTCTTACCTGAAACTCTAGCTTTTAAAATGGCTTTCAAATCAGCAACTAATGACAAATATAGATCTACCACTTCACTTCATGCATGCAGGTAATCTGAAAATAACGATCCAATTTGTTTCGTTACCATGAATCAATTAATAATTCTGTGATGGCAGTCGTCAAACTTTGTATGCATTAAAATCTTCCCCAACGCCAATCCTTAAATCCAGATTGTACACTTATATACTTACAACAAACTCTGTACCACATTAAATTTACAGAAACCATCAGTCTTTAATTGTCCTAGATCAAGAATTTCGATTATTATACCAGCTTGTAAGTACCAGTGATGATCTGGTGGCTTTGTTTTATATTCAGTACTAGAATATCAACAGTAGCAAATCTTTACGCAGCAATTATTTAAAACTGATAAAAACACATTTAGAGAATGGCTGTGTTCAAGCTCTATTAATTAAAGTATGATGTTGGCTTCATGTATCTTTAAAGAAAAATTTATTGAAGTTTCATGATTAATTTACAGAAAAGTTCAATAAAAATCATTAAAATCAATACTCTGAAGTTTTACTAATTGTTTGATTCTCTAATATGTATATATGATTAATTTTTGCTCAAAATGTTACATAATTATGCAGTGTTTGGTTGTCAAAAATTTGTTAACTCGCTTGAGTCTCTAATATTTCGTCCAAACATTTATTGTTATTTCAAAATGGACAGTGTGCTACAGTTGAAGAAAATTCCAGAACATCGAAAGTGAGAAGATTTGGTCTAAACTAATAAATTTTCGCAGCTTTTACTGTTCTAATGGCCTTGATTTTATACAGTTATGATATCCTGGGGAAATTTCTCGGTGTATGTGACAAGGCGTTGGCACAAAACTTATGAAATATGACCATAATCCCCAGTTATCTTATTTTCACGAGAAACGTCTGAAAGAAGCACACACAAACAATAGAGTTCATGGGAGGTTGAGTGAGGATGATACATGAGTAGACAGTTAAGATGGCTGAGAAAAGGGCTCGACAGTTTGGAAAGCGTATATTGTTAAATGAAAAATCACTTTCTTGCCCATGGGCTAAATTCAAGGTTGGTGCCTCTTCATAGCCGAAACACGTGAATCCATGCCATTAATTTGCTACCTTGACATTTACAGGTTCGGTTTTTAGATTCCACGAGGTATAGTTTCAGTAGAATGAAATATAACTGTAATTGCCCTGTACAAGAGAGAGAGAGTGGTCAGTTTTTCATCTTTTTTTTCTACTCTGTTATTATTTTTAAAAGATTGGAGGACAATCTCATCAAAAAAGAACGTGACACAAGTTTTATTTTGTTTCTTACTGCAATTACTTACTTTCAGTTTTTTAAGCAAACCGGCTTGAAATTTTATAGGAATTTTTTATTGCAGTCTTACCTTTGCAATACATCTCTGTTTATCCTTCGTACGTGGATAGTGGATTTCATGTGCTTCGTTCAGAATTATTAATTATTAAATTTATAAAATTTATTATTTTTAATTGTTGTTAATTATTCTTAATTAATTATTGTTATTAATGTTAATTATTCTTAATTAATTATTGTTATTAATGTTAATTATTTATTGCTGTTATTGTTAATTAATTATTGTTATTAAATTTAAAAGGAAGGACCCCCATAGAAACATGGCTCCTATTAAGTTTATTCTTCAGATTCTTTCAAACGAATCGTTCTGTTTAATTTTGTTAGTAATGCATTTAAGAAAGTAACCTTTCAAACACACATTTTAGTTCTCTAAAATGTTTTCCAATATTGATATGCTTGATTTTTTTTTTTATCGCGTATTATTTTTTCTACTACTGAATCAACATGAGTGAGAATATCAGAATATAAAAATTTGCCAATTATATAATGACTAGGGCTAGGAATTTATGATTGTTGCATATTTTTAATAAGACAGATATGCTATTCGAGAATAAACAATCTGATTCAAACCCCCAAATTTAGTTAATGCCTTTGGTATGACATTTTATTGGATTTTTCACGATTTTTGCGAATAGCATTTTTTTACGTTTTTTATTTTATTTTAAGGTATATTTGTGTCATTTTGAATACTTTGGTGTTTTCAAGGGGAAAAAGCAATTTTGATTAATTTCTTTAGTCCTGTTTTTAAATTTTTATAGGTTATAAACATTTTGACCTAGCTTATTTTAAGTGTTCCCGTGGTTTCAGTAGATTACAAAAACTCGCTTTTTTTGTGGAAGACCAGTAAAATAATTCATTGTCTTTCGAAGTTCACTTTTGACTTTTGATCTCTGCAATTCTACAGTTTTATCTGTATGTCATGGCAACACACGCACACACACAGAAAAAAACGTTTTACAGTTGTAAAGCAATTGTTTTACAAAGATTAACATTTTTTACAAATATCTTAATGATGAAAATATTTATAAATGAATTTTATCTTTCTGGTCTCTTTGTTATAAATATACATGTGTGTTTTATTTGCTTCATTTAAAACAAAAATCTTATTTCACTTAAAGATAGTTATTATATTAGTTGATTAAGGAATATAAAAATCGATGCTTTTCCATAAATAAAATATTCTAATATTTATTTATTTTACTAACAAAGATCATGAAATTACTTAATTCATTTCGATAAACTGATTTATATTCTCTCCTTTCAGCAAGGTGTTTAGAATACCTTTGAAAATATGATTAGACAATTAGTATAAGATTACAGTACATCAGATGAAAGGAAAATATATTAAACGAAATGCTATCTGGGATAAGAATTTTGCTTGAAAATACCGAACTATGCAACAGCAGTAAATAAAAAGTTTCTTTTACTGCAAAGGTGGTATATTTAATGTAGCTTATGAAGCTTTATTCAATTCATTGATTTCAATGCATGAATTGGCTTCAAGAGTCAGTTTTAAGTTTGTATTAGTGACTCTTAGTTTAAATTACTTATGAAAATTATTCAGTAGTGGACACTAATAGGGAATGAAATAAAAGTGAACTAATTAGACCAATCCATTAGGGTGAAACAAGCACTATGCTTACGAAACTGAAATTACTCAGAAACTCTCCGATCGTTGAGTATATTTTGCTCATAGATTTCACATACAGAGTTAGTTTGAAGTTAAAACCCTTGAATTGTGATTTAGATTGGTGATGAAAACTCAAAACATCAACTTAAAAGTCAGCGAATTCCATAATTTGTAACTTATCAGCATACTTGTATTTTATGAAATCTAGTATTGGTACATTTTTCTGGCAAGTTATTTCCACTGCCATAGTTCTCATTCTATTCTCTAGGGTACTAATTGGTCAGATTTGCACCCACATATGGAGAAACATTAAGATTTCAGAAAGTTAGAAGTCAAAACGATTCAGTTTGACCAGCTGGACATTTAAGAGCACCGTTTTAGATCGACTGATAAACTGGGGGCATTGTCTGTGCTTTTTCCTGCTTTCTCTACGTGATACACATATGTAGGCCAACTCCGTTTAAAAGGTCTCCATGACGACATGCCCCAATCTGCTCGTTTAGAAAATAAGATAATAATTTTAAGAACTAATATTCAAATGGAACCTGACAGTTAAAAATCAAGACTGAAAATCCAGAGCTATTAACATAACACAACCAACAAATAAGCAAGAAACAATTTGTCCATTCTTCTAGCTACATCCACGGACGTTAAAAACAAAACAAAATAAAGAGAACTTCAATCCCGCTATTCCAACCAGTTTAAAAGAAGACCGCTTTCTAAAGCGTAACTTAGATAGTAAAAGAAAGCACAAGAAAGAAAGGTCACGCAATTCCTTTTGTTCCGTATCACGAGAGAACATCTTGTTTTCGAACTAAAATGGCGCATTCTCACTTTCGTTTTCCCGCCCTACCTTCCGGCAAGGTTGACCGCGCGCGCGCGTCCGTCATTTTTTTATTTTTGCTGTTCTTTTTTATCATTATTTTTAAATAATGATATTTAGCACGCCTCTGAGCTCAACATAAGGCTGCCCAAATAAATGAAGCCCGAGAACGACAGTCTATCTGGTTTTATTCATCGGAACCTTCGTATAGACAATACTTCATTATACATTTAAATTAAGTCGAAGGCGTATGGCAGTCGCTTCCAAGATCAGCAATTTGCATTTGAAACAAACAGCGTGAATCAAAACAAAAATTCCGCGCATATTCCAGATCTAAATTTATCGCACTTAAAAAACAGATGAATTGTCCATAAAATATGAAATATGTGCGTGCAGCACACATATATTAGTTTAACTATTCAATTTTGTTTCATTATTCGTATTCAATAGCTGTTGTAAATTTGTTTTTTATATCCTGTAAAAAGTTGTATTAGGTTTATCAAACTATTGCAAAGACATATAAGGTGGCTCCAGGACTTATAAAACGGTTCATTATTTTTTATTTAATATGAGAAATTTAATAGTTTATATTTTAGCTTCTAATATTTGATAAGGAAGCATTTCTTTGTTTTTGGTTTTGATGCTGCAACAAATTTTCTCCCCAATGTACAACATACTTTTCTATTTTACATTTGTCCAAGTAAACAATTCCAATCAAAAGTGAGACATGAATGAGACAAAAGCATGACTGAATACCAATTTTATCCTTAATGAAGTTTATAATTTCAAGTCTGTTTTCATCTTTTGTAAGGAAATATTTTAAACAAATCGTAATATAAGCATGAAATACCTTTAAATACAAATTTGATAGGCACATTTCATGTGTATTTAAATTTAATTAAATATTATATTACATTTGTATTCTGAAATTTTTTATGTTTACTCATTGCTATTTTCATGCTAGATAATAATAATTTATTAAAATTATAAACAAAGGTTTCAAAAAAATTAGACATCTTGGAGAATATTGTTTAAAAGTTCGAGTTTGTTGTATTTCTAAAAGTGACAAAACAGATTAAAGCTTTAGACAAACTTGTAGCCAAATATTAAAAGCTTCAAAAGATGACTTATATAGGAACGATAAAAAAAAGCTCAATTGGTTTGGGTAGAATAAAACGTTTACCATAACCACCATCCCGTTACTTTAGTCCTGATGATGTTGAACGCTTTGGATCATCAAAATATCTATTGATTATTTTATCATGTGTTTTACATCTTATATTGGTCATTTTTTTTTTTTTTTTTACAAATTGAGAGAATTTTTCAGCAAAGCTAAATATAGATGGCGCTAATGTTTTTTTTATGTTAGAACATATTTCTTTTACGTATTCCGCATTGGCTAACAGGAAGAACCATTTTTATCTTCCAGTGTTTGATTTGTTTATGCTGAAACTTAACTCTCCATATACATTACATATAGAGACACATGTTGATAAAATTTAAAAATTGAAAAAGGACTTCTTGAAACCAATTCAAGGAACAAATTTGAGATTTTTTACAAAAAAAAAAATAAAAAATAGTGAATTCTAATTCACGTGTATGAAAGACAGTAACCGTTTTCAGATTATTCAAGTCCTATAAAATTCGAAAATTCGTACTAATGACTATTGCAAAAAAAGTAATTGTTTAGTACCCATTTTTTATTTTTTTGTTCTAGTATATAAACATAACTTCATAAAAAAATTCAATTATTCTCAATTAATATCTAGACAAAACTACAGGGTGTCCTAAAAGTTCCTGTACTGACGATTCGTGAATTTATCATACAAAAACAACAAACTTTAAAACATTTTTTTATGCCAATTGTAAAAAGTACTTTTAACCTATCGCAGGAAAAAAAATTTGAACTTACATTTATAATAAAAGCTCATAATTTCCGCCCTTTTCGTGGAGGTAAAGCTGAAGTCTTTTGCGCATACTTTTAGAAACGCGCATATTTTTTTGCGCATATTTTTTTTCAAGATGCTGGGAGTGACTTCTTGTATCCTTTGAGTAATGGCAATTTTCAGGTCATCTATTGTTTGATGCTTATCTTCATAAACTTTGTTCTTTAAATATCACCACAGAAAAAAACAGTCAGGGATGCGCATATCAGAGAACGAGGTGGCCAAAGGTTTCTAAAGATGAGTCGCTCGCCAAAAAAATCTTAAAGCATGCCCATGTTTTCATAACTTGTATTGCAGGTTGCAACATCTTGTTGGAAACAAGAGTCTCGTTGATTCACTTCTAATAATGACAAATTGTTGAATAAGTTGATATAGCGTATCTTTACTCGGCATAGCATCATTTGGATATTTATGTCGCCAAAATTCTTTACATCTTTCATATGATTTTCATTCAAAATAAGCATCAAACAGCGCAATTCTCTGAATGCTTGAAAAATTTATCATGCAATGAAGAACAAAATAACGTGGAACTTTATTATCGCACAACTTGAGTGCGAAGAAAATCAAACGATAAAAATTAAAGAGTCGATAAAACTATAAGCAGACGATAAAATTCAATAATTAAAAAAAACACGGACAATAATTTTTTTTAGTTGGAGTACGGGAACTTTTAGGACACCCTGTAATTCACTTCCTGTTTTCCCCGAATATTTTTCAACCACCGAATCTCTTCTTACTTTCCCCATGAAAAATAACCTCAAATTTGTACCAAGTCACAAATTTAAAAAAATGTGAACGGATGCAAAAGCAAAATATTCGAAAGTAAAATTGAAAGTATTTATATTGAACTGGCTTAATAAACTATTAGTAAGCCCTGCCTAAAAGAAAGACATGGAAGAGGACGGACTCACTTAACAGGACACGAAGAGTGAATAAAAGGTACATGAGAAAAACAGGCCGGAATATCCGTTTTGTCTGAATTCGGAGGCCGTTCGTCTTATTTCACATGAATAACTCATTACACAAATTCAGCACTTTCCTCTTCCTCGTTATGAGCGTAACGGATTCTTTATTTGTTCTACGTCTATTTGCTTTTTACAAGTGAGACGTTTGTTCTGACAGTCAAACCGGATTATGTCTAAGTTATGTTTTAATAGTGTTGCGATATACTCGTATATAAGATGCTGCTCACGAAGCCGTAAAATACGTTTTCATAAGACAAAGACTTTTCATCAAATTATAAAGAGAAATGGGGGAAAGTTGAGGGAACAGCATATTATCACAATTGCTTTGCTTCACTGCCGATAAGTGTAGAAAGTTGCATGCCAGGTTCTTTTTTTCTACAAAATTTACTGACGCATCACGTCTATCTTTTAACCTAATTCCATCAAAACGAAATCCAATGCAGTTTAAAGAAATACACCTGTTCACATCCAGTTTTCAGTATTTAATTTACAAATGTGTCTTGTCTATAACCTGCATTACTTGGAACTCTACTGGTTTTTTCCTGAAATTTCTAGGTAGGTAATGTTTAGAGGTTGAACATTTTAAATTGTGCGTTGAAGGTTATGTATTATTCTAAAATGCTTATTTTATTTTAATGGCCGGCAAATTGAATTAATGCGAAGTTGCTCAAATGCGTCGGCTGTGAAGAGCTTAACGGTAGGTGTTGTTGACAAAAATGCCAGTTGTTTGGTGATAGTCTATAAGACCAAGTATTTTTCCATTGCATAATTAGGGACCATGTTAGCCCAGTTGGAGGAATAGCTAATTAGCAACCGGAGGGTTACGTGTTCTAAACTCGATCTAGCCAAAGATTATTGTATCCGTGGGGCTGGTGTATATTAAATCTGTCATGGTTTCAAATATCCTCACGTTGATGAGGTGTGGAAGTTTGGAGATTAGGGTGACCATGGTTCAAAATAAATAAAGACTCTCGGATCTTACCGTTAGGAATTGATCCCGTAACGTCCCCATGCTATGGTACTAACGTCTCCAACTACCTACATACTATAGTACAATTAAAAATCATTAATACAGACATTGTTTACACAAAACCCTGCCATCCACGGAAGCACAAATTGCAATCTGGGAAATCAGAAAGTGGAGGTGGTCCCAGAGACAGTTATGATCAGGAAGCATTCTGAAAGCATTGAAACACTATTGCAGAGGAAGCTCTAAGGTTTATAGACAACGAGAGACTACGCTTAAATTGTTTCCTATGGATCAGTTTAGTTTGTAGTAATAGCTAATTATATGCACTTATGCATTCTAAATTCATAGTTTATAAAGTATTTTTGCATTGCTTTGCATTTATGTTGTTGACTAATGCCGTTTTAAGGCACTCGTCCGGATGTTAATCGTACATAAGTGATCCAAGGGATCACAAATTACAAGTATGCGTCTGGGGAATTGTCAAGTCCTATTCGGTGATGATGAGCCCAGAGATAGTAGTGACAGGTAAACAGTCGGAACTTAGCAATCACTTTCCGACAAGGTGAGTCCGAGAAAATCGAAATACAATTGGAGATGACACTCCAAAGCTTATATGCAAAAAGATACTCATTTTCAAATTATTTCCAATGGATTACTTTGATATGCAGTTTTTCCGAATGAGCATTCATAGGATTTGCACGACCATAATTTTTTGCACCACCATAGCACCATTTTTGAGCCCAAGAATCTATTTTCTATTTCATGTAATTTCAAAATGCTTTTTTTTTATTTCTAATGGCTGCGGTACATGAACAAGAAAACAAAAACAAAAAAAACTTAAACAGAAGAACAACTACAAAAAACATAAAAAAGTTCAAAGGATAGCCGAAGGCTATTATATATATTATAGCCGAATTATACTATAATTATAGCCGAAGGCTAAGGTCCCTCAAGAGTCCTCTAGCTTCCCAGTAACTCGATGTATCAGTTTCTCCATGGAAAGCTCCACAGACACGCAGGTGGTGTTTACACATAAGCTCGCTTTTGTCACACAGGGGACAGGCAGCTTGATTAAGAACGCCAATGCGACACAGATGCGCAGCAAAGCAATCATGCCCGGTGAATAGGCGAAAAGCAGCCACTGCCTCCCGTCTTGGTCTATCAAGGAACACCCAAAAAGCAGTCTTTTCCATATTTAGTTCCCATTTTAAATAGTTCATCTTGGTAGGTCGACTGCATAAATTGTTTTATCAATAATTTAACAGTGAAGAAAGAGGTTTCTCGTTTTATACAATGTAGCATAGCACCCTTTTCTTGGCACTCACTGTATATAGATATTCTGTGTTTTGTAGTCCTAACATCCTTAATCCGCTGACAATTGTATAGTTGGTTACAGGCAGTGCTTGGAGAACAGAACAGCTTTCCGAAATGAAGAAAGACGAAGCGTGAGAAGTTGCAGGGCCAGAAAAATGCCTCTATTTACCTGTCAAGGGCTTAATGGTATGTAAGCATGACCATTCAAGAAATTTTATGTGAGGAAAGTAAACAATTGAAAATTTTATTTGCTCTTAAGTGTAAATTGAAGACATCTGAATCCCACTGTCCACAATTTTTAATAGTTAGAATTTTTTGGCCCTTACAATAACTGTTTGTGTAAGGAAATTCTTAAAAACAGGAATAATCCCATGAAAAAGTTAGTATATTTCACACAAATTTGAGGGACACAATCGTAATTCTTGACACCTCTGAAGCGAACAATGGTTTTTACACACATTTCGCCTCTTACATTCTTTTAAAGTAGGTCAATGCATTTTTATGTAAAAAAAATGAGAAAAACAGTGCAAGCTTTTTTTTTTACTTTATCGCCCAGAATACATCAAAGAACAACTTATTTCATTTTTTATCTCCCCCTTCTCTTCCTCTTGAACAGTTTTTCTATAAAAGGAAAAGAATTTACTTCAGGAATACGAATCCTTTCTATCTTGTCCTTTCTTTATACTATACAGAACCAAAACTATATCTATATTAAAATAATATAAATTCGCGTAATTCCATAAAAAGTTATTGATAATACAGTTATTGTTTAAATTTAAGTATAGTATGTTATAGGACCATGTATGTTAAGTTACTACCATGATTGTTTTTACTGTATCTTTTCAAGTATTTACTTTTGCAATACAATATAGCAAAATATTTATCTAAGAACTTACAATCTTAATTCCTAAACGGCAATAGCTACTACTTTGCAGATGAGCAAATAAATTTTTTTCCTATCAATTAAAAATTTATACTTTTTGAATTCTAATAGAACTTTTTTGAGGGATCTCCATTATCGTTGTAATCGAAAGTGGTAAAACCATGTCTCTAAACTATTAACAGCACTACGGCATTTTTGTTCATATGCAATCTGATTAAAAGTAAAGAATTGAATTTAAGGCTACAAAAACGAAGATTTTTTTCATAGTAAGAAACGGGTGTTTAAAACTATACCAAGTAATCCATATAAACTGTAATAATGGTTCATAAATTAAATACACTCTATAACAAAAAAATCGACGCACCAAGAAGGATTTGTCCGATGGAGACAAAAATTGGTGGATAGGAAAATTATGTACATAATAGAAAATGATTAAAATTTCAGAACAATTGAATGATTTATTTCAGAGTTACAGTAACGAGCTCAATAAAGTGTTGACCCGCCTCTAGTCTGGATGCAAGCTGCCACACGGCGTGGCATAGACCGATAAAGCTTCCGGATGGTCTCCTGCGGTATTTCTTGCCAAATTTGCTCCAATTGTCGGACTACATCATCAACATTCCCTACCGGATGCAGTCGCTTTCCCATCATATCCCAGACATGCTCAATGGGAGAGAGATCTGGTGATCTGGCTGGCCAAAGAAATGTTTGACAAGCTTGAAGACAGTTCATAGCAACACGTGCCGTACGTGGTCTGGCATTGTCTTGCTGAAAAATAAGCCCAGGGTACTGCGAAAGGAACGATAGCAAAACAGGTCTCAGAATGTCGTCAACGTACCGCTGTGCAGTAAGTGTACCTCTAATGATGACCAAAAGGGTGAACCAAGGGAAATGGCACCCCAGACCATAACTCTTATTTGAGGGCCCGTGTGGCGTGCAATAGTGAAAGCAGGATCGGCACGCTGCCCTGGGCATCTCCAGACACGTCTTCGATGATCGTCAGGACACAGTTGGAAGCGGGATTCGTCGCTAAAGACTATACGTCCCGACTGATGGTTGATAGCGATGAATCAGACGCTGTAACAGCTGATCTGACAATCACTCTGTCCTCGCGATCTGTTGTGGCCCTACGTCGATCGCTACCATCATGACGCTGAAATCTGCCATTGTCAACCCACTCTTGCCAGCATCTTCTTATCGCCACATAGCTTCGACTCACATGACGAGCGATTCCAACCTGCTTCTTTCAATCCAATGATACGACCTCTTTCGAACTCTGGAAGTTGATCGTAATGAGCTCGAATCCTGTGGCGAGGCATTTTTTCAGCCGTTGAAAGGTATCCTAAATCGCAATGCAGCAGACATTTTTAACAACAGTTCAAGAACAACTCCTCATATACATCTGCTGGATGCGCAGTTCCGATGCGCTGGAGATCGCACTATTCATTCATTGGACACCAAATTTTAATCATTTGCATATATGGTCAAAACATTTTTGCATACCAAATTTCAAAGCAATCGGATGATTCCTTCTTGGTGCGTCGATTTTTTTTTTATAGAGTGTATTTGGGAGGTTCAAAATATTAATGCGAAATATTCAGGGTTTTAGTTGTATTAAAGAATACTAGTGAAATAAAATACTTATTTTAAGCATTAAATTAAATTAGAATGATGATTCTGTATTAAGCTAAACTTATTGGACTAAATACTTAGAGCTTATTATTATCTCAAACCAAATTTTGATACTGGAGTGAAAATCAGATTCTTCTTGCTTGTATATTGTCAACTTATAAATGAAACATAGGGTCAGTAAACAAAGTTCCGAGAAAAGAGAAGGAGTAAATTCTAGGCCTTACTCACTAAATGTGATTTCTAAGAAGAAATCTAACCTTCATGAAAAGAAAAAAAAAATGGCTGACATATATCATCAGTCTATAGATCACCACCTTCTGGTTTAGAAAAATTAAAAAAACTCTTATCTTGAAAATTTTAGCATAGCGTGTTTAACTTATAAACCAAAAAAAATACGATTTGGCAAAAAACAGGAAAGTGATAAAAGTACAACATTATGCATCGCATTAAAATCCAAGAATTTTCCGCACCGATGTTATCGTGGTATAACTTTCGATTCATTATTCTTCTATCTCCTTTCTGTTGCCACATAGCAAAAGAATACGAATAAAGATTAAAACGTAAATTTACTTTCTATACTAAGCAAATCGCACGAACTATAATCGTTTGAATAACATATAGGTTTGCACTTTTAAATGAATAATTATCGTTTGACAAAATAAAAATTTTCATCACAATTTTTGTTTTGAATCAATACTGTTTGTACAAATATATTCCTGAAATTTTACTCATGCCACTCTCTTCTGCAAAAAAAAAAAAAAAAACTCCCAACCAAACGACACCAAGAAAACATTTACAAAATTTACAAGCGGCATCCTTTTTTATTATTATCAGACTCGCTCTGAGCAATTGAGCTAAATTTTATTAATTGATCGGGTTAAAGTTACAGTGGTGTAAGTCTCTTTTTCAAAAAGAATGACTGAGACACAGAAACCAGATATGATCTAACCAAATTTAACGAAAGTTATTTGTAAACACAGAAACCAGATCTAGATTAGTTAAGCTGTCAACAGAAAATGTGAAGAAAGTCAGAGCTTCATTCAACTGCCAACAGATGGCAGTTACAGTTCTGTCTTTTTTTTTTTTTTTTTTTTGAAAAAGTGACTTACATCAGTGTAACTTTAACCCATCCAAATGTTAGTATCCATTGATAGCAGTGTTGTTACTTACATTCATACGTTATTTTCATTCATTAAGTCAGAACTTCCGATAGAGCATTATCTTCAAATGCTCATACGAAATATAAACATCCATTTACAATGAATATTAGCTTCGATATGTACATTTCACACATAAAAACGAAATAAATTTTAAAACAAAACTGTTTTTTGCTTTCATTTTTCAAGTGTTCTTTAATGTTGTTAATTCTATTTCCTTCTATTAATTTCAGAGGCCAAGATAACCACAAATGCGAGAAATTATTTATTCCTCGAAAGGTTAGTGACTGCATCCCAACAAGTTACACAACACGCAAATGTCATTTTCCTTTCCCACCATCGTAGTAGTTCTATCTCGTGAAGCATGAAAGCTTGAAGATTTCCAAATATTCACTACTTCCGTTCTTGCAGAACGGATCCAAACGGGTCAAGGGTCTGAAAAATCACTCATATTTTCGCACATCTACAAGCAGGAAAGTAAGGACAGGTCTTCACATTTGCGTTTTCTCGCCTCTAGAAGATCGGGAGAAGATGTGGATTCAATGGTGAAGCTTTTAAAGATAAATAATTCTTACGAGGTTAGTGCGGAGAGAATGATGAAATACACATGTTGGTATTGCTGCTTTTTATTTAAATATTCCGGCAGCCAGGTTGGTATAGACTTTAGGGAAGTCGCATGTTATGAATAGCAATACTTCCCTATTGCGCAACTTACGTTGGATACGCCCTGCGAAGCAACAAGTGTGTCCTTCGTTTCATTCATACGGTTTTAACGAAATGATAAAAACATGAATAAATGTCATAACACCATTGAATAAAAGAAATCCTTTTTAAGTTTGATTTTATGGTGTGTGATAGTGAAAGTTGCTTTGACCTAAGAGTGAACAATAATTAAAAAGTAATTACAAGATTGAGCTAACTTTATTTACACACATTCGGAATAGTGGGATTTGCAAATGAAAACACAGTCTCGTTGTATTATGTATCCTAACTCCTTCCATCCACAACTCTAGTTACCCAGTTATCTTGTTTAACATCTATGCATCATTTTATTTGTTAAAAATTGTATTTTTATACCTACTTTTGTGCCGTGATCCTGAAGAAAATATCATAAAACAAGATTCAGTAAAATATGTTTACACAGTATCATCTTCGAGTGTCAATGTCACGATTCCCTGTCTTTCACCACTTTGGTTATGAACACAGATAGGTTATAAGAACAGTTGTTCTTGAATTCTAGTTGCTACTTGTTCTAGTAGACGAACATCGATGGATGACAGTGACTGAGTTCTGATACGATTAAGAACATGAAGTGTTGGATGCTATTCTGAAAAAGAACATAAAAAAGAATAGAATCGTTATACATTTCGAGAGGGTCAGATGTGTTTAGAAGATTCAGTAAAATGTGTTTACACAGTATCATCTTAGAGTGTCAATGTCACGATTCCCTGTCTTTCACCACGTTGGTTACGAATACAGATAGGTTACAAGAGCATTTGTTCTTGCATTCTAGTTGCTACTTGTTCTAGTTTACGAGCATCGATGGATGACACATGACTGAGTTCTGATACGATTAAGAACATGAAGTGTTGGGTGCTAATCTGAAAAAGGTTATAAAAAAGAATAGAATCGTTATACATTTCGAGAGGGTCAGACGTGTTTAGAAGATTCAGTAAAATGTGTTTACACAGTATCATCTTCGAGTATCAATGTCCCGATTCCCTGTCTTTCACCACGTTGGTTACGAACACAGATAGGTTACAAGAGCATTTGTTCTTGCACTCTAATTGTTACTTGTTCTAGTGGACGAACATCTATGGATGACACATGACTGAGTTCTGATACGATTAAGAACATGAAGTGTTCGGTGCTAATCTGAAAAAGGGCATAAAAAAAGAATAGAATCGTTATACATTTCGAGAGGGTCAGATGTGTTTAGAAGATTCAGTAAAATGTGTTTACACAGTATCATCTTCGAGTGTCAATGCCCCGATTCCCTGTCTTTCACCACGTTGGTTACGAACACAGATAGGTTACAAGAGCATTTGTTCTTGCATTCTAGTTGCTACTTGTTCTAGTGGACGAACATCCATGGATGACAGTGACTGAGTTATGATACGATTAAGAACATGAAGTGTTGGCTTCTATTCAGAAAAAGAAAATGAAAAAAATATATATATAATCGTTATACAATTCGAGAGGGTCAGACGTGTTTTTGCACCGGACAGTGCGGCTTGTATTTTGAAACTTTATATTGTGTTGTAAATAAATGTCACTGTTCAATTTAGGGGTGCAGTGTCCCTCTGTTCTTGACCACTAAACCCACACAATCAATCAAATTAGATATCGCTCGGTGACTTTGACAGTCATTTTCTGAGACGCTAAATGCAGGCAGTAGTTATTCTGCGGCTGCTTGCATTTTGAACGTCATTTAAGTTAACTGGTTTTTCAAATAGAATTTATATTAATACAAATTCCAAAGAATGAATTCTGATTTCGTACATGATAGCTTGTTGATCAATGGATATTGGATTATACAAAATGCTATCCAAAGTTTCGATAAGGTACATTTAAACCCTCATGTTTTAGACGAAATATTTCGTTCATCAAGATCTTATCGATTTTGCTACTAATGAGATTTCACGTCATCGAGATACTGTCAATTGTTTGATGATAGCGAGATAAACATCTGGTCAGTTTTTTTTAATGACGATATATCACGTCCACCAAGGTTTGATCAATTTTGCCAATGACGAGGTGCATCGTCTAAACAACCCCCAGAAGGATTAAGGTAACCCCGATATGTATGCATCACGGGAGTTCATTTGAACAGCAGAAGTAAAATCTTCGCAGATCGCCTGGATATCTAGTTCATTGTGAAAATCCCTGTCATACAGTTGACGTGTCTGTCTGTACTTTACAAATCTACAACATCCAAGCGAATTGTACCAAATTTAGTACTTACGATTTTGAACACGGCTGAAACTATAAAATACATACTAATCTATTTTCGATTTCGATCGTGGCTGTAAATTCAGATAGTTTTAACAGTTTTTTTTTTACTTTAAATGTGTGTGTGTGTGTGCTGTAACCAAAATATAGTTTAGCTAAAATTTTTATACAACGTTGGCTGTGTTAAGAATTAATTTTACAGATTTCAAGCAATCGTATGTTATCATTTACTTTCCAAATTTTTTACATTCATTTTCAATACACATAGAACTTGTATTACAAAAACAATAAGTAAAATACCAATAAGTAAAATACTATTTTTTTAATATTTAAATATTTTAAAGTCCACTAGTAAATTTATTTAAAATATTTTCCATTTATATCCACAATTTTGTACAAATGTTTATACGCACCACTGTCATTTGTTTGTATTATTTTACAAAAATAAATTTTTTTACAACAAACACCATAAAAAAAATCATAATTGATTACGGTAATTTTTAAAAAATTACTAATATAAATCCTTATCCTGTTCACAAAGGTATCAAATACAACATAAAAACAAAAAAAAGTTAAAAATCTTTATATCAATTGAATCGATAAGAGCAGAAGCCACATCCAAAAATTTTGGAAATTGAGTTTTTAGTATTAACGGACTAATCTAGAATCGTTACGTAAAGTGTAAAGGAACCACATTAGTCCATGACTTCAGTTAGTAAATATACAACACACATAACTCAAACATGAGACACTCACTGACATGAGTTACGTGCTTATGTGCTTCGACTTAAGTGCTTTTTGCATTCATCTATTCAATTACAAAAAGTGCCTTAGAATTTTAACCATCCAAGCGTTACGTCTG
This sequence comes from Metellina segmentata, assembly GCA_947359465.1. Lineage (NCBI taxonomy): Eukaryota > Metazoa > Arthropoda > Arachnida > Araneae > Tetragnathidae > Metellina > Metellina segmentata. The sequence continues at coordinate 36,071,360 of OX375875.1, forward strand.
GTCAATTTTGCAAAGGATGAAATATCACGTCGAGACAAAACTGCTCTATTACTCCTAGGGGAATTGAGATCCAAGTAGGAACAGCAACTGTCCCTTGCTTAGATCTGCTGACATTTTGTAACAGGTCTTTGCACCAAAGGCTGACCCCTACAGGTCAATTTTCGACTCGAAGTTAAATTAAACACAATGCATTCACCAAAAACAGGAAGCAAAGAAAAGGGGCTTTAAAAATAAGTTGGCTTAACTCCTGACATTCGATGGAAAAACTTTAAATAACTATTTAACACTCGCTGAATAATTTCGCTGCAACTATAAAATTTCGCCCAATTATTGTATAAGGTTGAACAATTAATAAAAGTCAGTAAAAATTCGACATTTTTGCTAATCTAGAATATTATGGGCCTTTTAGAAGAAGGATTCTTGGTAATGGATGCTCTAAAATCCTTCGAACCTCCCTTACTTTCTGTATAGTGTTAGCTAGTCGGTGTGCACTTTTCACGCCGTCGCCCAAGCAGGCCAAAGATAATTGAGCACGCTTGGATGTGGCAAAATTGAAGTATGATAGATGATGGTGGCATTCCTTGCTTGCCGTAAGAGCGACTGTGGCCTTCAGCTTACAAATATGCATATACAATTTGTTTTTCACAGCTGCGCTTGAAGAGTGCTCCAATAATGAATGCAAATAATAAATATCCGCAACAATTTGAGGATATGAGGTCTTTTTATTTATTGATAACATATAGCAAGACTTTTTTTTTTTTAATCTCATGAGTAGTGCCTAGAAATCTTTAGACAAATTTAATATATCTAATATTTGGTGTAAAAAAACTAAATTGTGTCATGAATATGTGCATTTGTTGTGTCCAAAAAATAATTTACTGCTCGCAGTTATCTACTTGACATCTAGATTTTATTCATTTAATTTTCTCACATTGAAAAGCCCTGGTGGGCACATCTCCTTTAAGTGTATACGAACTTCAGTGTCCAGAGGTATTGTAATAATATTTTATTTTCTCACATGGGGTTTACTGTCGTTAGTAAACAAGGGTGTCGCGAAACCTGAAAACCCATACAATCTTTTATTCTGCTTTCATTTCATTATTGTCGATCCTTCTCTTTTTTCCCGGGTCCGTAACAACTCAGTGGGAGTGCCCATTCAGCCATTACGGACCTGGCAGCTCAGTGGGAATGCCCACTGAGTTGGCAACCTGTTAGTTGTACGGTGAAAGTTCGAATCCCCCCTGAGTGATCATTCTTCTGTGTTGGTAAAAACTTAATTTGTGTCTATCTATTATTTAATGTTGGCTGTCTTGTGTATGGCGCATCATAGCCAAATATGGCTTTAGCGCCAAGATTCCAATCCTTTCCATCTTTTTTCTCTTTCACGACATTTTTTTCTTATCTGTCTTGTATCTGTCACAGCTTGGCTAATTATAGCCCTTTTGCGCCATAAAATCTCTTTCAAAAAGCCTAAAAAACCCTACATTGGAAAAAAAATGCTAATTTGATTCCGCTACTAAAACAAAAGCTAAGGTTTTCCATATATTTCGAATGTCAACTTGTCGCTTTTTCTACGACTGGTGATTCTAATATACGACATTGTTTTACATTTAATTTTCCAAACGATAAATTAAAGATACTTCTTGAACTTCATGAACATAATGGTGTTAATATCGATCACTCAATTGCAACTAAGATATCCTTTTCAATACGGCGGAAGCAATGTATGGATGTTCCATTGCAGTTAAACTTATTTATGGGGATAAACACTAGGAGCAATTTAGACACCAGTGTTCAATACAGGTTAAAATATAATTTCTGACAAAAAGCTGTCTTCTAATATCTTATGCTTATTCCTTCTACTGTTTTAGTTCGGTATCACAAGAACTTAATTCCTTTTTGGTTGTAAACCAATTGGTTCGTATACTTTGGCTGCCTATTTGAAATAAATGGCTTTACTTTCACTATAACATCTCATCATCATTTGTCGTGTTATATTGTCAATGAAGAGGAGAAATGTAAGTTAGCCTATCAAAGTCAAAAAAGTAAATATGGTCTGTATATGAGGGAAACCGAGATCGAAGAAATTTCCAAATCAACACAAGCATACATGCCCAAGCTAGACTTTGAATTGGTCTGAGAGCACGAGTTCATTAAGGTTTGATACCTTCAGCACAAAGAACCAAAGTCCTAACTACCAAAAAGAAAAAGAAGCTGACTCATTCCTTCCTTCTAATATTCAATAGTGTTGATTTCTTCTGAAGAGTAGGGGGGATCCCAATATTCCTTAATCTTCTGTTCACCATTTTATCAGATAATTATTTAAGTGGACCAAAGCACAAAAATCTTTAAAAATTTCAATTATTTTTTTTCTAAATTTTAATAAACGTTTATTATTTATACAATTCTGTTAAAAATGATATATTACTTATGGAGAAACTTTTAATAGAAGTATTTGAAATAATTAAAAAAATATACCTGTACGCATCTGAAGTAATGTCAGTTTTATGCTTTAGACTTCAATGTCTCAAAATGTGTACTTTTTCCATAAAAAGAACATTTTTTCGAAGTCTATTTTAGCGAATATAAAAAAAAATTGGTTAACAAGTATAACATACCCTACAACATTTAACACAGGTTTTTTTTTTAATCTACTCAGAAAAGTTCATTTGATTGTTGAAAAGGATGAAAATTGGTCATTATTCAAAAAAAATATGAGAAGGGGAAAAAAATCTCAGAACTTCAAATCTTAAGTTTCTTAAAAATCGCTACTGTTAAAAGTGTTTAAAAGTGTCTTCATAACTTGTATACAAAAATTCAAATCAATGCACATAAAAGATTCTGAGAAAATGTTACTTAAAATATGACCATTTTAACATCGTGGGAATAGGACTGTATTGGTCCCCTTAACCTACGAGTATGCTGAGAATGACAGAAGTGAATGTTCTCTGCTAAAGTATGTCAAGAAAGTGAAACTACTTTGCCATAAAAATGTATACTCTTATGTCTTAGTTCTGTTTGCATATGACCAGCCTTACTTTACCCATATACCCTATTTTCACCAGGAATATCTCGGTCTTGCCAGACTCTCCCTGTTGTTCCAAGAATGCCCTTTTGCTTGTTGTGTTCTGGTAGGGAATATCATCAACCAATTTACAAGATTTTCATGTATTGTATTGCTTTTACGCTACGTCACATTTAATGACTAAATCATTCATTAAAGGAATCCTGGAAGACATTGCAGTGGAGGTTACAGCCAGTTATAAGTCATGCAGGGAAGACTGCTTGTAATCCACACATATTGATGCATCTGGGTTCCTCAGAAGGTTAAGGCCACACTCTTTATAATATATCGATCACTGCTTCCCATACTGCAGAATAAATGGTTTATTTTGAATGTAATGCTCTCAACGGATCGAGATTCTTTTGTCTGCAGATTTCCGTTTTGAGTTCGATTTGCTACAGAACTTAGTCACAGATGAGAGTTAGTTGGAATGAACAAATATATTGTTATTGCTTCGTTCGTTTTAGATGCAGGTATTAAGATATATGCAGATAAAATGAACAAAGCCAATGGCCATTCTGTAATAGTTTGGATGAACTGTATGAAATTATGATTGCTGACGCAATTTGGTTTTCAGACGCGGGAACAGATAAATTATTTCACCTATCGAAATGTTTGTGAACTGAACTTGAGCCAAGTATAAAATCCATTTGCTTCCTTTGGGCAAAAAAAAAGGTTGCTTTTCTAAATTGTAAATGATGCATGTTCAATATTTCATCTCTTTACAATTTATAGAATTTCTTTGCTGGACAAATGCTAACCGTTAACATTCGTCATTTCTATATCATAATCAGATTAGGAACAAGAACTGCAAGACGACACAGCAATACGCCAGATTTTCAATTCGGGTTTAGGTTCAATACCAATCATACACAACCTACCAAACACTTCGATTCTTATTTAAACGGTGTTTTCAATGATGAATAATATTTGGTCAAAAGAAGTTAGAATATGTAACTGAATCAACAGTAAAAGAGGAGTAACGTATAATTAAAGAAAGTTAAATTGCTATGAGATAGGTGTCTTTTCAAAGAATATCACAGGAAAAAGATATTCCATAGCTCCCAGACCTCGAACTTGAAGAATTTGATAATAATACCACTGCATGAACGTGTCACGGTTTGAACAACAAATAATATGGCAAGCCTAGCTAGTAGTAAATCTTGTTATGAATAGGCTATTTTTCAAACGTCCAAAAACATCCATGTTCCACATCTGAGTGTAACGTAGAGTATGTCAATGAATAGTTGAAGTGAAAAAAAGAAAGTAGGTATGAATGTCTTTCGGTAAATTCCTTACATTGCTTCAAGGGTTCTAAATTGGTTATAAAAACCACCTGATTGGTTTTTATAAGCGTCCCCTATAAGTCATGGTTAACGGAAGATATTCCCTCTTATCGTTTCTTGAGCACGCAGATTCAATCTACGTCGTAAAGTATCGACCTGTTTGATCAACAGATCACGTTTTGTCTTTGTGGTGAGGAATGTTAACACATACCCGGGACACATTCCATTTGTATCAAAAGCAATAATATTTTAAAGGGTTTATTGCTTGGATGATGCAGTAGTCTGTTGTTTTCACCTATTGAATATATATCGGCGTTGTTAAGTGCTGGTATGACCTATAAAGCGGTGTGTTTATGTACTCCAGTTCAAGGATTTTTAAATTCCGTTGTAGAGTTCAACGATACTGTGGTAGTTAAAATCTTCTAAAAGTAATCTACCGAAAGTAATTTGAGTTGACGATTCTTTGGTATGAAATAATAGTTTTAGCAATATCTTCGTAATCTTAAAGTATATTGTAATAAGACATACGAAAACTATAAGACAAACAAAAGATTTTATTAAGAATGGTACTTCTAGTGATACTCGTAGTGTCTAGAAACAAAAGAAAATGTAATTTTACATGTAGTACTGTTAGAACACTTTTATTTCGAATTTAGTCTTTGCATTTGTGTTTTTGTCTTTATTCTAAATTCATGTTTGTATGTTTTAATTGTATAATACTTAAGTTTTGGCAGTTGTCCTCGTCTTTCTTCAAAAAATTTTATGTGGGTGTTTAAAAGAGTAATAATTAGTTGAAGCTTTGTAGTAGTAATTAGTTACGTTTCGGAATTTATACTAGTCTTTCTTCAAATCTGTTTTTTTTTTCCTTGGGAAGAGACCTATTTTCTCTGAAGTTTAAAAATATTTAATATCCTGTACCCGTTTGCATCGGATGATTTTACGACTTTGTGCATGTAGCATGTTTGAATGAACACCTTTTTTATCTAGATATTAGAGCTTTTTGGTAGGCTGTGTAGCCTGGGTCATTAAAAAAGTCACAAGCTAGTGTGAAAGCTTGTCTGTAACCCTTGTAGCTGTATAATCTTGCTTTGGAAAATATAGAACGGTTGCATCATTAATTTTGAAATTCTTGACATTTTGATCCAGTATCTTTTGTTATTCTAACTAAACTTGTGTAATTGCCATATTTTTCTCCGTCAAAAATGTCCATTATTTCTTTAATCTGTTCTGAAATCAGCCGTCTGTGTCATAAAGTTAAATAGGTCTGGGGCTGTGAAATGCACATGCGGCGTGAAAATTTTTCAACACGAAATAAAAACATTTTAATGATAAAAACTTTTTAAAAATGTATGAAAAATTCAACTAGTAAGGGATTTTACGATTTTTGGCTGGACAATTTTCTTTGCATTTGTGGTGCCATCTATAGGAAACGTATAAAACTATTAGTTGTGCAATGCTGTATTATATAGACTACATTATAAAAATCATAGGTATATATTATATACCTATGATATATACTATAATGCAGAATGTGAATGATGAAAAGTTATCAATTGAACTACGATAAGAGGAAATATACTTCGACTTTGCATTCCCAAAATTTGTGAAAGAAATTAGTTGTATTTCATAAAAATTATGATTTTGATCATCGTTTGTTATTCAAACTGAAGTTATGATTACCATCTCTATCTATAACAGAAATTTCCATTCATTTTTAAATCAGTTAAAATATCTACGGTCCCTGTGATTAAAAGTTAAATTTGCCTGAGTCTGCTTAACATCTCTGGTTTATAAAGTATTTTTTTTAATTGACCTGAACATATACTATTTAGCTAAAAATTTAATACAATTTGAGGAAATTTCGAGGAAAAATTAGACTGCGCTTGAGTGTTTCAATTTTAGGAAGCATAAATTTGGTTGCATTAAATTCAATTTAGTTAGTGGTGCCATCTGTAGAAAACGTATGAAACTATTATTTTAGCTATGCTATAGTAGTAATCAGTCAGTTCATTTTTTTTTTGCCTGTTAATGAATTTAAAAAATTGCTTCTTGACAATTTTAAGAGCAAACACAAAGTTAGTTGGAGATCAATTCTATCACCTCCACACAGGACATAATTTTCACCAGTCCAAATTGCGTCCTGTGGTGGTATTGACGAAATCGTCTGCACCCACCTTTGGGTTTGCACAAAATTGTGGGGATATGTCAAACAGGTTGGCAGGCAAAAGTTCCGCTACAGATTTATCAACTGTTGTTTATTTATGTTTTTTACAAATTGCGTTTTGATGTTTTGTCTCTTTGTTCAATGGTCTCCGTGCTTTTGTGCTGAGTGTTTACTCTAATGAATGAATGTATTTCAAGTGCCACTACTAGAAATTTAATAAAAGATCTATTAAAATATTACTTCCAAATATGAAAAAACTTATTTCATACAATATTATTAACACACACACACACACACACACATATATATATATATATATATATATATATATATATATATATATATATATATATATATGTTTTGGCATGATTACCTGGCCTAACATTTACTTTGTTTTAGTTGCTAGAAAAGTGTTTTATTCAGAGGTAAACTGACATAGACTGTGACCACCTTTAGGAATGTTCGGCTTTAATGGGAGAGGTAATGCATGCACTCTATTGGAAGACATCATAACTTTAGAAGCAGCTGGAATCTTGGACTTCATCAACCTTCCTTTTGTTATTCATAAATATAAAAAACACTTTGAAAATTAGGTTAGAAAAAAATTAGACTAATGTTTTCAATTTTAAGGAGCACAATTTTCTTTGTCATGAAGTTGCAGTGCCATCTGTAGGAGGCATCTGAAATTATTTTTATGCAATATATATATATATATATATATATATATATATATATATATTTTGTTGATGAAAAGAAGTAAATAATTACATTTTGATAAACAAAAACATTATTCCCACTTTGCGTCCACCAAATTTATAAAAATAAATTGTTTCTTACTTGGTTTAAAAGTGTATGAATGTTCACTTTTTGTTTTACATGTTTTATCTAATGGCGACTGGTGCGCGTTAAATAGGTCGTGGCCACAAACTCCCCCATGTTCCCATACCAAATTAATACCTCTGGGGGTACCTGATCAAGGGGTTATCGGCCTCTGATTGGGATCTAAATTACGATATGTGTGAATAAATGGATGTTTGAAAGGAACCTTCCTGTAAAACGGATGTGTCATGTATGTCGAGCAAAAGTCGGACTTCCTCCCAATGTGGCTCAATAACATGGAAGGTGCACCCCCCTCGCCTCTTGCCATCTTCGACGGGCCTGGCATTCCTCTGGTCTGCCAGTGTAGGCATGAGAAACAACAACATGTTTTATAAACATACTAGCCACTGCGTGACCAGCACGGCGTTGCCAATGACAGTTCTTTTCGAGGGGTTAGGTGTGACCACTACTCTCTAACGCTCGCCAACCCCGATGATTGCAACGCCTTCCCATTTGGTTTGTTTCGCAAACCAACACCACAGTCAACTCCGTGATGCCAATAAACTAACTATAAAATATTTTAGATTAAAATTTAAAAATAGGGCTGAACACATTGAATTTTATTCATACTGAAAACATTAAAAAGATAAAACAATAATTTGAAAACTGAATTCCGCAGATTTTTAATTCGTTGAAATTTTTACTCTATCTTTATCGATCGCGAAGATAGAATACCTCGAATTTTCTTTGCCCGTGACAAAGTTGAAATCGCTGGTAAGAAAGTCATAGCAATCAACAGCGTAAATCAAAACACTCTATGATCTGTAAATTTGGTATAGTTCCAAAGACTGACTTCAGAGGTCGAAAACCGCAAAATTTGTTCCTCCTTAACATTCCGGAGGAAGAAATAACGATGTAACAAACTAATAAATTAATTTTAAAATGTTCTAGATTACATTTTAAAATTCGGGTACGCAATAGAAAAATTGCAAAAAATTCGGACTACCCGTGTGCCAAATTTCATTTTTGTAAGTGCCATAGATTCGTCAGGACAGTTCACGCAGACAGAACACAGACAAAAAAACACTTCCTTTTACAATAGTAGAGATAAGTATTATTATAATCAGCTTTTTTTATGTCTATATTTTATAAGTAATTCAATTGAGGCCAAAAACTATTCATAGGTAAGTTATGCTACTTGAGAGAGTCTTAAAAGTCCAATAATATTTGAGATCAAGCAAAATATCACCTCGTTTTTTTAAATTAAATAATTTATTGAATGTATGAGAATATCCTTACACACGTCGGTGTGAATATTTCATATTATTTTAATAATTATAGAATGTATCATTTTCCTTTGTGTAAATTGAATAAAAAATAGTTTAATTTTATTTAATTTGATTGATACATCTAGGGAAAATAATAGAATTAACCAATTTAAGTTACAGTTTCGGAGTTCGTATCGTGGTCTGCCAGTTGAGTTTGTACTAATTTAAAATTCACTTTAAGTGCTAGGTCCACATTTTATAAGCCTACTGGTAGAAAACAAATAATCGTAGATTGACGAATGGCGAAGCACGGCACGAGTTTGGATTATGGACTGCTTTTTCGATAAAAAAACGAGGCAGAATTGCTAAATTTTGAGTACAAATACTTTTCACATATAACAAGATTCGTTTTACTAATGTTAGGAACGAAATGCTCTGTGTGTGCCCGGATCTCAGGAACTATTGGTGAACAGAAAGTTAGGAAAATGGTAAGTAAATTTACTTCAGATTGTTTTTAATTTGTATTTTTATGCAACACAAACCAAGCTAAAGAATGTAGGCCTCTTGTGTCGCCATCTAGTGTTTTTCTAGCTCAACTAAAAGTTAAATTTTAATGGCTTCATTCGATTTAGTTAAAAAAATTAGTTTTGTAGAATTTAGTGCATCCAAAATTTTTCCTTTATAACCCAAATATTCTGGGTGAATATTCTTTGCATTCAAAATTCTAACTGAAATAATATTGGAATTTATTGTCACTTGGAGTAAATGCGCATTCAACTTTTAGATATCTTACAGATTACTCTTGTCTCTTATGGGATTAATTAGCAGCTGCAACTGTGTTAGAAATTCGCTAGATGGCGACACTAGATTTTTACTTGGATTGTATTGTATCAAAATAAATTTTAAATTATCTGAAAGAAAACTTTCGTACTATTTTTTGCCTTTTCTGTTCTCCAATACTTCCGAATCAAGGGAATAGAGCATTTCGTTTTTGTTAGAAATCCCAAGTTTTCACTAAATATGTCGCAGTATAGCACGATATAGCATCTTATAAATGGATAGATTGTGAATGCACAGAATAGGATGGCAATAAAAAAAATGGTGAACTCGCTAGTCTACTACTACGTTGCACGGACCAATCATATAATGAATCAATGGATGTGCATCTGTCTCCCGGTGACTCCCGGTGACCAATCATATGACAAATGTTCGTTTCCAACCGGCAGACGAAAGTTCGAGGATCACGTTACCACTAGCTTTGTTGAATTGACCGTGGGCACATAAAAATTTTCCGATGCTCACTCCTCTTTTTAGATTTCCTACTCGTGGTTCAAATTTACGTGATGTTGTCCTCGGATCTTCGGATCTTTTGGGATTGATCCCTGACCTTCGTCAATAGTACGTTGTGTTGCTCTAGTACAACGTTAATTACCAATTATCTAGTGTTTTGAAATTGTATGAGCGTGAAAGCAAGACCATATCACATTGTGTGGAATGAATCAGATGTTAGAAATTTTATGTGTATTTTCAAAAGATTTTTTTTAGCTGAAAAAATTTCTATAACACAGGATGCAAATAAAGTATTCTTAAAAATTGATTGCTGCTTGTACAATGACACATACTGAGAGCCTACATTGACCTTATTACCTAAAACTGCTGAAGAAAAAAAATAATAATTTTAATGTACAATGAAAGATTATACATTCTTTTGTCTATTCTTATTTTTTAATTTTCAAGATTCGAAGTGAGAATTGATCACAATTTCACTGTTTGGAATGATTAAGGTAGGTAATTAATCAAGGTAGCAGTGGAACAACACACACAACAGGGGCTATCGGCGACGGTCTAGGAACAATCCCAAAGGGAAAAGATCCGAGGACAACACCACGTAATTTCGAACCGCGGTTAGATGACGAAGGTTAATACCGGAAATGACGTGCCACTTTCCAAGATGCCACACGATGCCAACGTTAGGACATTTAACCTTTAACTGCGATCACTCACAGACCCCGAGTCATTTTTGGCAGGTCGTTACCACCCCTTAAAGTGAATATTGGTCCCTGTCCTATTCAGTACCTTCCTACAACGTCCAACAGAACACACAGTCCAAGACTGGTTTGGCTTCCCAAACTATTTCGTGTTTCACACAATTTACATTTTTCGCGGGGTCTCTTAGACCCCTTCACAGCATTTTCCATACCGTTCTTGTTGAATGAAATCATCTAAATTGGAGTAGGGAATTTCGGCAGAGAGCCTAAAATGGCAACAAACTATACTAAAAAATGCACTGGGACAGTGAAATGTCGGATAATATTATTGAAAGCGAACACGACAGGCAGATGAAGACATTTCAATTGCGTCTTCACAAGAATAATATTTTCTACGGAAAAAATAACTTCAAATGGGATTGCCGGGAGGGGGGGGGGGCTAATCGTGCCGTTAGAACACCAAAACACAACATAGTTTTACAGTTTCCAGGGTTGTAACGTCCTGCAAAATTAGGTCCGAAAGCTGAGCCTGAAGAGACATGGAATCTACTTAACTTATATAGTATTATAAAATGTATTTCATGTTAAGAATTGAGTTATCTAAATTTAAAATGTATAAATAATAATTATCTAAAGAATCTTTCATTAATATATTATATCAGGGCTCGAAATAACCGGGTGCACAGGTGCACTGTGCACATGAAAATATAATTGTGCACCTAATTTTTTCCCACAAGGTGCACTGGTGCACTTTTGCACAAGGTGCACTCAGTGCACCTTGTGCACCTAATTTAAAAACTTAGGTGCACAAGGTGCACCTGTATTAAAAAATCTATTTCGAGGCCTGTATTATATAAACAACTTTATGCGCACTTTAGTGAGCGAGGTCTGAGAGACCCCTACACACAAGTTACGAGACGGTTTGTGACACAGCAGTTAAGGGTTAAGGCCACGACCGACAGATTTAATATGCAACAGCCACGTGTATACAATGGTTTTTGGCTCGAGTTTTAACACTCGCAACGCTCCGTTTATTTATCTAGATGGAATGATCCCATGCCATCGTCAATAGCCCGTTGTGTTGCTCCAGTACAACGTTAATTAAAATACCCACCAACCGTTTATTAATTAGTTACTCTTCCAACTGGGCTACCCCGGTCCTGGAATGATTAAGACAACATCGTATGTGTGTTTCAAAAGAACTTTTTATTAAAAAATAATTACTTGCTTGTAAACATAAAAATTATTTGGGTAAACTAATAGTTGCTTCCATATAGACAGTTAATGCATGTCTACGCGGTCACGTCAAAAGAAGAGATCCCTAGGAACACTGCTGTGGGAAAATTAGACGCAAGTAGGCTACAATCAGGGGCGTATATAAGGGAGGGGCCGAGGGGGCCCGGGCCCCTCCCGAAATTTTGACTAGGTTCAATCATGATAACTTTTTATTTCAAACTTTTTAAAATTGAATTTGTATTCCTGGCGGAAACAATTTTCTTAAAAAATGTTTTTATTTGGACACATTTCAAACTGGACAGAGAAGCTATTTCCTTTCCTGAGTAAAGTTAAAGCAAACCCAGTGGGCTGGACATAGGGATCACCAAAATTTATGATGGTTGATGAAAGATGTGCTGTGACCACGTGGTTGTGAGAGTGCAAGTCAACAGGGAACATTTTCTTCCTCCGCTGTCCACAGAATCCAATGGACACCCCTGACAGTTTTACGACTTTGCGAGATAAGAAACTCTCTATCTAGCTTCCCAAACAACCCCTTGGGCATTTCATTTGTTTTACGACCCCAGGCTTAGAAATTACAATGTTGTGGAACGAATGAATACTTGCCAATGGGGTAAACAAAATTCTTAAACTTCGGGAGCGAAGAGATACATTGCTGTTCTAGAAATTTGTTTAGACACACGTGTTGGGTATTCTCGGATTGGTTGTAATTCAGAAAGAGTCCTTCTCTTCTCTGTCCCTTGAATTCAAAGATAGTTTATTCCTATTTTGATCCTATAGTCACGCGTTGCAACTTCCTCAAAATTAGTACCATCTTCAAAGAGTCTACAATTAAGTTGTAAAGTAATATTTTGGTTTTATATTTTAAATATTAAATTATTTGGTTACTGCCAAAGCTCGAATTGTGGACAGACAACGGGCTTCGGCCAGATCGAGTAGTTAGGCTTCAAGCTTTAGCTATAACATATATCTATCTATCTATATATACACTCTATAACAAAAATCGACGCACCAAGAAGGAATCATCCGATTGCTTTGAAATTTCGTATGCAAAAATGTTTTGACCAAATATGCAAATGATTAAAATTTGATGTCCAATGAATGAATAGTGCGATCTCCATCGCATCGGAACTGCGCATCCAGCAGATGTATATTTTAAATATAGTAATCTATATTTTAAATATAGTAATGTATATTTTAAATATAAGGAGTTGTTCTTGAACTGTTGTTAAAATTTTCTACTGCATTGCGATTTAGGATACCTTTTAAAGACTGAAAAAATGTCTCGCCGCAAGATTCGAGCTCATTACGAGCAACTTTAAGAGTTTTAAAGAGGTCATTGGATTGAAAGAGGCAGGATGGGCAAATCTGAGAATCACTCCTCATGTGAGTCGAAGCGATGCGGCGATTAGAAGATGCTGGCAAGAGTGGGTGGACAGTGGCAGATTTCAGGGTCATGATGGTAGCGGTCGACGTAGGGCCACAACAGATCGCGAGGACAGAGTGATTGTCAGATCAGCTGTCACAGCGCCTGATTCATCGCTATCAACCATCAGTCGTGCGACCCACACACGAGTGTCCACCATGACCATTCACAGATGGCTGAGAGAGCGAAATATATACTCGTACCGACCGTTACGCCACCTGCCACTCACGCCTGCACACTGTCGAGCCAGATTACAGTGGTGCTTGGCTCGATCAGGCTGGAATGATGCTGACTGGGGACGTATTGTCTTTAGCGACGCATCCCGCTTCCAACTGTGTCCTGACCACCAACGGAGACGCCCAGGGCAGCGTGCCGATCCTGCTTTCACTATTGCACGCCACACGGGCCGTCAACAAGGAGTTATGGTCTGGGGTGCCATTTCCCTTGATAGCCGGACCCCTTTGGTCGTCATTAGAGGTACACTTACTGCACGGCGGTACGTTGACGTCATTCTGAGACCTGTTTTGCTGCTGTTCCTTTCGCAGTACCCTGGGCTTATTTTTCAGCAAGACAATGCCAGACCACGTACGGCACGTGTTGCTATGAACTATCTTCAAGCTTGTCAAACACTTCCTTGTCCAGCCAGATCACCAGATCTCTCTCCTATCGAGCATTTCTGGGATATGATGGGAAAGCGACTGCATCCGGTAGAGAATGTTGATGACGTAGTCCGACAATTGGAGCAAATTTGGCAAGGAATACCGCAGGAGACCATCCGGGAGCTTTATCGGTCTATGCCACGCCGTGTGGCAGCTTGCATCCAGACTAGAGGCGGGTCAACACCTTATTGAGTTCATTACTGAAACTCTTGAAATAAATAATTCAATTTTTCTGAAATTTTAATCATTTTCTATTCTGTACATAATTTTTCTATCCACCAATTTTTGTCTCCATCGGACAACTCCTTCTTGGTGCGTCGGTTTTTGTTATAGAGTGTGTATATAATATACAATGTTTTTAAATTTAGAAATATAAGACACAAAGTTTTAAATTATTTCGTTCCTCTCGAATTAAACTCTTTTAAGCTAACGATTGCTATCCAAATCCACTATTAAATAACAAGTCAACCTCTTATTTTAAAATTTGAAACCTGCAGGGTGTCCACTCTTAATTTTTGATAATGTGCTTACTAATTTCTTAACCATTCGTTATACATGCATATTTTCAATAACAAAAATGTTTGGAAAGAAAAAAATTGTATTTAAAAGATTTTGGGTATAATAAGTTCTCAATTTTAAAAAAAATTTAATTTTTATTCGTGTTCTGGTTTTATCAGTCATAATTAGCAAACTAATATCCAGATACTCATACATTAAACAAAGAAATTTCTATTGAGATAGTAATTAAAAGTAAATTACCTATCCATCAATTTTAACAGAGGGCCCCCTGTATATAAGAACAAATTATAGAATCTCTCAATCTCTAATTAATATTTTTTTTTAAGTCTATATCGTATTACTATTAGTTTTTGATTTTGAAAATATCGCAGTTTTGCTCAGAATGTATTCTTTCTTACGGCACAATTATTTTTAAAATTGGTTCATAAATAAATTCGATGCAATCAAAGTTGGTGACACAAATTTCGTATTTTTTATTTCGCGGAGCTTATGAGGGTTGTATTTTTGACTGTCGGGTTTGCCAGATATCAAATTTATCGTAGCAACAATTGCCATAAAAACGAATTCTTTTTATTTGGCGAGGAAAAAGGTTCGCTTTTTTCACTCTGTTCTCTGACGGTTTACGGAGAAAGATCGAAGTACAGATCAGAAGGTTTTTTACTGATGCGGCTATTAGTTTAGGGTGCATTAAGTGTTAAAGTAAAAAAAAGTGAAATCACTTGCGAAAGTATTGGTTTAGCAAACCAAACGGGATTACGTAGCAATCCCCGGGGGTCAACGAGCGTAAACAAGCAGGATGCGAAGCCCTCCCTGTGACGTCATGGACCGGAAAGTCAAATCAGGATTATACGAATTATTTAGATAGTTTCGCTGTCCAGGAGATTCACTTTGCGAAAGGAATGATGGTTTGCGAAGCAAACCAAATGGGATTGCGTACCCATCCCCGGGGGTTGGCGAGCGTAAGCGAACAGGGGGCGAAACCCCCTAGTATTTTAAATAAGTAAACAAGTTACTTTTTTCCAAATGAAGAAATGTATATTTCACATTATCTATATAAATAAGAATGGAGTGTTTGTTTGTACATTCAATATTTTCGACGCATTTAAAGTTTTCTATCCGTTTTGGACCCTTCTGATGCCGAATCCGCCTTTTTCTCGTTTGGTGTCTGTCTGTCTGTCTGTCTGTCTGTCTGTCTGTCTGTATGTTGTGCCCTATACACGTCCACGCGGTTTAAGATATTTTCATGGAAATTTGCATACAGAGAGTACTTATCTTGATTTAGTGAGTGGAATAGGTTGCGAAAGTCTGTCTGTCCGTCTTTCTGTTCTATGCTCGATTTTGTGTTTGTGCGTTTGTGTAGGCATCACATGAATTGTATTCCAGATATTTGATTGCATTGTATTTTATTTTATACACTAGCAAAATACCCGACCTTACTCGGTTTGAATTGGTTTACTCTAGATTGAAGAGATAATCAAAATATATATTGACTTACGTTTATTGTAGAATAAAAATTTATTTTAACATCTTCCGCCATCTTTATATTTTCTACAACTTACTTTGGACACAAATCCTACACATGCATATCCATTCATGTAATACATTTCACATACATCGCACAATTGCTGTATGACAAAGCTACAAAATGACGAAAGTTGATACTAAGGTTACTACTATAAAAGACGATTTATAGGAATATTTGGAATTCCCTTTCTTAAGTTCTTTTCATGTTCAACTCAATTAATTAAAATTACGATTTACGGCGAGTGCTCTCGCACTCATAGTCAACAAAACAATATTTGTTTTACGTGTGGCACTCTTGCCTCCGGTATGCGACATTGTGAAATTTTGCAATCTTCTAATGTCATTATTACAGCGAATTTTTTAATGTTTGAAAAAGTTATAGTTTGGAATAATAAACATTATTATTATTTCAATAACGGCATTATTCTTTAAATAACGGCATTATTCTTTAAATAACGGCATAACTACACTTAAAATTTACTGAAAATTTATACTGACTTACCTAACATTTTCAAGTCTAATACTTTGTGGTGCTGTTGGGTGTGATGAGAAGGAAAACACATTTATTAAAATAATAAATATTTAAAACAGGAAACAGCGAAGTAAATCAAAATAAAAGATGTCGTAAAAAATTGTTCCAAAGATATTAATTTGTGATTCAATTTTATCTCTTGATCTCGCACAGTTGCCACAACTTACAACTAAAAGTGTACAAAATTTAGAAATGTGAAATTAATTCAGAGCGAAAGAACCAGAAAAAATATCACTGCTCGCGCGATCGTGTTCATTCTCGTTTCATTGAAAAATATCGTCTGTCCCAAATTTTCGAAAATCGTTTTCATTGCGCAAAGAATAAAAATAAGACTCGAAATAAATGACGTATCAGAAATGAAATTCCATTAAAAAAAAATTTTTTTTTGAAGAATAATTACTTTTTCAGCAGTACTGGTAAAGCAATCGAATTAATCGTAATATTCAATAGACATTCCAATTTTTCCAAAACTACCAAATTATGGTTGATTTAAGTATACTTACTCAGGTGTTTTAGCATGAAACTCGTCTAAATATAACAATAAAGAAATGTTTAATTTTGCATTCACTAAATTAATAGATAATGTATAAAATAAAATACAATGCAATCAAATATCTGGAATACAATTCATGTGATGCCTACACAAACACACAAACACAAAATCGAGCATAGAACAGAAAGACGGACAGACAGACTTTCGCAACCAATTCCACTCACTAAATCAAGATAAGTACTCTCTGTATGCAAATTTCCATGAAAATATCTTAAACCGCGTGGACGTGTATAGGGCACAACATACAGACAGACAGACAGACAGACAGACAGACAGACACCAAACGAGAAAAAGGCGGATTCGGCATCAGAAGGGTCCAAAACGGATAGAAAACTTGAAATGCGTCGAAAATATTGAATGTACAAACAAACACTCCATTCTTATTTATATAGATTATCTAATAATTTAGTGAATGCAATATTAAACATTTCTTTATTGTTATATTTAGACGAGTTTCATGCTAAAACACCTGAGTAAGTATACTTAAATCAACCATAATTAGGTAGTTTTGGAAAAATTGGAATGTCTATTGAATATTACGATTAATTCGATTGCTTTACCAGTACTGCTGAAAAAGTAATTATTCTTCAAATTTTTTTTATTTTTTTTTATGGAATTTCATTTCTGATACGTCATTTATTTCGAGTCTTATTTTTATTTTTTGCGCAATGAAAACGATTTCCGAAAATTTGGGACAGACGATATTTTTCAATGAAACGAGAATGAACACGATCGCGCGAGCAGTGATATTTTTCTGGTTCTTTCGCTCTGAATTAATTTCACATTTCTAAATTTTGCACACTTTTAGTTGTAAGTTGTGGCAACTGTGCGAGATCAAGAGATAAAATTGAATCACAAATTAATATCTTTGGAACAATATTTTACGACATCTTTTATTTTGTTTTACTTCGCTGTTTCCTGTTTTAAATATTTATTATTTTAATAAATGTGTTTTACTTCTCATCACACCCAACAGCACCACAAAGTATTAGACTTAAAAATGTTAGGTAACTCAGTATAAATTTTCAGTAAATTTTAAGTGTAGTTATGCCGTTATTTAAAGAATAATGCCCTTTATTTAAAGAATAATGCCGTTATTTAAAGAATAATGCCGTTATTTAAAGAATAATGCCGTTATTTAAAGAATAATGCCGCTATTTAAAGAATAATGCCGTTATTTAAAGAATAATGTCATTATTGAAATAATAATAATGTTTAAAAATCCAAACTAGAACTTTTTCCAACATTAAAAAATTCGTTGTAGTAATGACAGGAGAAGATTGCAAAATTTCACAATGTCGCATACCGGAGGCAAGAGTGCCACAGGTAAAAAATTATTGTTTTGTTGACTATGAGTGCGAGAGCACTCGCCGTAAATCGTAATTTTAATTAATTGAGTTGCACATGAAAACAACTTAAGAAAGGGAATTCCAAATCTTCCTATAAATCGTCTTTTATAGTAGTAACCTTAGTATCACCTTTCGTCTTTTTGAGCTTTGTCATACAGCAATTGTGCGATGTATGTGAAATGTATTACATGAATGGATATGCATGTGTAGGATTTGTGTCCAAAGTAAGTTGTAGAAAATATAAAGATGGCGAAAGGTGTTAAAATAAATTTTTACTCTACAAAAAACGTAAGTCATTATATATTTTGATTATCTCTTCAATCTAGAGTAAACGAATTCAAACCGAGTAAGGTCGGGTATTTTGCTAGTAAAATCTATATAAATAAGAATGGAGTGTTTGTTTGTACATTCAATATTTTCGACCCATTTCAAGTTTTCTATCCGTTTTGGACCCTTCTGATGCCGAATCCGTCTTTTTCTCGTTTGGTGTCTGTCTGTCTGTCCGTCTGTCTGTCTGTCTGTCCGTCTGTCTGTCTGTCTGTCTGTCTGTCTGTATGTTGTGCCCTATACACGTCCACGCGGTTTAAGATATTTTCATGAAAATTTGCATACAGTGAGTACTTATCTTCATTTAGTGAGTGGCATTGGTTGCGAAAGTCTGTCTGTCCGTCTTTCTGTTCTATGCTCGATTTTGTGTTAGTGTGTTTGTGTAGACATCACATGAATTCTATTCCAGATATTTGATTGCATTGTATTTTATTTTATACATTATCTATTAGTTTAGTGAATGCAATATTAAACATTTCTTTATTGTTATATTTAGTTGAGTTTCATGCTAAAACACCTGAGTAAGTATACTTAAATCAACCATAATTTGGTAGTTTGGGAAAAATTGGAATGTCTATTGAATATTACGATTACTTCGATTGCTTTACCAGTACTGCTGAAAAAGTAATTATTCTTCAAAAATTTTTTTTTTAATGGAATTTCATCTCTGTTTCTTTATTTATTTGGAGTCTTATTTTTATTCTTTGCGCAATGAAAACGATTTAAGAATATTTGGGACAGACGATATTTTTCAATTAAACGTGAATGAACAAGATCGCGCGAGCAGTGATATTTTTTCTGGTTCTTTCGCTCTGAATTAATTTCACATTTCTAAATTTTGTACACTTTTAGTTGTAAGTTGTGGCAACTGTGCGAGATCAAGAGATAAAATTGAATCACAAATTAATATCTTTAGAACAATTTTTTGCGACATCTTTTATTTTGTTTTACTTCGCTGTTTCCTGTTTTAAATATTTATTATTTTAATAAATGTGTTTTCCTTCTCATCACACGCAACAGCACCACAAAGTATCAGACTTAAAAATGTTAGGTAAGTCAGTATAAATTTTCAGTAAATTTTAAGTGTAATACCATTATTGAAAGAATAATGCCGTTATTGAAAGAATAATGCCGTTATTGAAAGAATAATGCCGTTATTTATAGAATAATGCCGTTATTTAAAGAATAATGCCGTTATTGAAAGAATAATAATGTTTATTAATCCAAACTGGAACTTTTTCCAACATTAAAAATTCGTTGTAATAATGACAGGAGAAGATTGCAAAATTTCACAATGTCGCATACCGGAGGCAAGAGTGCCACAAGTAAAAAAATATTGTTTTGTTGACTATGAGTGCGAGAGCACTCGCCGTAAATCGTAATTTCAATGAATTGAGTTGAACATGAAAAGAACTTAAGAAAGGGAATTCCAAATCTTCCTATAAATCGTCTTTTATAGTAATTTTTATCGTCTTTAGTAGTAACCTTAGTATCACCTTTCGTCATTTTGTAGCTTTGTCATACAGCAATTGTGCGATGTATTTGAAATGTATTACATGAATGGATATGCATGTGTAGGATTTGTGTCCAAAGTAAGTTGTAGAAAATATAAAGATGGTGAAAGATGTTAAAATAAATTTTTATTCTACAAAAAACTTAAGTCATTATATATTTTGATTATCTCTTCAATCAAGAGTAAACCAATTCAAACCGAGTAAGGTCGGGAATTTTGCTAGTAATATTTAAAATTATACTTCCCAATTTCTAAAAATACATTTAAACTGTCCTTTTTTTTAACCTATGTCTAACCTTCTATTCCTTTTAATATCCATGCAGGTCTTATGTCATTATTATATATACTGACATTATTTTTACACCTATTTTTATAAATAAATTTTAAACAATTTGAGAATTTCAAATTGTTGTTGGAATTATATTGAATTGTTATTATTTATTCAAATTGATATCCTGAAGTCCTAAATAGCCTTCGAATGTTTGCTTCCCCCAAAATTAATACATTTGTACGTTGTATACTAAATTGCTTTAGAGAATATTTGGCACCCCCCGAAATAAACTGCTATATACGCCACTGGCTACAATGCAGCAGGTTGGATGGATTGGTGGCCAAGGTGCAATAATTATACGTCAGACTACGTCAAGTAAATGGGCATATGCGCACATAGAATGTTTAGCTGACACAGATGAGAGAAATACGCCCAAAATAAGTAGCAGGAATTGAACTTGCACTGTTTACAACTAGCGCAAGTGCAATCTCTGAGTCAAGACTATCATACTGCGGCGTTATTCACAGAAAGTGTTCGAGCAGTATTGATGAGTGAATTCGTGAGTAGCATCAAAGTTGTAAGAATTGGCGTTTGGTAACGATGTTATCGAGCTTAGTACTTGCTATTATAGATATGGGGTCGCCGGTGCCCCATGGCTTTGTTAACTGTATTACCAACCTGTGAGTACTAGGCAATGAAGTTCTCTCAATTCCTCCTCTTCTCTCTTCTCTCTGTAAAGGCGCTGTAAGTTCAATTCCTTCCCTGGGTGCATGTCTCTCTTCTCTGCTTTCCATGTGCGTGAATGTCCATTTACTTGACGTTGGATGTCATGTTCATAGTACAGCTTGACCAAATATGACACCTGCACCATAAAAACCCAATAACAACCAACCAAGCTATGAGTGGTAAAAGATAAATTCCGAATTGGTGCATCAGATCTGCCTGATGCGCCCTGAAGGAGAAGAATCTATAAAATATCGTAGAAAATACAGCAAATACTCCCTGGTTGCACGTCTCTCTTCTCGGTCTGTAAAGCTTTCTATGTACGTGTATGTCCATTTACTTGACGTCGGTTGTCTTGTGCATATGTCCATTTACTTGACGTTGGCTGTCATGTGCATGGTACAGCTTGACCAAATAGGACCCCTGCGACATAAAAACCCAAAACCAACCAACCAAGCTATGAGTGGTAAAAAATAAATTCCAAATTGGTGCATCAGATATATCTGAGTGCCCTGAAGGAGATGACTCAGTAAAATATCGTAGAAAATACAGCAAATGCTCCCCTGGGTGCATGTCTCTCTTCTCTGTCTGTAAAGCTTTCCATGTGCGTGTAGGTCCATTTACTTGACATTGATTGTCATGTGCATAGTACAGCTTGACCAAATATGACACCTGCACCATAAAAACCCAATAACAACCAACCAAGCTATAAATGGTACAAGACAAATTCTAAATTGGTGCATGAGATCTGTTGATGCGCCCTGAAGGAGAGGACAATAAAATATCGTAGAAAATACAGTACTACAACGAGTGTAATCGTCCAGCTATGTTGAACACTTCCAAGCTCAATACTTTCCCCATTCTTCAGATTAAGCTCTCTTTTATATTCTCTTTTTCTCTACGATCTTTCGCAACCTCGAAGGCAGAATTCAAGGAGTTGTATACACGAAAATCTCGAGCTTCGGTCTTTGTCTACAAACAGGCAACACTTCCTTCTTATTCGAATCCGATGTCCATCTGACCCTCTTCTTCTCCTACTCCCTCACACTCGGGACTTACCTGAATCCATGGTACTTCCACCTTCGACCGGTTCGATGACCCTTGGGATGATGATGATGACACACATATTCATCCTCTTTTTCCTCACACCGGCTTAACTTTCCCTTTCAACGATACGCCTTCACTTTTTCCTGGAGGTATTGCTGTAAGGAATTGGACAATACCTCACTCATTTCCTATTAAGTGGTCCTACGTACTGTGTGACTAAGTGCTCTTGGCTTCTCTCGTGGATCTTGGAGGTATTCAATATGTGGGTAAGTTGGCATTTCAGTTGCCATTATAGTTTGTAGTGATGAGAACATTTTTTTATTTGGGTTACTTTATGGGTTTGTTGAATAGACTAACTGACCCGCGCATAGAATCTGCGCTACATAGAAAATCATCATCATTACTCACATTTATTCCAAATTTAAATATAGGTATTGATGTGCACATTTCATGCCTCTAAGTAAAAGTGAATTTGTCAAAAGTATAAAACAGTATTTTATGTGTTACCGTGTCAATTCTTATTTCCGATCAAATGTATGGCTTAAATGTCGCATCAGTCAAGTTCCTCCAATTATGTCTTCATTTGACCGGGGTTCAAAATCACGTGGTGCTGTTCTCGGGTCTTTCACTTCAGGTTTGATTCCGAACTTTAGTCAATAGACCGTTATGTTGCTCTAGAGCGAAGTTAGTTAAAATAC
This sequence comes from Metellina segmentata, assembly GCA_947359465.1. Taxonomy (NCBI): domain Eukaryota; kingdom Metazoa; phylum Arthropoda; class Arachnida; order Araneae; family Tetragnathidae; genus Metellina; species Metellina segmentata. The sequence continues at coordinate 36,094,326 of OX375875.1, forward strand.
CTAACTATCTACCCATTTGCTTCCGAACGCCCACTTCAGGATCTCTATGAAAGTCCTGAATCCATATTGAAATTTATGGACGTGGTCCACTTGTAGAACCAACGTGTAATTCTACAAGTGGAAGGACGTGCTCCAACTTCATCCGACTGTTTGACCTTAAGGAATAAGTAACAACATTCACTTCATTACATCCATTCGCTTCAAAAATGGTTCGATTGATCAAATTTCTGAGAAATTTCATTAGAGTGATGATGTCTTCCATCGTTATCTTAATATTTTTTGCAGACAGATCCATATTCAAATCACGCAATTTAAACTAAGCAGCGAAATTGGCGTGTGAATTCCATAGCGGTAAATTATATATATTTCAATTTTATATCTGATGGTAGTGTCATCAGTCATAATCTTCTTGTTACCACCAATCTTCAATATATATATATATATATATATATTCCTCTCTAACTGATAACAGCAAAGATTAAGGGTGAGTTGCTAGCTGTTTTTATTAACAGATATATAAAGTGGGAAATTATTATTTTTAAATGTTTAAACTTTTATACTAAAGCAACGTTTACCTCCCATGAACAGATTTCATTATGACGTGAAGGCACTTTTTTTAACCAGCTGTTTCCAGTTTTCAATGCCACAATTTCTTGATATCCGTCATTTTAAAACTCTAAAATTAATAGTATTAGCTATTCACTTACATATTGTCACCACGAGTGTAAGTTCTACTGATATCTAAAACTTCAAAAATATTTATTCTATTGGTAATTAGATGAACTTCTCTGGATAAACGTGAATTCTAATGAAAGAAGTTATTTTAACGACAAACATTTCACCGTGATTTTCATGAAACATTGCTAAAAAAATTCAAACTATTTATGAAATTCGAAATACTTTCAATTCTTGAATTTTTTTAATGTTTAGATACACTTTATTTCACTTTAGACCGAAACAGAAGACAACAGACAGTAAGTAAAAACACGAGTATCTTAATGTGTGTTAGTAAATTTTAAATATTGACCTCACTTTATTTAATCTTTTTTTCCATTTCAACAGCCTCATTAAATAAAATTTCCGAAATTGTTTTAAAATTTAACCAATTATTACCGAAATTACTTTTTAATTAACCAACAATTTTTCAATTTTACAAACTGTAATAGGTTAAATTAGAAATAGTAGTTACAACTTGTGTTATGTTTAATTCTAAGCAAATTTAACAGAAAGAATGGTTTTGACTGATGCTAAACATCAGTAAAATTAGTTATACGTCGATTCATCAAGCGAAATTATATGGAAAACATGGAAAGTATATAACTTTTGTTGGAATGCGTAAGTGCAAAGAATATTAACTGCAGATTAAGAAATTAGTCATTTACTTATTTACTATTCATTAAAAAATAAAAATATGCAAAGGAATATGAAGATCTATATTAGAACTCTTTAAGACTCATACACACACATATTATTTTTTCTATCTAGGAAATTTTAACGAATTTTTCTCTCTTAAAAGTTATTTAATATATTTAGACTAGAAATTCTTTGTATTTGAAGTTAAAAAATATCACATACGTTTAAATAATCCGTGAGTACATATTTGAACGTTCAAGGGGATATAACAAGCTTTCACAAATCAAAACTTCAATTAAAAGAATTATTAGCCACAATTGAAAATAGAATTGAAGTACATATGGACGTGTCTTAAAGTTACAGAGGTGAAAATCACGTTTTCAACAACAAAAAAGACAGACACAGAAACCAGATGTAATATAACCAAATAAATTTAACTAAAGATAATTAGTTAGAAACATAAACCAGATCTTGATAAGTCAATCTGTTAACTAACTGAAAACATGAAGTAAATCAGACCTTTATTCAACGGCCAACTGATAGCAGTAGAAGTTCTGTCTTTTTTTCCCTCGAAAAAGTGACGTACACCACTGTAAATTTAACCCGTCCATATATAATCCCAAATCGTTATAAGTTTATCACTATAAATACCACTTTTGTAAAGATGATATTAAAATATTTCTCTAGCATAAGAATATTTTATGAGTTTTTGATGCTGAAATATTACATAAATTTTATATTAGTATCATCAGTGGCGTAGTAGGCACAGCCCTAGCGCATTTATTTATATAGAAGTTCGAAAACAGAAAAATGTAGTTGTGTGCTAAATAAATATATTTTTATAAAATTCCAGATTTTAAAAAATGATAATTTTCTTGTAAAAAAACAAATATAGACATTAAATGCCTTTTCATTCAGCTTTTCTCGCATATGACAAGGGTCAACATGACTCAGTGGGTTTGCCCTCTGCATTAACAACCTCCGAGATGTAGCCCGATCAGACCCTATTCTTTTTAACTTACCTTGATTGTGTGTATCTTTCTTTATCAGCAAAACTTTCTATGTGGTGCTTGTATGCCCATTACTTGACATCCCATATCTTGTGTTTGGCCTTTTCATTCAGCTTATCTCGCTTAAGGCAAGGGTCAACATGACTCAGTGGGTTTGCCCTCTGCATTAACAACCTCCGAGATGTAGCCCGATCAGACCCTATTCTTTTTAACTTACCTTGATTATGTGTATCTTTCTTTATCAGCAAAACTTTCTATGTGGTGCTTGTATGCCCATTACTTGACATCCCATATCTTGTGTTTGGCCTTTTCATTCAGCTTATCTCGCTTAAGGCAAGGGTCAACATGACTCAGTGGGTTTGCCCTCTGCATTAACAACCTCCGAGATGTAGCCCGATCAGACCCTATTCTTTTTAACTTACCTTGATTGTGGGTATCTTTCTTTATCAGCAAAACTTTCTATGTGGTGCTTGTATGCCCATTACTTAACATCCCATATCTTGTGTTCGGCCTTTTCATTCAGCTTATCTCGCTTAAGGCAAGGGTCAACATGACTCAGTGGGTTTGCCCTCTATATTAACAACCTCCGAGATGTAGCCCGATCAGACCCTATTTTTTTTAACTTACCTTGATTGTGTGTATCTTTCTTTATCAGCAAAACTTTCTATGTGGTGCTTGTATGCCCATTACTTAACATCCCATATCTTGTGTTCGGCCTTTTCATTCAGCTTATCTCGCTTAAGGCAAGGGTCAACATGACTCAGTGGGTTTGCCCTCTGCATTAACAACCTCCGAGATGTAGCCCGATCAGACGCTATTCTTTTTAACTTACCTTGATTGTGTGTATCTTTCTTTATCAGCAAAACTTTCTATGTGGTGCTTGTATGCCCATTACTTGACATCCCATATCTTGTGTTTGGCCTTTTCATTCAGCTTATCTCGCTTAAGGCAAGGGTCAACATGACTCAGTGGGTTTGCCCTCTGCATTAACAACCTCCGAGATGTAGCCCGATCAGACCCTATTCTTTTTAACTTACCTTGATTATGTGTATCTTTCTTTATCAGCAAAACTTTCTATGTGGTGCTTGTATGCCCATTACTTGACATCCCATATCTTGTGTTTGGCCTTTTCATTCAGCTTATCTCGCTTAAGGCAAGGGTCAACATGACTCAGTGGGTTTGCCCTCTGCATTAACAACCTCCGAGATGTAGCCCGATCAGACCCTATTCTTTTTAACTTACCTTGATTGTGGGTATCTTTCTTTATCAGCAAAACTTTCTATGTGGTGCTTGTATGCCCATTACTTAACATCCCATATCTTGTGTTCGGCCTTTTCATTCAGCTTATCTCGCTTAAGGCAAGGGTCAACATGACTCAGTGGGTTTGCCCTCTGCATTAACAACCTCCGAGATGTAGCCCGATCAGACCCTATTCTTTTTAACTTACCTTGATTATGTGTATCTTTCTTTATCAGCAAAACTTTCTATGTGGTGCTTGTATGCCCATTACTTGACATCCCATATCTTGTGTTTGGCCTTTTCATTCAGCTTATCTCGCTTAAGGCAAGGGTCAACATGACTCAGTGGGTTTGCCCTCTATATTAACAACCTCCGAGATGTAGCCCGATCAGACCCTATTCTTTTTAACTTACCTTGATTGTGGGTATCTTTCTTTATCAGCAAAACTTTCTATGTGGTGCTTGTATGCCCATTACTTAACATCCCATATCTTGTGTTCGGCCTTTTCATTCAGCTTATCTCGCTTAAGGCAAGGGTCAACATGACTCAGTGGGTTTGCCCTCTATATTAACAACCTCCGAGATGTAGCCCGATCAGACCCTATTCTTTTTAACTTACCTTGATTGTGTGTATCTTTCTTTATCAGCAAAACTTTCTATGTGGTGCTTGTATGCCCATTACTTAACATCCCATATCTTGTGTTCGGCCTTTTCATTCAGCTTATCTCGCTGAAGGCAAGGGTCAACATGACTCAGTGGGTTTGCCCTCTGCATTAACAACCTCCGAGATGTAGCCCGATCAGACCCTATTCTTTTTAACTTACCTTGATTGTGTGTATCTTTCTTTATCAGCAAAACTTTCTATGTGGTGCTTGTATGCCCATTACTTAACATCCCATATCTTGTGTTCGGCCTTTTCATTCAGCTTATCTCGCTTAAGGCAAGGGTCAACATGACTCAGTGGGTTTGCCCTCTGCATTAACAACCTCCGAGATGTAGCCCGATCAGACCCTATTCTTTTTAACTTACCTTGATTGTGTGTATCTTTCTTTATCAGCAAAACTTTCTATGTGGTGCTTGTATGCCCATTACTTGACATCCCATATCTTGTGTTTGGCCTTTTCATTCAGCTTATCTCGCTTAAGGCAAGGGTCAACATGACTCAGTGGGTTTGCCCTCTGCATTAACAACCTCCGAGATGTAGCCCGATCAGACCCTATTCTTTTTAACTTACCTTGATTGTGTGTATCTTTCTTTATCATCAAAACTTTCTTTGTGGTGCTTGTATACCCATTACTTGACATCTCATATCTTGTGTTTGGAGCAGCTTGGCCAAATGCAGTCCTTGCGCCATAAGTCACAACCAACAAAATTATCCTATTGCAATTTTTGTCTACAAGGAAGAAACTATTGTTGCTCAATAACCGTTCTAATTACATTGTTAGCATACTTAACCCTCTTGATTATTGTATGTATTAGGGATGCGACATCGATGTCGATGTTTTCAAAGCATCGATGTTTTTTTAAAAAACATCGATGTATTTAGCATCGATGTATTGGGGTCGATGTTTTTGTAACATCGGTGTTTATACTTGTCGATGTTTTTACGTTGTCGATGTTTTATTTAAAATGAAAAAAGTTCCGTTATAAAAATTTAAAAAATAAACCAAGTAATATAATTTTTATAATCAGTTAATTGAACATACTTTTAGACCAAAGTGACCAAGGGTGAAGGGTCTGAAAAGTAGAGATGCGACATCGATGTCGATGTTTTCAAAACATTGATGTTTTGTTAAAAACATCGATGTATTGGAGCCGATGTCGCATCACTAGTTGCTAAAGCAGTTTTAAGAAATGGGGGAAAAAAATTTAAATACACGGAATTTTAAAAATATCGATGGTTTGGGGGCGATGCATTATCAACATCGATGTTTTAATTTTGAACATATATGTTTCAAAACATCGATGTTTTACTGTATATGTAGCATCACTAGGTGTTAAACCAGTTTTAAGAAATGGGGGAAAAAGATTAAAGACACTGAATTTTAAAAACATCGATGGTTTTAGGGCGATGTATTAAATTTGAACATCAAAGTTTCAAAACATCGATGTTTTGCTGTCGATGTAGCATCACTAGCTGCTAAACCAGTTTTAAGAAATGGGGAAAAAAGTATAAATACACTGAATTTTAAAAACATCGATGTTTTGGGGGTGATTTTTTATCAACATCGATGTTTTAATTTTGAACATCGATGTTTTGCTGTCGATGTCGCATTCCTAGTATGTATGAGGTATTATCTTAGGTATAAAGGCAAAACATCCATCTTGATGGACGATATATCTCTTGGAAACCCTTTGGAAGGTTAAAAATAATCAAGGCAATCAGCAACAAAGTTACCTGCACCCAGAGCCTCAAAATGATATGATGCGCCAATGAGTATATTTCAAAGTGAATTTGGATTAAAATAAGAAATATTTACTATATCCTTAATTTTCGATTTTTTCATTTCAGAAAATTATTCAACTGCTAATTGCTGTCATTCTTCTTGCCCACACAACTTATGCGCATGTATTTTACCACAACATAATGGGAGAAGATGATGTCACTTATGGGTTACCTTCAGTTCGAGTCAAAAGAGACATTTGGGGATCTCAAGGACGATTGGGACCTCTGTACACACACGTCAAAACTGACGCTGGAGGTTCCTTCAAATGGGGTGCGAAACACATGGTAGGAAAAATGTTGGCTGGCGACAAGGACTTCAATGAAGAGCATGACTTTCAATGAGTTCTGTTTTAGACAATCGAGTAGAAGATATCACTAGATTTGACTACTTTCATTAGTTCATTCTTAAAGAACATAATAGAACCCTTATGTAAAAATCAACGCTTTTTTATGTGTACAGAATAAAGATGTAGTATTATAATTTGCTGCTTTCGTTATTATATTGCTATTTCATGAAATTATATTGCTATTTCATGAAATTATATTGCTATTTCATGAAATTATATTGCTATTTCATGAAATTATATTGCTATTTCATGAAATTAAATTGCTATTTCATGAAATTATATTGCTATTTCATGACATTATTATCACTATTTTGCATCCAATTCATATTTCTTTCTTATTTGTATATTAACATGATGGGTAGGACAAATATTTATGACTTAAAAACCATCAGAAAATGCCCATAAAATGTATTTGATACCTTAAAAATTCATTTAAAACATGTCCTATTTTAAGAAAAAGGACCTAAAATCCATTTTCATTTCTTTGTAAAAGTACTATGTGAAAGAAGATAAAAGGAACGAATAAATATGTTTCAAAAAATTAGAATTCAATCCATTGTTTTTGCTAAGTCAACTGAAAATCTGTATTTTACTGAATAACGCACGGTTGGTAATTCGAGAAGAGTATTACTATGTTAAAAGAACTTTTTATTTTAGGATTGAATAAAATATTTTTTCTTTGCTAGTTAAGTTCTTTTTATACTTTAGTGACTATTTGTTTTGTTAAATATACTATGGGATTGTATAATTACACACATAACGAACATTTAACATAAGATTTTGGTAGTTTATCACTGAAAAGGTCGCATTATTTCTCACTCATATTCCTTAACATATTACGAGGTGTACTTTCTTGGCAAACTTTTACAAAATGATAGAACAAAAAATTCCCTTGTGTAAAATTACACTTTTATTAAAATTGGGGATAGTTCGAAAAAATGAAAAGAAAAATAGAAATACATTTATATCTACTCCAGAAATTTTTTTTACATGTATTGAACCCCTTATTCTACTGAAAACTAAGTTGCACATTGATTTAAATAAGTTCGTTCATCAACAGATAGGAATGCCTTTCAACAATATTTTATACATTTCACCACGAAAACATAATTCTACAACTAACAAAGCTTGAAATTTTAATGTGATTAAAACAATATGTTTAAAGCGAATATGATAGAAAAGTCACAATTGAGATATCACAAACTGTAAATAATTTCGTTACCCTTAAACAGTGTTTCTCAACCTTTTTTTGGTTGACGGCCCACTAAAAATATCTGTAATTATTTGCGGCACACCTGAATATAAAAGTGTAAAAGTTGTATGAAACAAAACAAAAATTATTTATTTACAAAATTTATTCAATGAGAAGGCTTAGCCTGTTTTTTTGAACAAATTAAATTTAAAAAAAAAGTCGCCAGACAAGTTCACGCTTCATTGTCTTGCAACTTTTAAAAGTCCTTCACGCTTTTTGGACTTTATTTCTGTCCATGTTCAAAATCCAAATTCGCAGAACCATGAAGATGCAAAAGGCAGAAGAATTTTAATAGCTTTCAAGCTGATTGCAGGGTATGAATTTCTGACAGATAGGCAAATCTCGTCCAAATTTTTCTTGAAGAATGTTGAACGATAAAACTTATCGTTTCTCAAATCAATGACCTGTTTTTTTTCTGTTGTTGTCAAATTTGGTGTCTTGCAAATTACAAAAGGGGTGATTAACCATTCATCTTCGTCAACTGAAAGCGAATGAAAGTAGTTTTTAAGTGAGGTTTGAAGTTCATCAATGATGCTTGTAATTTCGTCTGTAATTTTTTTTTGGACTGAGAATCATTGACACCCGGAAAGCAGTCAAAATCTTCTTTTGAAATTTCAGATTTACAAAGGGTTGATTTTTCTTCAAACTACTTCAGTTTTAATGTTGCTGTGGCGATATTCGCGAATGGACCTTGAAGACTTAAATTCAGAGAGTTCAGCTTTTCAAACAAGTCCGAAAGAAATTGAACAAGAAGAAGAACAAAATCACCTCTGGCTTTCGGTTTATGAGTCGTTTCAAAACATTTCCCTTCGTAAGCCAACGCACTTCGGTGTGATATAAAAGAGTTTTGTAGTCGGAATCCACTGCGGTCCCACAGCTGAGAGAAAATTCGGGATTAAAGAGTTCAACTCTTTATGAAATTGACCACTTGGATGACTTGGTTGATAACAATCAACATGTCTGGAGTTAAAGATTTTGAAACGAGAGATTATCTGTGAATCATGCAGTGGACGCTTATAGTATTTGGATTTTCTTGGCGCACAAGTGTGATAAATCTATTTTTGTTTCCTAACATTGATGGGCATCCGTCTGTGCAAACACCAACGCAGTTTTCCCACAGCAAACCAAAGCTTGAAATATTTTTTTTTACAAGCTCAAATATGTTTTTTCCTGTCGTCGTGCTCTTCAAATCTTTGCAGAAAAGATACTCATTCAATAATTTGTCATCTTTAACAAATTGAATGAAAGCAAGGAGCTGTGCTTTTCCACTGATATCTGTCGACTCATCAATGTGAAATGACCAAAGTTCACTGTCGTGTGATTCGAAATGCTCGACAGTTGGGCTTTTTAAGTCTGAACATAAATCTTCCATTCTGCGTGATATTGTGTCATTGAATAATGGTACTTTCTTAACATTCTCAGTCGTTTCCTTTCCCAGCATGTTTTTACAATGATAGCTAATGCTGGTGCAATGATTGTCTCGGCATCGGTGGTGTTTTTTTTTTTTTTTTGCGTTGCGCTATTAATTGTACAACTTTGTAGCTGGAAATCAAACCCTTTTCTGGCATCTTCTTATGGTTTTGTTTTAAAAAGATTTTTGCTGTTTCATTTTGCTGCGCTGCCAGATTTTCAAAATATTCTCTCAGTTTGCTTTTGACCTCTGGGTGTAAAGTGTTTCCAAATGTCTTTTCAGTTTACTAGGAACGAGACCTTCTTTTGCAAGTTTCTTTTTGCAGACTACACAGAATGGTATTGAAGGGTCTTCCGTTTCAATTGCTATAAATCCGAATTCGATGTTGTCGTCTTCATACTTCTGTTTATTTCTTTGTTTATCTTCTGTTTGTGAAGCTACAAATTTTATTAAATATTTGTTCATTATGGCTAAATGAATAAAACATTTTTTAATTACACTGGTGTCCAAAATTATCTTTACATGCATAGAATCATGGATTTCTCAGAAACTGTGAACTATAATTTTATGAATTTGTCTGGAATGAGACATAACATCATAACACATAAATAGAAAGGAAAAATTTAAGAACACTGCATATGCACGGAACTAACTTTCGGCGATTGGACGGAACCAACTTTTGGCGATTTGACGAAATCAACTTTCGGGATAGGACGAAACCAACTTTCGGCGATTGGACGGAACCAACTTTCGGCGATGGACAAAACCAACTTTCGACGATTGGACAAAACCAACTTTCGGCAATTGGACGGAACCAACTTTCGGTGATTGGATGGAACCAACTTTCGGCGATTGGACGGAACCAATTTTCGGTAATAGGTTGGAACTAAATTTCGGTAATAGGTAGGAACCAACTTTCGGTAATAGGTTGGAACCAACATTCGGCAATAGGTCAGAACCAACTTTTGGAAATTGATAGGAAACAGCTTTTTTGGCAACCGGAACCGACTTTCGACAATGGGACGGAATAAACTTTCGGCAATTGGAATGTATATTGTATACGTTGTATACATTATTCAACTTTTCAAGCGCCTAATATCTATTTTTTGACCCATACCAAATCGATCAAGAGTTTGATGACATCAAACAGAAGTACTCACCGTTAAAAGCCTTAATCCGACATAAGCGGGAGCTGAAACAAAAGAAAACAGTTAAATGGATACCAGAATAATTTACCACTATTCTTGAACGATGCTAGAATACTTCAAACGAGTCGGAAAATTGAGAGAATGGGTGCAAATTCACAATCTACGCTTCAAAGGACGAATCCACAGTATCAATTTCGTAATCCAGAGCCAGAGCATAGTTCACAGCAATGCAATCACATTAAAGAAATATAAAGACTTACTTATTTCACAAATCTTTTTGATTTTAAGAAAGAGCCAGTTTGAATAAACGTCAATTACAATTCAGAAAAATACTATACACGAGACAAATAAGTGGCACATTTGACAACCCTCGTGGCATACAGGTTGAGAAACACTGCCCTAAAAGGTGCTTAAGGGCAAAAAAGAGGGGTACTTTTATTTGTATAATTTTTCCTCGTGAAAAAATTAGGGATTTTGATTTAAGACACTTCAGTGTCAACTCTTTAATTTATAGTTTAATGAGTAAACACAAAATTATAAATGACATGAGATGATATAATATATAAGAATTTTATTTTCTTATTAATTTAAATTAATAATAATGACAGTTTTTCATCTATTAATTTGTAACACGAACATATGTAACAGAAGAATACTTTTGTCAGTTTTTTCATTTTGCTTTGAAGTCGGAAATGGGCTAAACGATATTGGACAAAAATTTAGAAAATTTAGTTTTGAAATTAGTAAAGCAGGTTAAAGATACAGTCGCCATCTAGCGGATAATTTTACACTTACAAAATAAAATTATAAATTTTATGATATTGTTTTGTCATTATGAATTTTATGATATGCGCGATATGCGTAATAAAAAATACCAGCTTAAAATGGACAATAATTAATGTTATAAAAATAAAAAATAAAAATTATTTTTCTGGATAAGTAAATTTTAATTGAGTTTGGGAAAGTTGTCAGCCCCAGCTAATGGATTCGAACCTTAAGTTTTTCCGCTTTTTCAAAATCTGATTTCCTAGATCAAATTATAAAAACTTTAATCTTTTTGAAATATTATGGAACGAACTTTTTTTTTAAAGTTTGAGAGCAGCACGTTTTCAAAAAAATAAAAAATAAGAAATCAAGTTTATGGAAAAGTGAGTCAATGCGAAAAATTAGTTGAATTGATGTTTGAATGAAAAAGTAAGGAATCAAGTTGACAGAAAAGTGAGTAAATGCGAAAAATTAGTTGAATAGATATTTGAACGAATTTGTTTGTCAACAATGTAAATACTGAACACTTAAAATCAAGTTTGTTTTTACTTCTTTCTTTTTGCTTACTGCCTTGAAATTAATGTAGTTCAATTTTCATTTGTTGCAAAATTATTTAGTTCTGTATTCGATTTTTCATAAATATAATTTTTATAATAGTAAATGCAGCTATTAAATTTTTAACAATTAACCATCAATTTAAAGTAAAACTTATTTGAATTTTTATATTTATTTCAAACAAAGCAACTAAATTGACCTATTTGAAGTGATTGTCAGGTTTCCATTTTAATTTACATTTAACGTACGTTTTAACCTAAGCTGGGAAATTTCCCGGGGTCCCACAATTTACCAGCTGGAGAATTTACTAATTTAAAAAAAGAGAAATTTCTTAAATATTTGCCTTGATTGCTGATAAAAATTTATTAATTAATGTTTTGTTTATGTAACAATCGTCATTTATACAGATTAAAATGTTTTTAACACTATGCGTTCGCGTTTCTGTTTATGAATCCTTAATTCGCTTCATACTGTTTTTTAACGTTTCACCATCAGCTTATGAAGATTAATAATTCTGAAAATTTTATTTTGTTGACCGCTCACACATCTATCCTTGTAAACGATTGAATAGAGCCTGTGACTATTGTTTTGTCCAAAGCAGAAATAGCTCGATTCAACCTTGCTTACAGGCAAGTAAAAATCTAATATAATAATACATAAAAAACCCAATCAATTTAACTAAACTATGTATGCTTGATTTTTTAAGTTTGCTTTAATTTCACAAAATGTCTGCTGAAAAGCTCAACAGTGAGTTTTAATCAGTTTGAGACTACTTCATTTGTTGATACCTGCACTATAAATTTAAAGCAAAAGTCATAATGTCACGTGGTATCAAATTTATATGAATCTCTGACAATGTATCTCGATCATTACTTTTGAAGTATCAATTAGTGAATTGTGTATATAATATAGCAACATTAAGTTATTTTATCAGAAAGAGTTAAATTCTTAGATTTTTTATCTAATATAATAGATATAAATTCGTTAATTTAATGCCAAAATTATATCGATACAGCATTGTGTTTCAAATCTTAAACGTTTTATTTTTATATCAGTACATATTTATTACATGTACTGCTATCATAGAATGTAAGAGTATTACTTTATTACATAAAAGTTAAAACTAATTATTTTAGCAGACGTAAAATGTGATCCAGATCATAGAATTTTCTAATCTTTATATAAGTTTTAAATTACATTTTTAGTTTATTACAAAGACTTGTTTTTAATCAAAAAGAAATAGTATTAGAGTTTGGTGTTTTTATATTTATAATGAGAATCTTTCAGCTGTCATAATTTTAATGAAAAAGTGTTGGATGTCTTTTAATTTAAGCTTTTAAATAAATTGAATGGATTAAATCATCTTTATGTTCACGTTCATATCTCCTGTCTTTTTTTTTTTAATTTTCAAAAAGATGTTTTGGTTAAGCAGATTAAAATTATTACCTATAATGTGTTTAGTATTTCACTATAGAAATCAAAGTATTTTCTCAATTATCGTTAGCTATATGTTCTAAAATGATGGTTTCCGATAGATAGTTTAAACTTAATTATTACTCCTAAATAAATAGGAAATTAAGAAGTAATCACGAGTTGTGACTATTATATATATTATTCCATTTCTTATCTTTTATAGAATTGTGTAACATTTCACATTTGAATGCAATAAAAAGTTGAACGATTCCCATAAATTGAAATGAAAAACTGTTCTAAATAATAAAACTTCAATTTTTCATGCACAAAGTAAAAATACACACATTTTAAGAAAAAGTTTATTATTGTCTTCATCACAACACTTTATGAGGAGTAAGTATAATAAATAATCATAAAAATGTCGATTAAAACACAATCACATTTGTAATATCAAATCTCTATGCGTACTGCGGATGTATACAAGGCTTCTGAGCATCAATTTCTATCTGCAAATATCGACATACTCAAATTCATTGAATCATTTAAGCAGTAGAAGATTTTAATTTCTTGAGCAGACCTAAACAGAAAACAGAATACTTGGATTCGGAAACAGAATACTTGTCACAATGAAATTAAATTGTACTCGTTACATAAACTTATCAGTTTATTTTAGCTGTCACCCTAGTGCCAGCACATCGGGGTGTTGAAACTTCAAATTTAATAAAAGCTCGTTACGAATATTAATACATTTTCTCCGTTGAACCCCATGATGAGATTTGTTGGGAATTGGTTGAAAACCTTTATGAAATTCTGTATATTCAAGTCTTATTTATGAAATTAACTTTACTGATAGTTAAAAACCATTACGTTATATGTTAAATTACCATTAAGTAAGTATATATATATATATATATATCCTCGAATCTCATGCAGACCTACCAAACCATCACTTACTAAATATCTTTATTGTGAGTGACTGTTAATTACTTAAATACTATATTGTGATTTTATGTGTTAAAATAGTTACCTACATATTCGACAGTTTTAAATCAATATAACTCTGAAATTCGTTTTAGCTACTTGTTCTCAAACACGAATTTAGTAGGTAAACGATCTGGATATTAAAGAGATACTTTAATCTGTTTATAATTTTTTCAATCTAGAAATATTTTTCGCATTGCATACGTGTACGAGTCTCCTAGTATATGCGTGCCAAGATTTTATAAACCGTAATTATTTTCAAAATTCTTAATTTTCTTCCGAACCTATAAAACTTAATATATCACCTATAGCCTTTCCCACAATCTCGCCATCAAATAGCACAAATGTTTTCAGACGCTTTCAGAAATATCATATTACTTGGAATGTCTTTACATTGAGCGATCGCAGTTTCAGCTTGTCCACCAAAAAGTCATTAGCGTTGTCCTTATTCATGTCCTCCGTGTTCCTTAAAGCCTCCAGAAAATTGGGCACCAGCATATCCACCAATGGGAAGACTTCCTCCTCTTGATGGTCCTCCTTGTCCATATCCAACAAGACCATTCACGAGACCTCGGCCTCCCTGCTGGAAGTTGGTGTTGAAACTCTGCTCGGCTGGTCCTCGGGCTGAATTTTGCTTGTCATCTCCAATCATGAAGTTAGGAGATTCTCCCTCCCTCAAGAAAGATTGTCCTTCAGTGGCATGGTAAGAGAATCCTGCAGGAAGGAGTTGACCTTGGTTTCCTTCAGGTTTACGAAGCTCTCCCCCTTGTCTCAAGTAAGCCTGTCCCTCAGTTGCATGGTAGGAGAATCCAGCAGGAAGAAATCCAGCTTGTTCCCTTGCTGCACCATAACCGTTACCTGATCCTTGGTTGGACCCGTAGTTGGGTGCTTGGTAAGCTCCTTGGTTGGAACCGTAGCTGGGAGCTTCATATGCTCCTTGGTTGGAACCGTAGCTTTGTGCTTGATAAGCTCCTTGGTTAGATCCATAGCTAGGTGCTTGGTAAGCGCCTTGAGGAGCTGCTTGGTAAGCGCCTTGGGGAGCTGCTTGGGCTTCTACAGGGGCTGCATAACCAGAAGGGTTGTTTTGTTGGCTTCCTGCAGAGGGTCCGAAGTTCAGGTAGGTGTTTGTGCCTGACTTGGGATCGCCGACTGTGTAAGAAAACTGTCCGTTGTCCTTTTGATCGAAGGTGACCTTCACCTTTTCTTTGCCGACGGTTTGACTGTAGGAAGGAGATAGTACACCAAGTCCGATGGAGAAAGGTTCGTCAGCATTGCAAAAGGCAGCCCCGAGGACTAAGATAACAAGAAGCTGAAAAGATGAAACATTTATAAAGTAAATATAGACGTCCATTAAGTTTATGACATTAAATATGCAAGAAGAAATTGAAACCGCCAAGAAAACAGAGTTTATCGAACAAAAATAGAATCGTAAATCTAAAGTGTGAAAAATCGTCATGCATATTCATTTCAAAAATTTCTATTTTGGTTTGTAATGACAGATAAATGAACTTTTTTTATGCTTAACCACTGGTCACTTTGGTCATCGGCATTTTACTAACCTACTGGGGCTCTTTTTGAGGAAGAATCCAGTGGGTAAGCCCCGTTACTTCTAACAGGGAGAATCAGCAACACCCATAAGCTTACAAATCGTAATTCGAACCCGGAACTACTTAATGGTAAATAAACGCTTTGATCACTATACTAGGAAAGGAGGCTTAGTAAAGTATTAAGTATATAAACTTGAATACTTTAATTTTTAATTCCCTGTTCGACTTTTTCTGAAGGCACTATGCAAAAATTGTTTAAAAAGCTTATTGGCTTAGGTCTATCACTCGATATAAATGTATGTTGTACGTTACATAAATTTGATATGTAAATTTAGTATTATGTCTAATCATCCATCAAATGAGAAATTTAAATGAACCCATTTATTAGAATAGCAAATTAGAGAATCTTTGTATCACAACATTCATCAATACCACAACAGCGCTGACACACGTAAAATATTTATATACCTAGCCCTAACCCTTTGAAGAGATTGAGCAATTAAACAGAGTTATCACAAAATTTACGTTGATTTTCATTAAGTGTTTACAATCATAGTTTTAAGGGTTTCCGTTGATGTGAATAAATTAGAATTATTCAGAATAATTTGAAATTAACCAATTAATTAATTTGTAATCTTATTAAGAACATATAAATCCTAATTATACTTTATAAAATTCTCAAAACCTCGTTAATCAAGAGTTTACTGTATGCCTTCTAGCATATATTCCGCTCAATAAAGCTTTTAATTCCAATTACTTCAAGTAAAACTTGTACGAATATATGAATTAACATATAATAAAAAATATATATATTAAAATAAAGATTTTGATTGATACGAAAGGATAATTGAACCAGTTGTGATACATTGTTTTGTAAGTAAATGATAAATCTTCGCTATCGAGAACATCAAGTAAAAGTGTTCATTTCGAAAATAACGTAATCCGTTCTTGTTGAGTAAATCTATCCTGTAGCTATCGAGCATGAACGTATGGCGTAATACACGAAGTGTAAGAAGCTTAGATCTATTATAGAGAAGATACCTATTCCATCATTTATAAAATGTCATTTAAGGAATTCGAAATTTTTTCTTATTCACATCGAAATGTATCAACATACTGTTAAAACATTAAATAAAGTAAATAATCTTTAATAGTATTTATTATGACTGTCGGAAATAAATTTTTCAAAAAATAAATGCTGTCAAGCAGTTTATTTCACAATGCTAATTAATGACTGTAGCTGATTGTATCTTGAGGTGTGCTGCTCTACAAGATTTTAATTGTAAAACACTCATTATGCAATTACTCGATGAAGTTAAAATGCTTGAGACTATTGAGACTAGAAATGTTCATTGTTACGCAAGGATTCACATCTATCTCATCGTATTAACTGAGCATGCAAAATTGTGTTTTTCTTGTTACGGTACGATGAACAAAAGTAAACTGTTTTAGAATTTAGGTGAAGCGCTAGAGATACATTTTTGAAAGAGATAACAACATTTTACTAAATGTTTGAAACTAAACTTTGCACATGTAAATTCCAATAGCATTTGTTCTATAAGAATATTTATGACTTTATATAGCACTAAATGTGTTTTCGGCCTTAATGATTTTATGCGTGCCAACTCTATCGATGTTACTACATTCATGAGTGAAATAATCTAGCATAGAAAAAGACCTGGGAGTTTAATTACATTAAGTTTAGTATACGACAGTTAATTGTTAATTACTTTTTTTCATTGAACATAAGCGAATATTTATATAATATTACAAACTATCTCTAACTTCCTGGATTAAGAATAAATTGCCTTACTCTAGAAGTAAATATGATTACAAATGTATTTTTTAATCGTTTCACGAAGAAAATAGGATAAAGTAAGCTCAATAGGTTGTTTGGAATTGTCTTTAAATGAATAACAATGACAAAATTTCATATTGAAATATCTCGAATGTATTTTATATTTTTCAATTAGAATTGGGATAACCATTTGGAAAAGTAAGGTAATATTCGTTTATTTTAATGCACATTTATAAATATAGTATTGATTTTCAAACTAAGATACATCTTTCAGAGCATTTTGAAATTAAAAAGTTTCTATTTAAAAAATTACAAGTTCAATATTAAGTGTAACACTACGGTAGTCATAAACATTGAAACAAGAAAAATAGCACTCCGTTAAGTATCCGAAAAAAAAAACTCAGCTATAGAAAGAAAATATTTTTGAATGAAAAGAAATGTAAAACTGAGCACCAATTTTTGCCAGAGTAAAAATCATTTTCATTAAAAAAAAAAGAATTCAAATGCAAAATGCAAAGCTACAAATATTTTTGTGGAGAAAAACAATTTGTTAAATATGCGAAAAACCTGTCATAGAAATAATTTTATATCAGGAGTAAAAATGGAAATTCATACTCTTCTACTAATGGTTATTACAATGCAAAAACATTTTTTATTTGCTCAAAGAAATAAATATAAAACCTAAAAGTATAAATGCATTTTAATTGAAATAAATAAACCATTAAATATGCGAAAACCCTTAGCTGTGGAATTTTTTTAAATTAAGATTAAATTTAGACTAACTATTTTTATTTTCGATAAGGTAAAAATCTCTTCCATTTATGTACTGGAAAGCAACTGTAAAATGCAAAAGCACAAATCTATTCGAGGAAAAACAACAATCTGTTAAATATCCAAAAAACTTCAGTAGTAGAAATAATTTTCAAATAAAACTAAAAACCAAAAATCATGCACTAAATTTTCATGCACATTTTTTCATTTGTGTATTAGAAAAGCAATACAACACATAAAAGTACAAATATATTTGTGGAAAAATAGCAATCGTAACCATCCAAAAAGCCTCCATTGTAGCGATAAAGTATTTTTAAATCAAGAGTAAATTGGAAATTAATCACCTTATTTATTTAAATTTATTCATAAAATTAATTAATGTAAACAAAAATTTCGAGATTCTTCACGAAAATCAAACGTAAATGAAAGTCACCAATCCATGTTTTCCATTCTAAAAGAACCCAAGACAACACAGTGCGTTGAAAATGAGACAATCTATTTAATTGTTGGTAAACTCAAAACTTCCCAAATAGCTTAGCCAAGGAAAAACATCACCACTTTCATTTCGCAACAAAGATCCTTCAATCCAACCGAGTGACTTACCTGATGCATGGTGTTGACAATCAAAGCACTGAACACTTCCTTGTCTGGCGAGTGAGATTAAAAAACACTCACAAAAAGCCGTTAGCAGGTTTTATAGTTTCCTATCGGTCTCGGTATGCCACCGAACAGAACCGGCCTTCGCTTTGGACGCCGACTCCGCCTTTACTTGATCGGAGTGACCCACTTCCAGGATAAACATATTCATTCCTATCGATGCGAGAATGTTTACTCACTAATCCTTTCGGGACTGTACCGGTTTGCAAGACATTCACAAGAAAAAGTGCGAACACCGTTTTGCCATAGTAAAAACTCACCGGGAGTACTTCCATATGTTACAACATGAGGAAGGATCGTGATGGAAACTAATCGTGTCATTTTTGGTATCCTTGTAGGATTTCAAGGACAATTACCGATCGATTTGATTTGCATAGCTCAGATCTTGTTGCGTTTGTGCCACCCTTGATTAAGAGATTAGAATCGCACAAACACACTCTTGTTGAGACTGTTTTATTTTTCAAATTCTTGCATTTTTATTCAAAATGGAATGTGTAACAGGAGAGTATGTGTTTCTTATTTTAAAAGTTTACCTTGCAATGTATTTTATCTAAAATTCTGATTGACTTATTCAGGAGCGGAGGTTGTTTGGCCTTCCACCTTTTTAATGATTTTCTTCATGAGCATCCATCCTCGTAGGAACAGCAAAAGTTGCTTTAACCTTCCAAGTGGTTTTGAAGAAATATCTCGTCCATCAATAGGTGACCTATTTCGCTTATGAAAAGATATTTATGACGAGATTTAAGTCATAAAAATATTACTTTTTTTTATGATGTTGATATCAAGATCTGGTCATGTTTCTTCTAACTATTTAAATTATATCATATAAATATGTATCATATATATTATTAAAATATATCTATCATGTCCATCAAGATCTTGCCAAACTTCCAAGTAGTTTCAACGAGATATCGCGTTCATCATTAGCATAATTGGTTCATATTCAGACCAATTGTGCTAATGATGAGACATCCTTCATCAATATATTTCCAATTTTTCATGATGATGAGGACCCGGTCAGTGTTAAAAACTGACGAGGTATCTTGTCCATCAAGATCTGATCGATATTCAGAAAATGGCAAGATATTTCATCGAAACAACCAATTGTCGTGCGGGCTATATATGGCCCAATTGGGGGTGCCATTGCCCCGGAGGGTTGGACTTCTTCATACATGACACATCCGTTTTACAGGAAGGTCCCTTTCACACATTCATTCACTCACACATATCGTAATTTAGATCCCAATCAGAGGCCGATAACCCCCTGATCAGGTTCCCACAGAGGTATTGATTTGGTATGGGAACATGGGGGACTTTGTGACCACGACCTATTTAATGTGCCCCAGCCACCATTAGCGAACACGACGGTCTTTAGCCAGGTCTAAGCGCCGATCTCGCAACCATCAGAATTGAAGGATCGGTCGAGGACAGAACCCACAACCCTTCCGATGCGAACCCGACGCTCTTCTGACTGAGCTACAGCGGCTCACTGAGATAGTTAAATCATAGATTTGACATTCTAGAAGAACCAAGGCATTTCCGTACAATATAGGTATTGGTATACAGTATAGGGTCTTTGACATTGTGTAATATATTATTTCTGTATCTTCTATATCCTATTGATACTTGTATTGTTCAATATAGGTACCAATGCGACATGGTGGGTACCTATGCTATATAATATAGGTTCTCAAAATTCTACGTTGCATAAAATGAGAGGATGAAATAAAAGTTTATTCATTCCTTTTCTCGGTTAAAAAAAGTTGACCTAGCTAGTTTGGTATGAAGTTTGTGATGATCATAAATCATATTTATATGTTCAGTTGAAGAGTTCTAGTCGTTAAGAGCATCAGATGGAAAATGGAAGTGAACTGACTATGAGGATGGAACTGATGTGGGCACGCTTCGAAGAAAGATGTTCTGGTCATGCATCTATGCTTTTAGAGCCCCTAAACACTGTGTGTGTGTGTGAATAAATCCCATAAATATTCAGTTTTTATAGCAATCGCGGAAATGTTTATGGCAATTGCTCTATTTAATGGTGAATTCGTGAATTTCCTAAATTAAGGATGTCAATTTGATTTGCATCTTTACTTCATTAATGTCTTGCGGATTGTAAGCTGTAGGAAGGAACAAGAAAGCAAATTAAAACGAGCAAAAAATATATCAAACGAGAGTTGAGAGGAACCACATAAGAATGAAAACAAGCAAAAGAGGAAGACAAACTTAAGAAGCTGGAGAAAGCAAAGACAAGAATTTCCGGCGTTGAGAAAAAAAGTGAAACGATAATTCAGATGATTGTGTGCCGTAATTGAGGATGATTTGTCCCCAACGATGAACTTTGACTCAGATTTATTATTTGCATCACCTGGAGTCAAGAATACAATAGATCGTATTGTTGTAAAAAATTATAAATACGCTATGGGCGTATAATTTTTGAAACGTGTTTAATGTTACACAATGTAGCGATAAACCATTTGAACTTCTTAAAAACATGCGCTCTTGAGATTTGATAGCTGTTTTTCATATAAAAAATTATCTAATGCCATACGGTAGGGAATATTTTGAATTTCTTATCTATGCCAAGTTTTGTGTTTAATGATAATTATGTTTTTATATTTTGTGGAAAGGTAATATTTTCATTTGTTAATTTATTTGGTTAATTTATTTAATGTATTTAATTTGACATAAAGTTGAAATAATAATTTTTCCTTTGATGGAATTCATTCCCTCAACCTTCTCCTATTTATCTTTCAGAAAGAAAACAGATTATTCAGTTACCTCAATCTGAAATCTGTATTCATTATTCAAATTTATTCCACGCATGTTCGGAAGTTTATTTTTAAAAAATATGCTTCGGCTTTTTCTGCAATGCAACACAGACATAGTTACCGCTATTCTGAATAAATGTTTTGTTTTCCAATCATATACATTTCAACATTTTCAAAGGAGTTTCAGTGAAGAGTGTAGAGTAAAAACCTTTAGGCAACACCTAAAGCTACTTGGGATTACAATATCTAAGACCTGTGATCTTGAAATAAGTTCAGATGCCAGAGTTCTGTTTTTTTTTTTTTTTTATTTAGAAGGTGAGTTCCGCAATATTTCTCATGAAGAAACCACGCTTTAAGAACCATTAATGAAACAGAGTAGAGTAATCAAATCCCAGGATAAAAATGCTTGAACAAATTGATGAAATACGCATTCGCAACTCATAATACTCATTGCAAATTAAGCAAAATTGTAATGCAGAGGACATAAATATAGTTGTTAATCCTTTCTATCGTTCTAATTATTTGCCAAACAGAAACTTAAGAAAACTTTATCGTGTAGTTATTGCACAATGGTAAATTATATGAGCTTTTTGTAATCCAAATTCTGTATTCATAACTTATTAGAACATAAATTTTTTTTTAATTGTTTTGCATTAATGTTATTGACTAATGCCATTCGTTTATTCGCTGGGAACATAGACTGCTCTCGAATATTTTCCCTGTGCACAGTTAAAAACTACTTGGGCATTCGTCCAAATGTTCACAAGACATGCTGTCCTAGGATGCACAAATTAGTATGGGAAATCAGCGAATCCTGTTTGATGGAGAGGAGCCCTAAGACAGTAAAGGCCAGTAATCGATTTGAACTTGGCAATCTCTTCCCATCGAGGAGAGTCCATGACAATGGAAATGTTACTACCAATGACGTTCCATGGGTTTTTCCGTTAGGGACTGCTACAAATTATTTCCAGTGGATCAGTTTGGTATTCAGTATTGGCGAATGAAGAGCCTTAGTCTTAGAAAACTTCTGTCCTACCATAGCACCTTTTGTAGGCCAAAAAATGTGGTTTTCATTACCCCCATTACCACTACAATATACAGGCACGCACTGCAGTGATATTCTATACTAATGCCCTCATCTCTAACATCCGTGGACCATCGTGTCATTGATCTTTCGACAGTATTTGAAGTTTTGCCTTTAATAATAAAACTATTTTGTATAAAAACCCATATTGTAATAACAGGTAATAAAGAAGATACGAATGCTAAGGATTCATAGCTAAAATTTTTGGGATTGATTCCGGTGCGTCACCAATACCTCATTGAGTTGCTCCAGTGCAACTTTAAGTCAACTATCGCTTTTTATTAATATATAGTTATTGAAAAACAAGTTATCCTAAGTAAAATGAAAAATGTTCTTAAAAATGTTTTTCTGTTTCTGCCATGCAAAATGGACAAACTCAACAATTATTTGTTTTCCCAACTGGCAGTAAAGCTGAATTTGAACCATTTTTTTAATGATCCTGATATTCCATCTCCAGAAACTTTAAAGTTACTTGTAGTTCGTTGCAAACCAATCTCTCTCTGGGCGTATGAGAACACCAATGATTCCAAATACAACTTTCAACTATTGGATGTGCCTTAGATGAGCAACGCCAATGATTCAACGCATCCTTAGATGGCAATGCCTTAGATGTAAAATGCTGATTTAATATCATAAGCTTATTTCACTGACATAGCTCAAACGTCCCTAACATGAACATACTTTAAAATATGCAATTTGCTAACTTATTACTTATCAGGTACAAACGAACCATAAGAACCGATTCATTACTTGTAGAAATATCGAGAATTACTGAGATAGAGAGGTTAATCTATTCCCAATCGGATAATAATTATATTATTCTAGATAAAAGTCCACTGCACCAAAGAACTGACCCGGTACAGAACGTGATCCCGCAGTTATTAACCTAGCTTTTCCTATTCCAAAAACGTATCCCACCGGGTCAAAAAGCATTGAGCATAATGCCACTAATGAATGCCAGCCAGAAAGATGTAAACATAATTTTAAAACCGGCCGAAATCCCAAAAAACAAATTACGCGGAAAGGAGTTTTTTGTGCCCACTGCACTTCTTCAAACGCAGTTGGTGAGGGTAGACCCGATGTCGCGATCCATCAGGCGTAGCGGGAGAACTCGCAGTAAGCCAGTCTAATGGTACTGGCGATTAGTAAACTCGAGTACTTTCTAAAGTTAAAAGTTTCCGGGTTCGGGATTCTTGAAGCGGAAAACAACGTATCGCTATCGAATACTACGATCTGAGCGAGTGTAAACAAAGGATTTACTAATAATGATGCGAATTATGTGAGCACAAGTGCTTATACGGAGGACCGTGTGAAAGCTTTTAGAAGCAGATGAAACTATCGATTTAAATCTGAGAACGTTTTTATAATTTAATTTTCATTTTTTTTAATGTGTAGTAAAAATCCAGTCCAGAGTCGGAAGAAAGTTAAAAGTTCTTTGCCGAAAATTAAAGCTTCAAAACAGTAAAAGATAAAAATGAAATGATAAACTGGTCTAGTTTTTTTGTGAAAACTATGTAACGCTATCGAATACTACGATCTGAGCTGATGTAATAAAAGGATTTGATAATTATGATGCGAATTGTGTGTGTGAGCACAAGTGTTTATACGGAGGACCGTGAGAAAGTTTTTAGAAATAGTTCAACAGTCGATTTAAATCTGAGAACGTTAGTTATAATTTAATTGTTACTTTTTTTTGGAATGTGTAATAAAATACCAGTGCGGAATATAAAAAAAGGATAAAACATTTTAGCCGAAAATTAAAGTTTCAAAACATAAAATGATGAAAATAAAAATGAAATGATAAACTGTTCTAGTTATCTATCGAATACTACGATCTGAGCGGGTGTAAACAAAGGATTTGTTAATTATGATGCGAATTGTGTGAGCACAAGTGTTTATACGGAGGACTGTATGAAATTTTGTTGAAATAGTTTAAATGATCAATAAACTGGTCTAGTTATCTATCGAATACTATGATCTGAGCGGGTGTAAACAAAGGATTTGTTAATTATGATGCGAACTGTGTGAGCACAAGTGTTTATACGGAGGACTGTATGAAAGTTTGTTGAAATAGTTTAAATGATCAATTCAAATCTGATAACGTTATTTATAATTTAATTGGTAGTTTTTGGAATTTGTAGTAAGAAGCAGTGCTGAGTAGTAAAGAAAGATAACAAAATCTAAGCCGAAAATTAAAGTTTCAAAATTTAAAACCAATGAAGTTGAAAATGAGGTGATAAACGGGTCTAGGTTATTTCGCGGTGGAACAAAACGTTCACCATCATCAAGAAGAAAGATATTAACCAACCTTATTTGTAATTCTTGAAGCATTTAATGAAGTGCAGTAGTATAAAGCGATTATTTATATGTACTTTGTAGGGGAGATATGTGCAAAATATTTATAAGCAAACAAGATATGTGTAGTACTCTATTGTTGTTGTTACTAATCCTCCAGTGTCTGACGAAGTTGGGCAAGGTCCATAAGTCCATTGACTCCCAGAAAATCAAGCACACTGAGGGGGTCAGTGTAAATATCCTCTCTAAAAAGGCCCATGCAGCCAAGATGCGCTCAGCAGTGGCCGGCACTTGGTAAATGTGGCGAAAATCTTTTCTTCCTCACTGTACGAAAGGCTCTTGAGATGACCACTACCAAGACGAGAGAGAGCAGACTTGGAGCTTTTGTCACAAGCAAGGGACAGCATCAGTCCAGGTTTTTTACCCAGATACCAATGGTGAACAGAAGGCTCCAGCCACTTCGTCATTAAACGGGATCTTTCCGGGAAAAGAGTTCCAGGTAGGTGAGTGCAGAAGAAGAGGCAGTGGGAAGTCCGCAGCTTTCCTTTGCGAACGTGTCTGCCATTTCGTTGCCATGAATGTCCACATGGGAAGGAATCCATGTGCAGAACTCTTCACAGAGACATCTACCGGATCCAATTCAACTCGATCCGTTGTACATACTTCACTAACCAGTTATGGCTAGAAAATAAAACGGGAACTTGAGTCATTTTCAAGTAAATGTATGCAAATATATTTGCAGGAGAAAATTTAAAAAAATGTTAGAGTTAAGAAGGCTTCATACAACGCTAAACGAGACAGGGCATTAGGAACAATGCTTTTCATCCAAGTAATGTACGAAACAAATGCCAGGCACATTGCGTCATTCGCCATTTGGCACTTCAAAATACTTCTGTACACTTTCATTAAAATTACTAATTGCAGAGCCCTTATCATATTTCTGAACCGTCATATCTTGTTTAATTACATGAAATAGTCATGCGAGTAAGCAATATTGCATTAAAATAAGTACGAACGCAGACAGTATGCCCAGTAAGGAAACGAAACGCCACAACTGAAACGTTCCTTGCAGAACCTTCCTTTCTGGGCCGACGTCTCAGAAAGGAATCGAAGAAAGAAGACATTATCAAGATTTTTATCCTTGACAGAAGACGCCTTTTATAGGTCTGAAAAACTTTATTTAAAGTTTCGAAGTGTAAAAGGGCAAAGAGTGTCTTTTAGGTGATTGTGGTTCCCCATTTTGGGGAGATAGTCTATTCTTCCATTTCGAGGCACGTCACAATGAGTAGGGATCCATTGAAGCACCAACATATCAGCTAGTAACACATCAAAGTAATGAAAAGCAACAGAGTGGCTCATTTTCCATGCAGATGAGACAATGTACAGTAATAGCCTCAGTTCCACGCAAATGAGGTTATGTAGAGCAGCAGTCTCAATTCCAAGTAAATGTACTGTAAGCCAGCATAGATCAGAAACGTGCAGATCAGGTATCAAGGAGGATGATTAATCTCCTACAGCCATCACCGCTCTTCTGCACAGCCCAGTTATGCATCAACGTTGACATCGCAAATTGATTGACCCCCTATTTTTGTCCTAAAGTTTCTTGATGTGTGTGTTTGTGCATTTTTAATAAGCATTAGCTCGAAGTTTCCCCTTGGAAGGAATTTGTAAATTGGATAAGGTAGAGAAAGCGTGTTCGTAGTGTAATTGCTTTTACTGAATGTAAAAAGTTTCTATGATTAAATAAGAGACAGACACTCTCTGGAAATGCTTGGTAGGTATTTTAATTAACCTCAGACTGGAACAACACAGCTGACTATTGGCGACGGTCTGAGATTCAGTCCGAAGGAATCCGTGGATAACATGTAATTTTAAATACCGGTCAGATGACGAGGTAACAACACTTCAGCTGGTACCCCTCTCGAAACTTTAACACCATGTTACATTCTTTATTATGATTTTATGTTTGAAGCAACGTAAGAAATACTTTTCTTGGTTGTAAATGTATGTTAAACTTTCAGTAAGTATCTAATTTTCCACCTAAGCCGACAAATGAACTTTAAACACCTTTAAACTTATTTTTGGTAAGATACATTTTCAATATTTTATAGTAAACGTGCAGAAAGTCATAGGATAGCAGTATGCAAATTTACAAGTGGCGCTCGCATCTTGTTAAATTAGCATAAATGGTCAAATGGTTATAAGTGCTGTCTGTTGAACTCTTGAATGTCTTGTAAAACGTTTAATAATGTGATAATTGGTAATTTTAGTTAACGTCGTACTAGAGCAACACAACGGGCTATTTACGACGGTCCGGAATCAGTCCCTTAAGGGAAAGATTCGGGGACAACACCTCGTAATTTTGAACCACGGTCAGATGACGAAGCAACACCTGAGCTGGCACCCCACTCTCCAAACTTCCACGCCAACCCAACGTGAGGACTTTCGGCCACGACAGATTTAAGGTGCACCAGCCGCCTCTACACCATACGTTTACAAACATTCATGCCCGGACCCGGATTCGAACCAGGAACCTTCCGATCTAGAGGCTAACACCTTAACCACTATACCGGTTGGTCGGCTAATAATGTGATAATGTCTATCTGATGAAAATTAATCGATTTGGAACATGGAATGATGTTTGAAACTCGGCCCATTGGGCATAGCATTTCGGAAACTGAGACTTCGAAGATTTCTCACACCACAGTGTTAACGGTGTTTCTAGAGTTCCTCATGAAAAGAAATGTTTTCTACGAGTGACAGCAATGGCCGGCCACGTCTGTTGAATGATCTAGACCAGCGGTGTCTGAGTTGAAGCTTCCGTGCTAACAGACAAACGACACTGCGTGAACTGACTGTCGCACGTTTTTGGGAATGGCAGCAGAAGAGACTCGAGTGCCTTTACTCACAACACATCCTCGGCTTCAGTGCCGCAACTGAGCTCACAAACACATGCATTGGACTCTAGATGACTGGAAGAAGCTAGCGTGGTCCAATGAGTCATGTTTCCAGTTGGTACGACTTGATGGTCGAACTCGGGTGTGGCGAAAACCCCACGAGGGTATGGATCCAACTTGTCAACAAAGACCCTGTACAAGTTAGTGGAGGTTCCATAATGGTGTGGGGAGTGTTTATCTGGCATGAAATGGGTTCTCAAGTCAAATTGAAAAGAATCATTGTCAGGAAATCGCTATGTTCAGTTACTTGATGATCAGCCCTTTATAAACTTCCCTTTACCCAAAAAACATGGGATGTTCCAGGATGATAATACCTCGTGTCATCCAGCCCATTTTTTTCATGATTGATTTGAGGAGCATTCTGCACAATTCCAGTACATTATTTGGGTCACCTAAATTGCCAGAATGAACGACGTGGGGCATATTTGGAATATGATCGAAAGAACCATTCATGCACAAGATCCAGCAACTACTACATCCACACAATATGGGCGGCTAACAAGTCAGCATGGTCTGAACATCTCTCCTGAAGACGTATGCTGACTAGTCAAATCCATGCCATGTTAAGTTGCTGCGTTTAGCTGAGCTAAAGGAATCCTTACACGATATTAGAGAGGTATCCCATAACTTTTGGCACTTCTGTGTGTATTTGAAATTTTGTCAAAGATATTTTTATTTATACCTTGTACAATTTCCAATTTTTATCCGAAGCCTCCACATTATGACACATCTCACAGGTGATATTTTAATAAGAACAATTGTGTGTAATATTATTGAGACAATGATGAAGATATTCCGTATTTATTTATTGATTTTAGAAATCTGGAGATAGTATAATTTTCATTAACCAGATAATTTTATTCTGTCCTATATTGCAGAACTACTTTTGAATATTTCAAAATAAAAACTGGTAAAGTACGATATTTTCACCCTCCTTCATTATTTGCTTGTGAACAATAACACATTTATCACGAGAAGTTAAGATTCATAAAAAATATAATTTTAAATTGTTAAACATATGACATATCTTAGATATTTTTTACATATTAAAAGAATGAAGACAAACTAAGGTGCTAATGGGACAGTAAATATGGCATAAAATAACCATATTTACTACTTAAAAAAATAAAAACTGTCGACAGACACTATTATAAAATGCTATAAACATTCATTCCCATCTGTATAAAGGACTTATTTCATTATTTTTATGAACTTCCCCAAAGTCACTGACATTTGAAGCGTTTAAAGTATGAACTCATTGTTACTTAACGTGACAATTAAATGCAAGTTCTTTACAGATATGAACAAAAATACAGTTGAAATATCAATTCAATAAATGCGTTTTCGAAAACAAACATGTAAAGTATTCATGCATTTTCTTTTCTTTGCATTCTATTAGATTTATTTTCACCATAAAATAAAACGTTGCACACCAGCGATTGTACACAATATCTTTTGAAACTGTTCTCAATGACCTGTAAAGTCGAGAAAGTTAAAGTCTAATTTATTGACTACAGAAATTTACAATTTTCGCCAGTTTATGACTTTGAACAATGCCAGAGTGAAGAGAAAATTGAAGTGCATCCAGCTGTCGCTATCGTTATTTTAACCTTTAAACAACCATTTTTACAAACTCTGTAAGATTGGAAAGTTGTACAAAATTTAAAATTTAGTTTTAGCCCATCAATTTATTTTTAAATTTAATTTTAGCCATCAATTCGTTTCTAAATTTAATTTTACCATCAATTAATATTTTAATTTAATTTTATCATCACTTTTAAATTATAACAAACTTTTCAACTATTAGATAAGCAAGGAAGTTCATGCCGTCTTTGTCCAATAGAGATAAATGGCACTTTAAAGTGGATCTAACAATACTTTATTCCGACAATCTAGTCGACTCCGGCTTCTACTAATTTTTCAAGCAGCTTGTTCTATTTCTTTTTCGTAAACGTTATTCACTCTGTCTCAAGAAAAGTTCTTCAACTCCTTTTCGACTTATTATTGATTTTGGAATCGCTGATTACGTAAATAATTGTCTCTTGTCAAGAAAAGATAGCAGTCCGAAGGTGAATTATCTGGGGAATATGTGGATGTGGTAGACGTTCCCAGCCATATCTGGTAATTATTTCCTTGGTCGCTAATAGTGTAAGTGGTCTGGCATTGTCCTGGTAGAAGAGAACTTCTTCTCTGTTAACCAATGCTTGAGGCTCAACGAAACTGAATCTCGTTGCAACTGTACTGAGTAGATTTCAGGTGTAATAGTTTTCATATTGGGCAGAAGCTCAAAGTGAACAATCCAGGTGGCGGTCCACCAAAAGCATAGGAATACCTTTTGTTGGGGGTTCTGGAGTTTACCATCAAAGGCTTTGAAACTTTTGGTGGTAAACTGTGGTGATAACGCTCCACGTTGTATTGTATCAATTTTTCATCGCATGTCAGTAAGTGGTCCCTAAATGGTACGGTTCTATATCATGACAACAAATAGTTAGTCACGAGAGCTTGTTGGTTGCTCTCCTTTTTAGAGGAACTGTCATGCTCAGCTTCCATGATTTTCCAAGCCGATGCAAGAGTATACGGATATTTGCATCGCTCACATAAAATTATCTAAAACTAACGTAGGACGGAGCATATATATTTGCACTTACAAGTCAAAAAGAACAGCATGCAGCTCTAGACTACAGATGAAATATTTAAGGCGGCTACATAACTAATGTAAGATCGAACATATCTTTAAGTTTGCAAAGAAATGAGATGCGTTCGCATAGAACATCTTACAACTCTAGACTACAGATGAAAGATTGAAGGCGGCTACGTAACTAATGTTAGATCGAACATATCTTTAAGTTTGCAAAGAAATGAGATGCGTTTGCCTAGAACATCATACCACTCTAGACTACAGATGAAAGATTGAAGGCGGCTCCGTGATTAATGTAAGACGGAGCATATATTTAAGTTACCAAATAACTGAGATGCGTTCTCCTAGAACATCAGACAACTATAAACTACAGATGAAAAATTGAAGGTAGAAGCTTGAATCTGCACAAAAAAAAATTTAATTTTATGACATAGTACACCTTTTTGAGCAAAGCACAACTCAAACGCATTTACAGAAAGACGAAAAGATTACTAATTTCTAGCATATGTAATTAAGCAATTTGAAATTCCTGTATTCAATTGTGTATTGTGCGTTATAATATATTTAATTTTAATGATTGTACCTAGATATGTCCTGATTTGATTTACGCAAACCAAGAAATTAAATTTTTAGTGTTGTAATTGGTAATTTTTAATTAACATTGTACTAGAGCAACACAATGGGTGTTTGACGACGTTCCGGGATCAATCCCCTAAGGGAAAAATCCGAAAATATTTTTGCTGTGAATTGTTTAAGAAATGCACAAAAATTGTAGTGAAAAAATAAATAATTGCGCCAATTTAGCTGGAAAGACAACCAAAATTGACAAATGGCATGTGTTAAAAGCGTCAAATAATCACCTATGTGTATAAATAAATCACCGTTCTAAATTAAACTTGTTAATAGGAAAAAAGTAAACATTAAGAGTTAATCGGCAACATTCATCGCATGTTTTGAATAAGTCTGACTTTTCACGCTTTGTCTCTCTTGAACTCCTTAATGTCACGTGTGAGTAAATCGGCCAACACGTGAAGGATTTGACACATTTTGGTGTCAGATTTGAGTACGATCGGTGTTAAGGATAGCAATGCTGGTGAAAGTATAAATTGCAATTTTAAAGTACCGAAAATCGAAGTTCTAAGGCAATCGGGATTTTTAAGGAGACGTGTACGAAAGTGCTTACTTTCGTTTCAAAGAAGACTGAAACTACTGAATGCTATTTTAGTTTTTAAGCAAAATCCATTTACCAATCTGCGTACTTTTATTTTTATATAGAAAAGAGAAAAGGCAACTCTTGGAACAAGACATACTTAAAATTATAAATATACAAGCAGAAATACTCGTCGTTGCATTAAAAGTCGATTGAAAGTGACCAGAATATAATCACTTTTCTTAATAATAGAAAAATTCAAGAATCATAGAAAATGCAAGTATAATAAAAATAAGCGAGCGAAAAAAAATGTACAACTCTGACAGTTTTACAGCTTTTACAATTTACATTGGACAAAATACGCGTGTGAGTGTAATCAAATTCATATACATCTTTATACAGTGTAATAAAAGCAAAAATAAGTGAAAGTGACTATTGCAGTGGTCAATTTTGAGTTTTGCAATGATCGTGAATGTCCTTTAAGTTCCTTTAATGTAAAAATGACTAACTTACAGCGTATTATTGCACACAGTTCTCCTATCAAGATTTTGTGACTAGTAGGTTATTGGGCCAGGAATGTAGTAGTTCCTAATTCCATCACCTCTATAAAAGGATGAAAAATCATACATGAACAATTTTCATGAGTACATGATCAATGGTGGATCAATGGATTTCATGAGTACAATCATACATGAGTATTTCAAGCAAATAATTTATTTATTTTTTAAATCCTATTGCATTTGTAAAATAATAGCTTGCTTCAAAATTAAATGCATTCAATACAGAAAACCAAAATTAATCGATCTTTTAAAAAACGTTGAGGTCAATTTACCCTTTAAAAAAATCTCGACTTTCAACGAATGTTTTAGATAGCGAAGTTGTATAAGAATGGTTTCAAATATTAAAGTAAACAACCCCAATTTTCTGTCAAAAAATTCTTTCAACTTTTCAAGTGTCCAGTTAGAATCAGTTATAAACGTGATATTATTTCAAAATAAGCTATTTTATTTAAAATTTGCTTTACGAAATATTGGGATTCCGTTATACATCGATTGATTTCAGAAGATTCGTTCTGCTGTCAATTCAGAATATTTGGTTTCTAAATGGAAATCGCGTATATATTCAGAATAGTGATGGCAATTAACTAACGTGAAATATTAACTAAATTCAGAATAGTGATGGCAATTAACGACTGGAGAATCACCACACTCTTCAAACTTCCACACCAGGCCAATGGGAGGACATTTGCTCTTTCATGGCACACATACCCTTTGCCTCAAAATATGTCTTTTTGTCGTTTAGGCAACGTTTCTTGTTTAATCTAATCCAACATTCCAACACAATAATCATTCCAACCTGTCTTCTGTTGTCAGAAACAGACGTCCACCCCACATCGAGTTTTCCTAGTGGAATTCGTGTAAGAGGGCAAACTAGGAAAGAAAATGGCGCGTTGAGGAATAATTTAGTTAAATATATTCCGTTCTACGAAGTACTGAACTTTCTGAGAGGTTGACATGTGTAGTTCAATCTCGCACTCCATGACCTTCTAACCGTTTTCTGATTTTGACCAATAGATTCTTCCTAAAAGATTCTATTCTATGAAATGAACCAATAGATTATTTACAAAGCATTCTATTCTACAGAAAAGGTCAATCAAAGTGTGAGAATTCTATTGGAAGAAAATGACCAATGGAATGCTTCCGCATATTTAGAAATGGTAGGTATGGTATGTACTTTAACCAACGTCACATTGGAGCAACACAAGGGACTCTTGGCGACACTCCGTTATCGAACCCGAAGACAAAGCTCCGAGGACGACACCACGAAACTTTGACAAACGGTCAAATGTCAATGCCATCTCCTCAAACTTCCATACCACGCCAACGTGAGGACATTCGCTCTTTCATGGCACTCATCGACGTTACCTCAAAATGTGTCCCTTTGTCGTTTAGGCAACGCTTTTTGTTTAATCTAATCGGCGTTGACCAATCAGCTAACGAAAATCAGTTTAGGAATTCATTCTTTAGAATATTTATTTTCAAAGTGCTGAAATGTTATTCGAAAATGAAGCTAAGTGATATGTTCAGAAAAAGCATTAGAAATGTTCAGCTGGTAGAAACCCCGCCGATATTTAGTTTGACGCAAAATTAATGAAGAAATGTTCGCTTAACCAGTCAAAACAAGAGGAAACTCACCGTTTTTAGTTCACTTCATACCATAAACATTCTTTATAGTTATTAATAAAACCAACCATTTTTTTCGTCAATTTTAACGTTTAAAGGAGAAAAAAAGCACTCGTCTGAACTCTTTTACGGGCCATGGTAGACCAGTTGAAAGAGCAATGCATTACCAACCGGAGAGTTGTGAGTTTGAAACTGCGACCAGCCGAACACCGTCGTGTACACGGGAACTGGTGCACGTTAAATTCGCCGCGGCCTCAAATCCTCTCTTCGGCGTGGCGTGGAAGTTTGGAAAGTAGTGTTTCAAATGGTGGTTGTCCGCGTCTTATGACCGCGTTTCAAAATCACCAGGTGTGTTCTCGGATCTTTTCCTTTCGGCGTGGTGTGTGTGTGTGAAAGTTTGAAGAATGCCAGCTCAAGTTTGACCTCGTCATCTGACTCTAATCCAAACGTACGTGGTGTTCTTATGGGATCTTTCCCTACGGGGATTGATCCCGAATCCTCACCATTACCCCGTTGTGTTGCTCCAGTGTGACGTTATTAAAATACCTACATATATATAGGTAATTTTTTGGTAATTTTTTTAGTTAACGTCGTACTAGAGCAACACAACGGGCTATTGACGGCGGTCCGGGATCAGTCCCTTAAGGGAAAGATCCGAGGACAACACCTCGTAATTTTGAACCACGGTCAGATGACGAAGCAACACCTGAGCTGGCACCCCACTCTCCAAACTTCCACGCCAACCCAACGTGAGGACTTTCGGCCACGACAGATTTAAGGTGCACCAGCCGCCTCTACACCATACGTTTACAAATATATATGCACTGACCCGGATTCGAACCAGGAACCTTCCGATCTAGAGGCTAACACCTTAACCACTATACCGGTTGGTCGGCTCATATATATAGGTAATGGTAATGGTAATTTTAGTTAACGTCGTACTAGAGCAACACAACGGGCTATTGACGACGGTCCGGGATCAGTCCCTTAAGGGAAAGATCGAGGACAACACCTCGTAATTTTGAACCACGGTCAGATGACGAAGCAACACCTGAGCTGGCACCCCACTCTCCAAACTTCCACGCCAACCCAACGTGAGGACTTTCAGCCACGACAGATTTAAGGTGCACCAGCCGCCTCTACATCATACGTTTACAAACATCCATGCCCGGACCCAGATTCGAACCAGGAACCTTCCGAACTATAGCATATATATAGTAACTGAAAGAACACTGCATTATTTTGGTTATCTGTGACCTTTTCAAGCCCTTAAGGGGACCGGGAAGACTCTATCTCCTCCATGTTAAATTCACGAAATTCAAGACCCTTTTTCTCAATAACTATAATAGTAATCAACACAAAATTTTTATGGTGGTTAGACTGATATGTTATACAAACTTCAACAGCTCACTTTTTTTTTATTTAAAATTTTTTTAATTTTATAGAAATTTTTAACTGAATATCACTTTTTAGATAGCATTTTTCAACACATTTAAATTTCTAAAAAAATTCAATTTTCAAAAAATCAAAAAATGCCCGTGTTAAAATCTTTAGAGATATAACACAAATATGTCATAAAAATATTAAGTCATTATGTTCAGTAGATTCTGAGAAAATGGGGCATGAAACTTAAAAATCTAAGTTTTGAGAAAAATGGATTTAAACATTTCAAATGAATTTTTATAAATAATTTTACATCTAACCTTAATGAAATCCTGATTTATATAAAGGGTGATCTCTTTCATTTTTAATACATGTATTTTCAATTTCTTTTTATGCTTTTCTTTCTATGGCGGGCCTTTTTACTGTATTCGGAGA
Organism: Metellina segmentata; assembly: GCA_947359465.1. Classification (NCBI taxonomy): domain Eukaryota; kingdom Metazoa; phylum Arthropoda; class Arachnida; order Araneae; family Tetragnathidae; genus Metellina; species Metellina segmentata. The sequence goes on from OX375875.1 coordinate 36,129,914, forward strand.
GTTTTCGCTCTCCATCGATAACACGGTCTTAGTCCAGTTTTCTCAAAAATTTGTATAAAATGGCAGCCTGGATTGATTTTAACTCTAGATAATGTATAGCACTTTATAATATTTCCACTGTTGCAGCAGGAAACAGCATCAAACACTCCCAGTTTTAAAGTTTGGATGGTTACAAACACATTTTTTGGAACGCGAGTCCAAATCACATTGTTCACCGATTCATTTGGGTTTTGAGTCTTTCCGTGAACACATTTTTTCAACAATTCTGAATTCGCCAAGTCTCTGAAATTTGATTTAATTGTTTTCAAAATGTAGGCAGTATAAGGCAAGGCAATATGTGTGTGTTTATCATGGTAATATACATCACTTTTAGCTACAGCACGTTGAAATTTCCACCAGCTTTCATTCCCAACTGGACAAAGACCGTGATTTGGATTTAAGTTACTTGACAGTAAATAAAAATATTCTGCCCAGACAGATTGTTGCATATTGTGCAGAAAACCAACATTTATCCTTATTGCTAGTCCATAATAGATCAAATGTCATGTCTCAGAAAGTGCTAACTTATATCGCATGGTAAAATTAATAAAAATAGTTAGAAAAAAACTAAATGATTACAGTTAACTCTACTGTTACCAGATTATCGAAAATAATTTGAGTAAAGTAAAGTAAAAAATATAATATACATTGTTGAGCAACAAAGATTAGAAATGTCCACAAACGGTTTGTTTACATTTGAAAGGCCGTGTCAGATGTGAAGTGCTTATTGGAAACGTGCATAATTTTCAAACTTCCTCTTATTCTATTACCTAGTGTGATATATCATTGGAAAGAGGAGATTTTGAACTATATAAAGGAGCAATAAAATAGAAATTGATTTTTTAGTCGAATTTTGCTTTCCCGGTCCCGATAAGTGAGTTTGTGCGAGTATACACAACTCAATATTTCGACCATTGTGTTGCCCTATTCGACGTTAATTAACTACCTACCCACTCAACTCCCTTACTAAAATATAAGTTAAAAAGTACAAAAGTGTTTACTTTTAGACAGTATGAACATCCTTTTAAAATGCATGAAAACTGCTTTTAAAATGCATAAAAACTTGTGAATAAAATAACACGAAAGTTGATTTTTTAAATAAGAATGATTTTTATTAATAATTTTTCAGGCCAGAATATCAATCAAAAGATTTATGAAAAATCATTCGGGTTCAGATGTATTCTAACATTTAAAAGTGTAATGTAAGTAATAATTTCGGTGTTTGTTCTTCATAGAAATAATATAATGCAATCATATAAATTATCTGATTTTCCTATTGCGTATCGAATCTTCAAAAGCGTTTTTCTCGATTTTGTAGATTCGTGACTGCATGGCGTGGCCGATATGATTTAAAAGCAGTTCCTTTAATTCTTTCCTTCGAATTTCACAATATAAATGTTCTGCTTCTGCTACCAAAGCAATTATACGTCAGTTTTGCAATTTTATTTAAGAAAATCTGCTTTCTAATATAGCACGACGAATACTTAACGAAATCGAAACCCTCACCACAAGCACTCTCAAAGGAGAAAAGCCATTTGGAACTGGTATGCGATACATTCTTTTTTCCTTTGTTTTCAGAGACATGGCGCTGGATCTCGTTTTGGTGTCGACAACACCCTTACAGTCAAGGTTAAATTGTAACGAAAAAAGAAAGAGCTTTGGGTTTCGCGGAAACAGATCTGGTATTTCCTCAACAAAAAGAAGTGAATACCATAACTGTCGTACAACGCCTATGACATAAAAGGAAAGTAACTGAAACTTTTCCTGCAATATTTAATCTAGTGTGCTAATTTCTGCTTACTTAGTCTGATAAAAAAGTATCCGATCTTTGCCCAGAAAAGTAAAGCTAGTTAACATATTTAGTAAAGTTGCGCTGTTTTATCACTTTCAAATATATCCTTTATGTGACATGATTTCAGGGCAAGGCTTGTACAAATGCATCATATCACAACTGGGCCTGGCCACAAATCTTCCTTTTGCCCTCTGGTACGAGAAGTTAATCATGAATCAGCTATTCACTTCATTTCTCTTGTCATCATTTTGTTGTTCCAAATTAAATCAATCTGTAAATGTCACTACCAACTGCAACTCAAGATAACAAATATCAGTGTATTTTATGTTGTAAAATTTAAAACGATTGCTGGGACCTCACCAGATGTTCACAAGCTTCATAGATACACAAAGAAATGCCGAATTTCAGTACTGGTAAACACATAATTAGTAGTTAAACACTATGGAATTAACCTTTTGACTACGGCTATAGATATAACAAGCACGATTCTTTCTTGGTACGATTCTCATAACTTTGATGGAAAACTGATGCAGCGGTCTAAATTATTTCTTGGCGCGATTCTTGTAACTTTCAAAGTACAACTACTGTAACGGCAGCAGTCTAAATTATTTCTTGGAGCTATTCTTGTAACTTTCAGTCTACAATTGATGTACTAACCGTTGTCTAAATTCTTTCCTGACGCGATCATGGTGCAACTGCTGTATCGGCCGTAGCCTAAATGTTAATATTGTAAAACCTTACACATATAGTGTGAAGATAAGTAAACTGGCTTGTAAACGTAAATAACACCAATATTTTTAAAGGTCACAATCTCAAAATTATACGGAATAGTCTGTGGTGATTCGTATAACCGAGAATATTCAGTAGAAAAGATGGTGCGTATTCATAGTTTGGAATCGTGATATCAGAGGCTCTAGGTAGGAATGAGTTCTGCTACAGCAGGACACATCCCCAACCTCATTGTCAGCATGTAAATGTGATGTAAAGCCTACATCAAGGTTCGAAATGGTCATTACAGCCTACAAAGGACTGTCTCCTACTTTTTATTTTCCACGTTTACAGTTACTGTTTTATCTTATGGCACCCAGCCACCATTTCAGTTCAAAGATTGTTTTGTACTGCTCTCTTCCGTTCTTGTTTTACTTTTGATAAACGGTTCGGTAGATATAAACGCCTCTTTGTATTGTTTTCCCACATCCAGGTCACTTGAATGCAAAATGGCGTCTGAAACATTACTGTTCCTAGCACGCCAGTGTAGAATAAGTAGTTAAACAATATAGGGAATTGTATAAAACTTCTCAAATAATCTGTCAGAACAAGCATATCCTATACCTTCAAAGTCAAAAAAGCTCTTACATCACTCGAAAATTTAATGTTTAGCGTAAATAAGCTGTGGTGTCGTCTCCCAAAAATGGTAGCATGAGAAAATCGTATATGAGGAGAAAACAACCAACAGCTAAGAAAATCACGTTCTTATTATTAGTTAGAATTATTTACAATTTACAAAGAATCAATATTCATATATCGAGATGTGCATCTCACGGGTCAGCGCGAGGAAAACTCAACCTCGCTTCTCGCTCTCTCCCCGTCGACTTCGGCCTCCCCCACAGTCTCCAAGTTTTCCCAACGGCAAAGGTCAAAGGCCAGTCGGCGATCCGTCGGAAAGAACACCTGCAGAAGCGGCCTCTGTTTCAGACTCCTTTTTGTCGCTCGTGAAACTCGCGAAGCAAAAACAACAGTTGGGTTACAGCTGGCTCCAGTTTTTCACGATCTCACAAAGCACTTGCAAGCGGAAAGATCGGTGGTCTAACTGCCTACGCTGTTGCGACATGATGCATTTGGACAAGACTGTTCCTGAAATCTTGTTTTTCAGCGTCAACACACTTCTCCCAGTGGTTTCATAACTGGAAGCTATTTCCGTTGACACTTTAGGGACATCCACCTCGCGTTTCGTTATATCAAGGTTTCCTCTGTATTCTAAAACCTTGCTCTTTGAGCGTTATTTTAGCCGGTAAATCGGTCCAAATCCCATGGAATCATGTCAGGAAGGACTGACTGGCAGTGACTAAACACTTCTAGTAGCGGTTTTCCGAACTTTTTAGTTACTAGGGGGCTCAACCCCCTGTTCGCTTACGCTCGCCAACACAAAGATATGCCAGTTTTTAAAAAAAGTAACGAAAATGTCCCGATTTTTCACGGCCGACCAACCGGTATAGTGGTTAAGGTGTTAGCCTCTAGATCGGAAGGTTCCTGGTTCGAATCCGGGTCCGGGCATGGATGTTTGTAAGCGTATGGTGTAGAGGCGGCCGGTGCACCTTAAATCTGCCGTGGCCGAAAGTCCTCACGTTGGGTTGGTGTGAAGTTTGGAGAGTGGGGCGCCAGCTCAGGTGTTGCTTCGTCATCTGACCGTGGTTCAAAATTACGAGGTGTTGTCCTCGGATCTTTCCCTTAAGGGACTGATCCCGGACCGTCGTCAATAGCCCGTTGTGTTGCTCTAGTACGTCACTCGAATTAAAAATACCAATTAACTAAAAATTACCAATTACCCGATTTTTCACGAATTTCAAAAAAAAAAAAAAAAAATTTTTAGGAACCAATTTGAAATTTCTTAAAAAACTCGACGAGCTGCAAAAATTTACGTTTAGAGTTACTCTACAAAAAAAAAATCACGACTGAAGACTGAAAATGTGTACGTCTTTTGCTCACTTGCGTTACAAATTTCGCTTTTTTGACACTTAATAAAACTTAAACTAATAGCCGCAACGGAAAAAAATCTTCATTGTCTTGTTCACTATACATTTTTGAACAAACAATGTCATTTTGGTAATTTTCTGATCCGTACTTTCTCGGAAAACCGTCTAAGAATCGAGTGAAAAACGCGAGATTTCAATCCTGCGGCGGCGGTAAAATTTTTTAATATAGAGAGATGTCTACGAGCGCTATATTGCCAGCTGTAGTAGCTAAAATAGTTGCTTATAATGCTGTCCTTAGACCGCCGTAGCCGACCAACCGGTATAGTGGTTAAGGTGTTAGCCTCTAGATGGGAAGGTTCCTGGTTCGAATCCGGGACCGGGCATGGATGTTTGTAAGCGTATGGTGTAGAGGCGGCTGGTGCACCTTAAATCTGTCGGGCCGAAAGTCCTCACGTTGGGTTGGCGTGGAAGTTTGGCGAGTGGGGTGCCAGCTCAGGTGTTGCTTCGTCATCTAACCGTGGTTCAAAATTACGAGGTGTTGTCCTCGAATCTTTCTCTTAAGGGACTGATTCCGGACCGTCGTCAATAGCCCGTTGTGTTGCTCTAGTACGACGTTAACTAAAATTACCATTACCATTACCTTAGACCGCCGTTAAAAGCGAACAAGTAAATGTAAAAGTAGTTTAACTATATTTAAAAAATTCCATTCTGTTGAATCGTCATTTGGCAATTGTTCAAAATTACGAGGTATTTTCCTAGGATCTTTTAATTTGGTATTGTTCCCGGAACATCGTCAATAGCCCGGTGTGTGTTTTGCTCCGGTACGAAGTAAAATCAAATTCCTGCCATTATGCTGACACGTAATCCTGGAATTTTTTCTCCGCCCATTTAGCCATTGGACTAACAAATCTGTGTAGATGTATTTGACCAAGAATATCCAAATGAGGAAGAATTGTGTTCAGTTCCTTTCAATCGCAATTAGGTTCCTGGTTCGAATCCAAGTCAGTGCATGGATGTTTGTAAGCGTAAGTTGTAGAGCAGGCTGATGCACCGTAAATCAGTCGGGACCGAAAGTCCTCACGTTGGGTTGGTGTGAAAGTTTGGAGAATGGGGTGACAGCTCAGGCGTTGCCTCGTCATCTGACCGTGATTCAAAATTACATGGTGTTGTCCTCGGTAATGGTAATGGTAATTTTAGTTAACGTCGTACTAGAGCAACACAACGGGCTATTGACGACGGTCCGGAATCAGTCCCTTAAGGGAAAGATTCGAGGACAACACCTCGTAATTTTGAACCACGGTCAGATGACGAAGCAACACCTGAGCTGGCACCCCACTCTCCAAACTTCCACGCCAACCCAACGTGAGGACTTTCGGCCACGACAGATTTAAGGTGCACCAACCGCCTCTACACCATACGTTTACAAACATCCATGCCCGGACCCGGATTCGAACCAGGAACCTTCCGATCTAGAGGCTAACACCTTAACCACTATACCGGTTGGTCGGCGGTGTTGTCCTCGGATCTTTCCCTTAGGGGATTGATAACGAACTGTCGTCAATAGCCCGTTGTGTTGCTCTACTACGACGTTAATTAAAAATTACCAAGTACCCTTCAGGTTTGACCCCGGACCGTCTCCAATAGCCCGTAGTGTTGTTCTAGTACAACGTTAATTAAAAATTACCAATATCCAATTTCAAGTTCCAATTTTTACTAAACATTATTACTCTTTCAATAACGGCATTATTCTTTCAATAATGGCATACTTACACTTAAAATGTTCCTTTATTCTGACTTACCTGCCACATTAAGTCGAATACTTTGTGGTGGTGTTGCGTGTGATGAAAAAGAAACACAATTTATTAAAATAATAAATATTTAAAACAGAAAACAAAATAAAACAGTGAGATAAAACAAAATAAAAGATGTCGGGAAAAAGTTGTTCTAAAGATATTAATTTGTGATTCCTTTTTACCTCTTAATTTCGCAGTTGCCACATCTTACAACTAAAAAGTGCACAAAATTTAGAAATACGAAATTAATTCAGAGCAAAAGAAATAGAAAATATTACTGCAGGTGATCAACCAACATGAGTTTCTGTTTCATTCCCGTTCGTTGAAAAATATCGTCTGTCCCAAATATTCGGAAATCGTTTACATTGGCGCAAAGATCAAAAATAAGAATCGAAATAAATGAAGTATCAGAGCTAAAATTCCATGAAAAAAATAACTTTTTGAAAAATAGTTGCTTTTTTAGCAGTACTGGTAAAGAAATCAAAGTAATCGTAATACTCAATATACATTCCAATTTTTCCAAAACTACCAAATTACGGTTGATTTAAGTATACTTATTCAGGTGTTTTAGCATGGAACACATCTAAATACAACAATAAAGAAATGTTTAATATTGCATTTACTAAACTAATAGATAATGTATAAAATAAAAACAATGCAATCAAATATCTGGAATACAATTCATGTGATGTCTACACAAACACAAAATCGAACATAGAACAGAAAGATGGACACAGACAGACTTTCGAAGCCAATTTCACTCACTAAATGAAGATAAGTACTCACTGTTTGCAAATTTCCGTGAAAATATATTAAACCGTGTGGACGTGTATAGGGCACATATAATACAGCAAACATCAAACGCGCAAGAGGTGGATTTGGCATCAGAAGGGTCCAAAACGGATAGAAAACTTGAAATGGGTCGAAATTATTCAAGGTACAAACAAACAATCCATTCTTATATAGATTGTTGGGATCCCATATTTTCAAAAAAATACAATTTCATAAACAATTTTCTTAGATCTGGACATTTTTTAGTAAGACATAGCTAAAATATTTTGTAGATAAATAAAAGCATTTTTCTTGAACAAAATTTAACGTATTAGTTATTGAAACATAACACAATGTAATTCCAGCAAATTTTAGATATTATTCCTAAAATGAAACAAAATGACAATGAGCCGAAATAATGCAATGATAGAATATATTATAACCTTTGGGAAGGAGGATAAATTGTTTGACTCCCAACCAAACTGCGTTACGTAAGTTCAGTAATCTTCAAACGTCAAAGAAAATACGCGCACCACTAGGTATTCGGATTTTATAAATACTCTGAATGACATGAAATCTCAAAGTATTATTCAGCGATACAATGTAATCGTCTTGATAAAGTCGGTTTTTTAATCCTTATTTGAAATTTGTGTTCATGGGAGATTTGAATGTTGAATAGTTGTATTCGAAAATAATCATTTTTGTCATTGATAGCTCCGCAGTTTGGAAACACTGACTTATAATATCCGCTATAAAATATTAAAAAAAACTATTAATCTTAATAATTAAGCAAACGCACATTTCTCAAAGCAATTTTTTTTAATTGAAAAAATCTAATTTTATATTTAGCTTTTCAACTGTGTCCATTTGCAAATTAAACTATTTGCATGACATTAGGTTAAGTTTTTTTTTTTAATTACACTTTTCACAAACTTATATTCACACTGTTTAGCAATTTCATATTTCTTTGTTATAAATTATGGAATTCGAATCAAAACCTTTGCGGAAAATTATTATCTCAAACAAATATATCTGTAACTTTCAATATGATGAATTAAATTGGATGTAGGTTTGTCTAAATCAGTTTATTTAAACTTTTGATCTTTGTCAAATTGTTAAATCAAAATGTTATTTCTTGTTTACGAACTACGAACCTCAAAATGATAAAGAATATTCTAAAACAAGAGTGAACATTCAAAAAGAAAATTCAGTATTCATAAAAACTTTTAAAGTATTTGTGCTCAAATTAAAGACGGCAGTAAATGAAACTTCACAAATCATGCTTTACGCTTAAAACTATTTATATAAATAAGTGTGCTGCCATCTATACTAAGATATAGAAACTAAATGCTAGTGTATTCGTATTTTTGTGATTACATCGAAAATAAATGTTTATTTTAAATTAGAATTTTTAAATACTTGCATAAAACCAAATTTTGAAATTATATTGTATTGAAACTAAGCGCTGTTATTTAATACAGTTTAGTACAATTTTGTTGGCCTTGTATAACAAATTCAGTTTTCATTGCTTTAGCACATATATTTAAGGACACATATATTTAAGGTCTCAACATAACTTCAGCATACATATTTATTCTACAAAGTGAATCCTTCAGCCATAAAAATTTAGTACTTGAAAGACTACATATTTATCTCAGAATAAATTAATGTTGGATAATTTTTTTTTAAATTAAATGCTTAAGATTTTATTATATTATAAACTATTTGCATCAAATTTATTATGTTATTTACTAATTGCATCAAATTTGTTGTTATTTACTAATTGCATCAATTTTAATGTATTACTTACTATTTTATTAGATGTACCATATTATTTGCTATTTTATTATAGTCACTACATTACTTAAACTATTTTTAATATACTTACTATCTAACTTTATTTTTATTTTTACTACTTAACAACTTACTATTTTTTATTTAAACTGTATTATTTCTATTTTTACCATTTTTACTACATTATTTATATTTTTATCATTTTACTACATTTACTATCTTACTTACTAAAATGATCGAAGAGAGTCGAATGGTTAAGATTGACTCTAGTTGTAGATTAGTAGACCGAGACGACAATCCAGTTGTTTCGATTGCCATTACATAAAATCTAGAGTCAATCGGAGCAAACTTTAACCAAATTTAGCATTTAATCTATAATTTAACGAAATGTGGCAACATCGATTAACAAGTCTCTTTCACTCTGCTCTTATGCAAGACTTAACGTAGTGGATGACCCCATATCAACAAGTCAGATTACACCATTTATGCTCGGGTGACTCTTTCCTTATCTGTTGCAAAGCCAACAAGATTCTATCTTGCATTTGTCCACCGAAAACTTACGTCGTTGACCAAGTATCTGTGGCCTATTCTGTATAAGCAAGTTAAAATGACTTCAAGTACATTATAAAAGAGACATTTTCTAGCAAGCAAAATGTAGATGGCGCTAGTGTTTCTGTGGTGGAAATTTTCTACGCATTAACGTGACGTAAATCGGCATGTTTTTCAAATACGATTTCAGCCCTTCGCCAATGAAAATTCCAAGGAATGAATTCAAAATGGAAGCATGATAGTTTATTGGTTAACACCAATTAGATCAAACAGCAAATGGCAATAAACTATATTTTCAGGCAAACCCGATTTGTAACATGCGAGAGCTTTAGGGTTACATATCCTCTTTGGTCCCTCTGCAAAAACTCAAAATACTTTTCACAGGAAATAATCACGAACGTCATAAATTTTTATTGATTCGGTTTTTGCAGTTTAGTTTTCTATTTAAACATTTTAAAAGAGTTCATTTTTAATTTTTTGCCGCGTATCCATTTAGTTAACATTATTAGAAAAGAAGCACAACTCATAAAAAGTTATTCTTAACAATGTAATTAGCAAACAATTTCCTATTTTCATTAATTTATACAATTTAATTCATTTTTTGAAACATGTAGCTAGATAATTTTACTTGTATTCTGAAAATATCCTTCTATCATTCGTAGGCAATAGTAAATTTAAGTAATATGTCGTAAATGACTCTTAAAGTAAGAGAATGCATATTGTGAAATTTTTGTTTCTTATTCTGTGTTAATAATTAGATCTCATTATTGGATACGTAAGTTGGATTTAAACCGTTTCCATTTCATATGGATCAAAATATTTGCATTTTGAAAAAAAAAAACTGATATAAAATAAAAATAATTAGTCTAAAGATTTGTGACAAAGGGATTTAGGCAGCAAAATGATTAACCATTTCCATATTCAATCAGTTCCAAAAATTAATTTAAAACCTTTTACTGCATTTAACAATAAATAAATTTTAATCTTTTCAGTAGCTTTCAATGTTATTTAAACTAAAGGTGTTCAAATTTGAAAATTAAATATTTTGCTAACAATTAATAATTCAATAGATATTTACAACTTAACACAAATTCATGTAGTACATTTTACCTTATTTGAATTAGAATATTTGGTTCAAAGAAAAATTACTTTCCAAATCCATATCTTTTATTCGTGAATGATCATTCGGAATTTTTATCTTTATAGTTATAAACTTAACTGTTATATTTCACTTCAATTTTTAATACGTTAATTTTATAGAAGTGCGAATATATAATATAGTGAGGAAAACAAATAGTACATCTGGATTAGTATAGATGGCAGCACCACAGATTTAGAAAGCGAATATTTTTAATTGTGTGTATTGTTTAAATTTCTCAATATAGATGGCAGCATATGTCTAAATATATTGGAAGCATGACAAGAAAACTTTATTTCTGAATAACTGTTCAACTGATTTACAGAGATAGGGAGAGAAAAAAAATGAAAACTTTTGTAACTTAAAAAATTGAAAATTATTCTATTTCATTTTGTATTTTCCTCGTTAGTTTAAAAACTTAGAAATAATGTTATTCTAATAACTTTCTTTAAAATTAAAGTTAATTACTTTCCACATATAGTCACTAAATCATGTTTTGAGCATTTCTCTTCCCTGCTTATGCATATAATTTCTTGTACATACTTTTATCATACCTAAAATCAGTGTTTAATTGGTTGAGGAAGCTACAGAGTATCGAGCGATAAACTTTGGAGTGTATCTCTTAATTATTTTAAATATTTATTTTAAGGTAGGTATTTTAATTATCTCCATACTGGAGCAACATAGTGGGCTATTGCCGACGGTCTGGAATCAATCCCAACGAAAAGCATTATTTTCAAGTGTCATAAGTCAAATTATTTCACAACGATGACGTCTGATAAAAAAAAAATGACCCAACACAACAAGTACTTTTGTAGATAAACACAATCTGACATAAAATCGTAATTCGCAAATTGTTGTGATCAGAATATGTGAATTAAGGTGGCCAGTATTAAGTTTGCCCACAAAATTCAAAAGGTTCAGCTCTAAAAAAAATTATTTTTTTTTTTTTTGCAAAAATATTTTAATGATGGTTCTGGTAGATCTCTAGCTCACGGTATGGCCTTGAGAATGGTATTATTTTCAGTCGCAACTGTAGACAGAGGTGCGTCACCAAGAGTGGTATTACCCAATAGTATAGCGTAATGGTGATAGTTGTGCATGCCGAAATTGGTTCGAAAGCAAAAGATCCAATGCTTAGCCTTAGACAACTTTATACATGAATCAAATAGATTAGTTCTTTCTTTTCCACAAAAAAAAATTAAATACAATTCATGTAAGCCCTAAGTTTAAAAGGAGTCCATAAAGGCGCAATAGCTTCCAATTTCCGATAGTGAATGATTCAAACACAGTGTTAATTCTTGAGACATTCTTTCACAAAGTCGGGAAAATGACAGAAAACAGGAAATAATTATATACCACGTGTAAGGACCAACACCGTATAATATCAGGGCTAGATGTCAGTGTCAGTAGGAAGCGTGTGATAGGGAAGACGAGAATGTAACCACTGCACGTGACATTAACAAATCATAGTAAGAAACTAGTATTTGAGGCTGAATGAATGGAGCATGAACAATCTCTATTTGGCGGGGACCGTAGACCAGGTGGTAAATTCACAGATTAGAAAGCATGGGGTTGTTAGACCGAAATTCGATCCAACCAAAATATCGTATTGTACGTAGAGGCTGGTAAAAGTTAGATCTGTCTTTGTCTCAAATGTCCTTGCGTTGTCGAGAAGTTTAGAGAATGAAGAATCAGTTTAAGTGTTGAAATCATAATCTGACTACGGTTCAAACTTGCGAGTTATCTTCGTGATATATCGGGATAGTCCAAAGTCCAGAGGAAAACTCGCGATGATCTTTCGGGATCTTTTCCTTCGTAATTGATCCCGTACCGTCTTCAATACCCAGTTGTGCTGCTCCAGTGCACAACATAAATTCAACCACCTACCTACCTACTTTCCAGAAGAATTTTTAACAGTTAAAAAATATATATTAAGCTTCTTCCAAGTGGTATTCAAGAAACGTTTAAAATAAGGCATGCCGATAACGATAGACAAAAAAAAAAAAAACGTCTCCTCAGACTTATATTTAAAGATCGTCGCTTGTGCTTCAGGCTTTACATCACATTGGCATCATGTTGGAGAGTGGGGTGTCAGCTTAAGTGTCGACATTGTTACCTCACCTTCGCTCAAAATTACGAGTTGTTGTCCTTCAGTCTTTCTCTTCAGATTTGATCTCGGACCGTCGCCAATGTCTCTCTTTACTCCAACGTTAATTCAAATAACAACCTACTTCAGGTTTCTCCTATTATTATTCTTTTGCTACCAAATTTGAATGCTTTTATTTGGGAAGCCTAGGTAATGGGCTTCAATGGACGCAACGCCACTGGACTATCATCCAAACTAACGCCAGGATGGATCACCAACTAGATATTGGCCAAGTTTCAAGTTCCTCCATCGCAGCGTTGTATCCACAACACATTCTTCATTTCGTAAATTCATCACATCTTCCACCTTTTTAAGTGGTAGTTGCTTTGGTTTCTTAAGTGTTTTCCTGAGTGCATTCCGTTTCAACCGCAACCGCTCCTCGATGCAGAACTCTTTCGGTCTTCGGCTCCCAATAATTTCAGTCAACTCCCAGTTTAGGGTCGCGGGACCTCTACCCACGTGTTCTACGCAGAAGGAATCGCGGGGTCGTGACCCCACAGGTCGGTAAACAACCCGAGCGCGTTTCAGGGGATGAACGGTTAATTAATTTCCAGTGCCCTTCGGGGAGGAATCACTCTTCCGCCTGTAGAAGGTGTGGGCTTCCCGTTAACTCTGAACATTCCTTACTGGATTGTTGGGTTGAGAGAAGTGCCGTGTTCGATTAGTTTGTTGCAAGAAAAGTATTGCAAGTAAAGTCAAATAAGCATTGCTAATAAAAGTATTTAGTGCAAGTAAAGCTAGTTAAGTATTGCTAGCAAAAGTATTGCAAGTAAAGCTAATTAAGTATTGCGAGTCAAAAGTATTGCAAGTAAAGCTAATTAAACATTGCTAGCAAAAGTATTGAAAGTAAAGCTAATTAAGTATTGCATGTAAAGCTACTTAAGCATAACTTGCTAAAGTATTGCAAGCAAATTAAATTAAGCATTGCTAGCAAAAGTATTATAACTAAAGCTGAATAAGCATTGCTAGCAAGAGTATTGCAAGTAAAGCTAATTAAGTATTGCTAGCAAAAGTATTGCAAATAACGCTAATTAAGCATTGTTAGCAAAAGTATTGCAAGTAAAGCTCAAGTATTGCATTTAAAAGTTTTGCAAGTAAAGCTGATTAAGTATTGCTAGTAAAAGTATTGCAAGTAAAGCTAATTAAGTATTGCTAGTATAAGTATTGCAATTAAGCAAGTAAAGCTACTTAAGCATAGCTTGCTAAAGTATTGCAAGCAAAGCAAATTAAGCATTGCTAGCAAAAGTATTGTAACTAAAGCTGAATAAGCATTGCTAGCAAGAGTATTGCAAGTAAAGCTCAAGTATTGCATTTAAAAATTTTGCAAGTAAAGCTGATTAAGTATTGCTAGTAAAAGTATTGCAAGTAAAGCTAATTAAGTATTGCTAGTATAAGTATTGCAATTAAGCAAGTAAAGCTACTTAAGCATAGCTTGCTAAAGTATTGCAAGCAAAGCAAATTAAGCATTGCTAGCAAAAGTATTGTAACTAAAGCTGAATAAGCATTGCTAGCAAGAGTATTGCAAGTAAAGCTAATTAAGTATTTCAAATAACGCTAATTAAGCATTGTTAACAAAAGTATTGCAAGTAAAGCTCAAGTATTGCATCTAAAAGTTTTGCAAGTAAAGCTGATTAAGTATTCCTAGCAAAAGTACTGCAGAAGTAAAGCTAATTAAGCATTGCTAACAAAAGTATTGTAACTAAGGCTGAATAAGCATTACTAGCAAAAGTATTGCAATTAAAGCGAATTAAACATTGCTAACAAAAGTATTGTAAATAAAGCTTATTAAGTTTTGACAGTAAAAGTTTGCAAGTGAAGCTAATTAAGTATTGCAAATAAAGCTAATTAACTAGTGCTACCAAAAGCATTACAAATAAAGCTAGTTAAGTATCGCAAGAAAACTATAACTAAAAAAAATGTGTAACGGTTTTTAAAAGCAATAACCCTGAAGAAGACATATAGGGGTGCTGTACAAACTAGTGTGTAATATGCTATACTACACCCGTACAACTAGCTATAAACAATGGCATGAAACTAATAGTGTAGTTGTATTGAGCCCGTAAAAGTAGTTATAAACAATGGCACAGAATTAATAATTTGCTTAAACCGTATAAAAAGGTATAAACAATGGCCCCAAACGAGTTGTATACTATAAGCAGGAGTTAAGCAGACATACACACAAGGGAAGTTTTTTGGACGCAGAAGAGAGAAATTCATTGAAGGAACAATCAAGCCCCTAAGAAAATGTGAAATAGTAGCCTTAGTAGCATTAGCTAGTTATACAGAATACTCTATAGATACGTAAAAGGTCGTACAAGCATAAATGTGACACTCTGATTTGTTAAGACTAAAATCACACATTACACACGTCACACACGGGAAATATTTAATTTGTTGAAAATATTATAGATGTGACCAGTCACGAAGGTAAAATATTAAAAGAAAACAGTACAGCCATTTATATCCCAATTTAAATGTTTTTCCTACTTTCTATTTGTGTGGGCATTCAAAACTTTATACAGATTCCGTTTATTCTAAAATAAATTTTGCGGTGTTTCATGAACTATATTTTATGGCTGAAGGATCTATTCTTTAGTCTGTAAGCACAACCTTAACAATTATATTAAGTTTACCTACACCCATATTACACCCGTAAAACTATTTATACACAGTATCACAATATCAGTGGTAGCTTAATATTAGCACAAGATTAGTAGATGACATAATTGGGTGTTAAGTCAGCTTGATTATTTCGAATATCCTAGAGATAAATAAAAAGTTCCACGAGCATACATGTGACAAAATAAACTTAAGTTGATCTCAAGTTCAAAGCATTACAACATTAAACTCGTCATACTAGTTATAAGAAATGGCGCCACACAACTAGTACACGTGTATCACATCTAGTTGTGTTATAAATGTAAATTTGAGGCCCCCCTTGGGAATGTGAGATCTACCACAACTGTGCCTGTCCCCCTCAGAGGCCCTGACAGTAACTCATTGATAAGGCAGCAGTCGATGATGTTGAAGATAAGCAATGGTGAAACACTGATAGACAAATGAGCTTCTGAATAACCTCCTGTTATCTTTCCATCCTTCTGATTCGATTGTGAGCTTACGTTTTCTAGAGCTTTAAATGATTTTCTAATTTCCTACTTGTAGGTAGTTGAAATAACGTCGCACTGGAGCAACACAAAGGGCTACTTATAATTTATTTTGGAGGTCGTCATATCGGGAATTTTTTTTAGCTTAAGGAGCTCACACGATCTCTAACACTTCATAAAACAACTACTATGAGTATACCGTAATGTTACTACGAGCACTTAAAAAATAAAATTAATTAAATTAAAGAACGAATGTTCTAGACTAAGAAAATATATTTTCGTCAGTAAAAAGTCGTCGGTAGCTCAGTCAGTAGAGCGTCGGGCTCGCATCGGAAGGGTTGTGGGTTCTGTCCTCGGCGGAGCCTGCAATTCTGATGGTTGCGAGATCGGCACTTGACCTGGCTAAAGACCTTCGTGCTCACTAATGGTGGCTGGGGCACGTTAAATAGGTCGTGGTCACAAAGTCCCCCATGTTACCATACCAAATCAATACCTCTGGAGGTACCTGATCACTGATCAGGGGGTTATCGGCCTCTGATTGGGATCTAAATTACGATATGTGTGAGTGAATGGATGTGTGAAAGGGACCTTCCTGTAAAACGGATGTGTTATGCATGAAGAAGTCCAACCCTCCGGGGTAATGGCACCCACAATTGGGCCATATATGGCCCGCACGACAACAACAGTAAAAAGTCGTATTCCGTGAGTAGTAGGTTCCAAAATTTTAATAAGTTACTAATAGAAATGTCAAAAATTTGAAATCAATTTGGGGGATAAATAATTAGATCAGTCTTTAAATAAAAAATAATTATGTTTTGTCATTCGTGCATGTTTTGTAGCCCGCACGACAACAACAGTAAAAAGTCGTATTCCGTGAGTAGTAGGTTCCAAAATTTTAATAAGTTACTAATAGAAATGTCAAAAATTTGAAATCAATTTGGGGGATAAATAATTAGATCAGTCTTTAAATAAAAAATAATTATGTTTTGCCATTCGTGCATGTTTTGTAGCCCGCACGACAACAACAGTAAAAAGTCGTATTCCGTGAGTAGTAGGTTCCAAAATTTTAATAAGTTACTAATAGAAATGTCAAAAATTTGAAATCAATTTGGGGGATAAATAATTAGATCAGTCTTTAAATAAAAAATAATTATGTTTTGTCATTCGTGCATGTTTTGTAGTCTCTGGAAGTATGTATATAGTGTTATACGAGTATAAATATATAAGCTCTTTTAATCTTTGTATATATTCCTCTTATATGAATATAAAATACCTGTATCTATATGAATATAAAATAACTATATGAGGCGTTATTTTTGAAAGTGGTATAAGTCCATTTTTTCATACATCGAGATATTTGAGGGTTTGCGTTTGAATTAATTTTAAAATATTGGTAAACGTTACTCAATTCGGATGATGTTTTTAACCCTATAAACCTGTTAAATTTTATTATGCAATTGTAATTATTAAAATTGTAAAAGAAAATAAACTCATTTTTTTCAAAATGGACTTATACCACTTTCAAAAGTAACGGCTCATATATGGTTTCACTCGATTCTTTCAAGTGCTGTCGAGAATCTCTTTACGACCCAGATGTTGAGCGTTTTTCTCTACAAAATTTGTTAATTTCAGTCAGGTGGTGCTTCTATCAAATACCTGAGGGGTACCAGCTCGGGTTCTGACCTCGTCATCTGACCTTGGTTCAAAATTACGGATTACGAAATTACTGTCCGGTTGTTATAGTACTGTACAAAATTATTTGAGGATTACAAAATTATAAACGGTCCGGGATCAATTCCGAAGGGAAAGATCCCGAACCGCCGCTAATAGGTGGTTGCCCTTCTTCAGTCCAACGTAAATTCAAATACTTGACCTTACCTATCAAATACCCGTATCATTATGCTTATATTACCAGTGTATGTAAGTAAGAATGGTATCCTTTATTTACGGTTAGTATGATACCGTTCTGCATTAAATGTAAATAAAATCGAAATAGATGGTAGGTAAGTAGTTGAATTGTTGTCACGCTGTAGTAACACAGCGCGTTATGGGCGAAATTTGGGATCCATCACGTAGGAAAAGATTCGAGGATAACACCTCGTAATTTTGAACGGTTAGAAGACGAGGTCGACATATCAGCAGGTTCACCACTCTCTAAACTTCCACTCCACGCCAAACTGAAAGACTCATCCCAACGACTGCAACAGCTATTTCTCAAAAAATGAAAAAATCCGGATAGTACCTTGATTTTTTAATTTCCCGTAATTTTGAACCACGGTCGGATGTCGAGGTCAATACCCGAGTTAGCACCCCACTTTTCAAACTTCCACGCCATTTCAACGTGAGGATATTTGAGACCACGACAGATTTAACGTGAGCCAGCCCACATGCACACGACGATTTATGGTTGGATCGAGTTTCGAACTCGCAATCCTTTGATACCCTTTCTTTTTCAACCCCACTAAATCGACTCCAAATCCAAATGCAAGTGTTCTTTTGGGGACCAAATATGAACGATTGGTATGCCATGAAACTAAAAGTTCTTCCAACTCTCAAGAGGTTAGTTAAATATATGGATCCCCATTACGTTTAGTATTATTTCTGCTTTGATGTTTTTTTTATTATTAAAAAAATTTAAATAAAGATAAAAAAAGACTTTGAAAATATCGTCAGTGGTCAATTTGGGGGATCAAGACTTTCACCGTCATCGGGACAGGAGTAGGTCATGTGGACTGAAAAGTATATACTAGTACAACATATTCTCCATACACTACTGTACAATAATGGACCGGACAGCATGATGTGATGGTATAAGGGAAAGAATACATGCTTTAATACGGGGATGGTCCCCCACGTGCTGCAATTACACTAGCAACCCTTCTGCGCACACTTTCAACAAGGTTTTGATACACAGCTGCGGGTATTTGTGTCCATTCCTGCTGCAAAAATGTCGCCAGCTCAACTGTAGATTTCGGACGTGGTTCCCCGGTCCGTAAGCGTCACTCTATCGTGTCCCACAATTGTTCTATGGGGTTTAGGTCTGGACTCTGAGCAGGCCAGGGAAGACATTTTACATCCACACCTTCATACCACTGCTTGACAGAGGATGCAACATGCCATGTTGTCGTCCTGGAAGTAACATTCATCCATTCCATAAAATTGCCAGAACGTAGGAGGAACTTAATTGTCCAAAATGTTCATGTAGGCGTCGGCGTTCAATTCACCAGGAACAACATGCAAAGGTCCCAGGCCATACCACGAAAAATACCCCCAAACAAGTAGTCGGATTTTGTTGTCGTCCTGAAAGTAACATTCATCCATTCCATAAAATTGCCAGAGCGTAGGAGGAACTTAATTGTCCAAAATGTTCATGTAGGCGTCGGCGTTCAATTCACCAGGAACAACATGCAAAGGTCCCAGGCCATACCACGAAAAATACCCCCAAACAAGTAGTCGGATTTTGTTGTCGTCCTGAAAGTAACATTCATCCATTCCATAAAATTGCCAGAGCGTAGGAGGAACCTAATTGTCCAAAATGTTCATGTAGGCGTCGGCGTTCAATTGACCAGGAACAACATGCAAAGGTCCCAGGCCATACCACGTAAAATACCCCCAAACAAGTAGTCGGATTTTGCTGTCGTCCTGGAAGTAACATTCATCCATTCCATAAAATTGCCAGAGCGTAGGAGGAACTTAATTGTCCAAAATGTTCATGTAGGCGTCGGCGTTCAATTGACCAGGAACAACATGCAAAGGTCCCAGGCCATACCACGAAAAATACCCCCAAACAAGTAGTCGGATTTTGTTGTCGTCCTGAAAGTAACATTCATCCATTCCATAAAATTGCCAGAGCGTAGGATTAACCTAATTGTCCAAAATGTTCATGTAGGCGTCGGCGTTCAACTGACCAGGAACAACATGCAAAGGTCCCAGGCCATACCACGTAAAATACCCCCAAACAAGTAGTCGGATTTTGTTGTCGTCCTGGAAGTAACATTCATCCATTCCATAAAATTGCCAGAGCGTAGGAGGAACCTAATTGTCCAAAATGTTCATGTAGGCGTCGGCGTTCAATTGACCAGGAACAACATGCAAAGGTCCCAGGCCATACCACGTAAAATACCCCCAAACAAGTAGTCGGATTTTGTTGTCGTCCTGGAAGTAACATTCATCCATTCCATAAAATTGCCAGAGCGTTGGAGGAACCTAATTGTCCAAAATGTTCATGTAGGCGTCGGCGTTCAATTGACCAGGAACAACATGCAAAGGTCCCAGGCCATACCACGTAAAATACCCCCAAACAAGTAGTCGGATTTTGTTGTCGTCCTGGAAGTAACATTCATCCATTCCATAAAATTGCCAGAGCGTAGGAGGAACCTAATTGTCCAAAATGTTCATGTAGGCGTCGGCGATCAATTGACCAGGAACAACATGCAAAGGTCCCAGGCCATACCACGAAAAATACCCCCAAACAAGTAGTCGGATTTTGTTGTCGTCCTGAAAGTAACATTCATCCATTCCATAAAATTGCCAGAGCGTAGGAGGAACCTAATTGTCCAAAATGTTCATGTAGGCGTCGGCGTTCAATTGACCAGGAACAACATGCAAAGGTCCCAGGCCATACCACGAAAAATACCCCCAAACAAGTAGTCGGATTTTGTTGTCGTCCTGAAAGTAACATTCATCCATTCCATAAAATTGCCAGAGCGTAGGAGGAACCTAATTGTCCAAAATGTTCATGTAGGCGTCGGCGATCAATTGACCAGGAACAACATGCAAAGGTCCCAGGCCATACCACGAAAAATACCCCCAAACAAGTAGTCGGATTTTGTTGTCGTCCTGGAAGTAACATTCATCCATTCCATAAAATTGCCAGAGCGTAGGAGGAACCTAATTGTCCAAAATGTTCATGTAGGCGTCGGCGATCAATTGACCAGGAACAACATGCAAAGGTCCCAGGCCATACCACGAAAAATACCCCCAAACAAGTAGTCGGATTTTGTTGTCGTCCTGGAAGTAACATTCATCCATTCCATAAAATTGCCAGAGCGTAGGAGGAACCTAATTGTCCAAAATGTTCATGTAGGCGTCGGCGATCAATTGACCAGGAACAACATGCAAAGGTCCCAGGCCATACCACGAAAAATACCCCCAAACAAGTAGTCGGATTTTGTTGTCGTCCTGAAAGTAACATTCATCCATTCCATAAAATTGCCAGAGCGTAGGAGGAACCTAATTGTCCAAAATGTTCATGTAGGCGTCGGCGTTCAATTGACCAGGAACAACATGCAAAGGTCCCAGGCCATACCACGAAAAATACCCCCAAACAAGTAGTCGGATTTTGTTGTCGTCCTGAAAGTAACATTCATCCATTCCATAAAATTGCCAGAGCGTAGGAGGAACCTAATTGTCCAAAATGTTCATGTAGGCGTCGGCGTTCAATTGACCAGGAACAACATGCAAAGGTCCCAGGCCATACCACGAAAAATACCCCCAAACAAGTAGTCGGATTTTGTTGTCGTCCTGAAAGTAACATTCATCCATTCCATAAAATTGCCAGAGCGTAGGAGGAACCTAATTGTCCAAAATGTTCATGTAGGCGTCGGCGTTCAATTGACCAGGAACAACATGCAAAGGTCCCAGGCCATACCACGAAAAATACCCCCAAACAAGTAGTCGGATTTTGTTGTCGTCCTGAAAGTAACATTCATCCATTCCATAAAATTGCCAGAGCGTAGGAGGAACCTAATTGTCCAAAATGTTCATGTAGGCGTCGGCGTTCAATTGACCAGGAACAACATGCAAAGGTCCCAGGCCATACCACGAAAAATACCCCCAAACAAGTAGTCGGATTTTGTTGTCGTCCTGAAAGTAACATTCATCCATTCCATAAAATTGCCAGAGCGTAGGAGGAACCTAATTGTCCAAAATGTTCATGTAGGCGTCGGCGTTCAATTGACCAGGAACAACATGCAAAGGTCCCAGGCCATACCACGAAAAATACCCCCAAACAAGTAGTCGGATTTTGTTGTCGTCCTGAAAGTAACATTCATCCATTCCATAAAATTGCCAGAGCGTAGGAGGAACCTAATTGTCCAAAATGTTCATGTAGGCGTCGGCGTTCAATTGACCAGGAACAACATGCAAAGGTCCCAGGCCATACCACGAAAAATACCCCCAAACAAGTAGTCGGATTTTGTTGTCGTCCTGAAAGTAACATTCATCCATTCCATAAAATTGCCAGAGCGTAGGAGGAACCTAATTGTCCAAAATGTTCATGTAGGCGTCGGCGTTCAATTGACCAGGAACAACATGCAAAGGTCCCAGGCCATACCACGAAAAATACCCCCAAACAAGTAGTCGGATTTTGTTGTCGTCCTGAAAGTAACATTCATCCATTCCATAAAATTGCCAGAGCGTAGGAGGAACCTAATTGTCCAAAATGTTCATGTAGGCGTCGGCGTTCAATTGACCAGGAACAACATGCAAAGGTCCCAGGCCATACCACGAAAAATACCCCCAAACAAGTAGTCGGATTTTGTTGTCGTCCTGAAAGTAACATTCATCCATTCCATAAAATTGCCAGAGCGTAGGAGGAACCTAATTGTCCAAAATGTTCATGTAGGCGTCGGCGTTCAATTGACCAGGAACAACATGCAAAGGTCCCAGGCCATACCACGAAAAATACCCCCAAACAAGTAGTCGGATTTTGTTGTCGTCCTGAAAGTAACATTCATCCATTCCATAAAATTGCCAGAGCGTAGGAGGAACCTAATTGTCCAAAATGTTCATGTAGGCGTCGGCGTTCAATTGACCAGGAACAACATGCAAAGGTCCCAGGCCATACCACGAAAAATACCCCCAAACAAGTAGTCGGATTTTGTTGTCGTCCTGAAAGTAACATTCATCCATTCCATAAAATTGCCAGAGCGTAGGAGGAACCTAATTGTCCAAAATGT
Source organism: Metellina segmentata (assembly GCA_947359465.1). Lineage (NCBI taxonomy): Eukaryota > Metazoa > Arthropoda > Arachnida > Araneae > Tetragnathidae > Metellina > Metellina segmentata. Next base: position 36,152,695 of record OX375875.1, read on the forward strand.
TCATGTAGGCGTCGGCGTTCAATTGACCAGGAACAACATGCAAAGGTCCCAGGCCATACCACGAAAAATACCCCCAAACAAGTAGTCGGATTTTGTTGTCGTCCTGAAAGTAACATTCATCCATTCCATAAAATTGCCAGAGCGTAGGAGGAACCTAATTGTCCAAAATGTTCATGTAGGCGTCGGCGTTTAATTGACCAGGAACAACATGCAAAGGTCCCAGGCCATACCACGAAAAATACCCCCAAACAAGTAGTCGGATTTTGTTGTCGTCCTGAAAGTAACATTCATCCATTCCATAAAATTGCCAGAGCGTAGGAGGAACCTAATTGTCCAAAATGTTCATGTAGGCGTCGGCGTTCAATTGACCAGGAACAACATGCAAAGGTCCCAGGCCATACCACGAAAAATACCCCCAAACAAGTAGTCGGATTTTGTTGTCGTCCTGAAAGTAACATTCATCCATTCCATAAAATTGCCAGAGCGTAGGAGGAACCTAATTGTCCAAAATGTTCATGTAGGCGTCGGCGTTCAATTGACCAGGAACAACATGCAAAGGTCCCAGGCCATACCACGAAAAATACCCCCAAACAAGTAGTCGGATTTTGTTGTCGTCCTGAAAGTAACATTCATCCATTCCATAAAATTGCCAGAGCGTAGGAGGAACCTAATTGTCCAAAATGTTCATGTAGGCGTCGGCGTTCAATTGACCAGGAACAACATGCAAAGGTCCCAGGCCATACCACGAAAAATACCCCCAAACAAGTAGTCGGATTTTGTTGTCGTCCTGAAAGTAACATTCATCCATTCCATAAAATTGCCAGAGCGTAGGAGGAACCTAATTGTCCAAAATGTTCATGTAGGCGTCGGCGTTCAATTGACCAGGAACAACATGCAAAGGTCCCAGGCCATACCACGAAAAATACCCCCAAACAAGTAGTCGGATTTTGTTGTCGTCCTGAAAGTAACATTCATCCATTCCATAAAATTGCCAGAGCGTAGGAGGAACCTAATTGTCCAAAATGTTCATGTAGGCGTCGGCGTTCAATTGACCAGGAACAACATGCAAAGGTCCCAGGCCATACCACGAAAAATACCCCCAAACAAGTAGTCGGATTTTGTTGTCGTCCTGAAAGTAACATTCATCCATTCCATAAAATTGCCAGAGCGTAGGAGGAACCTAATTGTCCAAAATGTTCATGTAGGCGTCGGCGTTCAATTGACCAGGAACAACATGCAAAGGTCCCAGGCCATACCACGAAAAATACCCCCAAACAAGTAGTCGGATTTTGTTGTCGTCCTGAAAGTAACATTCATCCATTCCATAAAATTGCCAGAGCGTAGGAGGAACCTAATTGTCCAAAATGTTCATGTAGGCGTCGGCGTTCAATTGACCAGGAACAACATGCAAAGGTCCCAGGCCATACCACGTAAAATACCCCCAAACAAGTAGTCGGATTTTGTTGTCGTCCTGGAAGTAACATTCATCCATTCCATAAAATTGCCAGAGCGTAGGAGGAACTTAATTGTCCAAAATGTTCATGTAGGCGTCGGCGTTCAATTGACCAGGAACAACATGCAATGGTCCCAGGCCATACCACGTAAAATACCCCCAAACAAGTAGTCGGATTTTGTTGTCGTCCTGAAAGTAACATTCATCCATTCCATAAAATTGTCAGAGCGTAGGAGGAACCTAATTGTCCAAAATGTTCATGTAGGCGTCGGCGTTCAATTGACCAGGAACAACATGCAAAGGTCCCAGGCCATACCACGTAAAATACCCCCAAACAAGTAGTCGGATTTTGTTGTCGTCCTGGAAGTAACATTCATCCATTCCATAAAATTGCCAGAGCGTAGGAGGAACTTAATTGTCCAAAATGTTCATGTAGGCGTCGGCGTTCAATTGACCAGGAACAACATGCAATGGTCCCAGGCCATACCACGTAAAATACCCCCAAACAAGTAGTCGGATTTTGTTGTCGTCCTGAAAGTAACATTCATCCATTCCATAAAATTGTCAGAGCGTAGGAGGAACCTAATTGTCCAAAATGTTCATGTAGGCGTCGGCGTTCAATTGACCAGGAACAACATGCAAAGGTCCCAGGCCATACCACGAAAAATACCCCCAAACAAGTAGTCGGATTTTGTTGTCGTCCTGAAAGTAACATTCATCCATTCCATAAAATTGCCAGAGCGTAGGAGGAACCTAATTGTCCAAAATGTTCATGTAGGCGTCGGCGATCAATTGACCAGGAACAACATGCAAAGGTCCCAGGCCATACCACGAAAAATACCCCCAAACAAGTAGTCGGATTTTGTTGTCGTCCTGGAAGTAACATTCATCCATTCCATAAAATTGCCAGAGCGTAGGAGGAACCTAATTGTCCAAAATGTTCATGTAGGCGTCGGCGATCAATTGACCAGGAACAACATGCAAAGGTCCCAGGCCATACCACGAAAAATACCCCCAAACAAGTAGTCGGATTTTGTTGTCGTCCTGGAAGTAACATTCATCCATTCCATAAAATTGCCAGAGCGTAGGAGGAACCTAATTGTCCAAAATGTTCATGTAGGCGTCGGCGATCAATTGACCAGGAACAACATGCAAAGGTCCCAGGCCATACCACGAAAAATACCCCCAAACAAGTAGTCGGATTTTGTTGTCGTCCTGAAAGTAACATTCATCCATTCCATAAAATTGCCAGAGCGTAGGAGGAACCTAATTGTCCAAAATGTTCATGTAGGCGTCGGCGTTCAATTGACCAGGAACAACATGCAAAGGTCCCAGGCCATACCACGAAAAATACCCCCAAACAAGTAGTCGGATTTTGTTGTCGTCCTGAAAGTAACATTCATCCATTCCATAAAATTGCCAGAGCGTAGGAGGAACCTAATTGTCCAAAATGTTCATGTAGGTGTCGGCGTTCAATTGACCAGGAACAACATGCAAAGGTCCCAGGCCATACCACGAAAAATACCCCCAAACAAGTAGTCGGATTTTGTTGTCGTCCTGAAAGTAACATTCATCCATTCCATAAAATTGCCAGAGCGTAGGAGGAACCTAATTGTCCAAAATGTTCATGTAGGCGTCGGCGTTCAATTGACCAGGAACAACATGCAAAGGTCCCAGGCCATACCACGAAAAATACCCCCAAACAAGTAGTCGGATTTTGTTGTCGTCCTGAAAGTAACATTCATCCATTCCATAAAATTGCCAGAGCGTAGGAGGAACCTAATTGTCCAAAATGTTCATGTAGGCGTCGGCGATCAATTGACCAGGAACAACATGCAAAGGTCCCAGGCCATACCACGAAAAATACCCCCAAACAAGTAGTCGGATTTTGTTGTCGTCCTGAAAGTAACATTCATCCATTCCATAAAATTGCCAGAGCGTAGGAGGAACCTAATTGTCCAAAATGTTCATGTAGGCGTCGGCGTTCAATTGACCAGGAACAACATGCAAAGGTCCCAGGCCATACCACGAAAAATACCCCCAAACAAGTAGTCGGATTTTGTTGTCGTCCTGAAAGTAACATTCATCCATTCCATAAAATTGCCAGAGCGTAGGAGGAACCTAATTGTCCAAAATGTTCATGTAGGCGTCGGCGTTCAATTGACCAGGAACAACATGCAAAGGTCCCAGGCCATACCACGAAAAATACCCCCAAACAAGTAGTCGGATTTTGTTGTCGTCCTGAAAGTAACATTCATCCATTCCATAAAATTGCCAGAGCGTAGGAGGAACCTAATTGTCCAAAATGTTCATGTAGGCGTCGGCGTTCAATTGACCAGGAACAACATGCAAAGGTCCCAGGCCATACCACGAAAAATACCCCCAAACAAGTAGTCGGATTTTGTTGTCGTCCTGAAAGTAACATTCATCCATTCCATAAAATTGCCAGAGCGTAGGAGGAACCTAATTGTCCAAAATGTTCATGTAGGCGTCGGCGTTCAATTGACCAGGAACAACATGCAAAGGTCCCAGGCCATACCACGAAAAATACCCCCAAACAAGTAGTCGGATTTTGTTGTCGTCCTGAAAGTAACATTCATCCATTCCATAAAATTGCCAGAGCGTAGGAGGAACCTAATTGTCCAAAATGTTCATGTAGGCGTCGGCGTTCAATTGACCAGGAACAACATGCAAAGGTCCCAGGCCATACCACGAAAAATACCCCCAAACAAGTAGTCGGATTTTGTTGTCGTCCTGAAAGTAACATTCATCCATTCCATAAAATTGCCAGAGCGTAGGAGGAACCTAATTGTCCAAAATGTTCATGTAGGCGTCGGCGTTCAATTGACCAGGAACAACATGCAAAGGTCCCAGGCCATACCACGAAAAATACCCCCAAACAAGTAGTCGGATTTTGTTGTCGTCCTGAAAGTAACATTCATCCATTCCATAAAATTGCCAGAGCGTAGGAGGAACCTAATTGTCCAAAATGTTCATGTAGGCGTCGGCGTTCAATTGACCAGGAACAACATGCAAAGGTCCCAGGCCATACCACGAAAAATACCCCCAAACAAGTAGTCGGATTTTGTTGTCGTCCTGAAAGTAACATTCATCCATTCCATAAAATTGCCAGAGCGTAGGAGGAACCTAATTGTCCAAAATGTTCATGTAGGCGTCGGCGTTCAATTGACCAGGAACAACATGCAAAGGTCCCAGGCCATACCACGAAAAATACCCCCAAACAAGTAGTCGGATTTTGTTGTCGTCCTGAAAGTAACATTCATCCATTCCATAAAATTGCCAGAGCGTAGGAGGAACCTAATTGTCCAAAATGTTCATGTAGGCGTCGGCGTTCAATTGACCAGGAACAACATGCAAAGGTCCCAGGCCATACCACGAAAAATACCCCCAAACAAGTAGTCGGATTTTGTTGTCGTCCTGAAAGTAACATTCATCCATTCCATAAAATTGCCAGAGCGTAGGAGGAACCTAATTGTCCAAAATGTTCATGTAGGCGTCGGCGTTCAATTGACCAGGAACAACATGCAAAGGTCCCAGGCCATACCACGAAAAATACCCCCAAACAAGTAGTCGGATTTTGTTGTCGTCCTGAAAGTAACATTCATCCATTCCATAAAATTGCCAGAGCGTAGGAGGAACCTAATTGTCCAAAATGTTCATGTAGGCGTCGGCGTTCAATTGACCAGGAACAACATGCAAAGGTCCCAGGCCATACCACGAAAAATACCCCCAAACAAGTAGTCGGATTTTGTTGTCGTCCTGAAAGTAACATTCATCCATTCCATAAAATTGCCAGAGCGTAGGAGGAACCTAATTGTCCAAAATGTTCATGTAGGCGTCGGCGTTCAATTGACCAGGAACAACATGCAAAGGTCCCAGGCCATACCACGAAAAATACCCCCAAACAAGTAGTCGGATTTTGTTGTCGTCCTGAAAGTAACATTCATCCATTCCATAAAATTGCCAGAGCGTAGGAGGAACCTAATTGTCCAAAATGTTCATGTAGGCGTCGGCGTTCAATTGACCAGGAACAACATGCAAAGGTCCCAGGCCATACCACGAAAAATACCCCCAAACAAGTAGTCGGATTTTGTTGTCGTCCTGAAAGTAACATTCATCCATTCCATAAAATTGCCAGAGCGTAGGAGGAACCTAATTGTCCAAAATGTTCATGTAGGCGTCGGCGTTCAATTGACCAGGAACAACATGCAAAGGTCCCAGGCCATACCACGAAAAATACCCCCAAACAAGTAGTCGGATTTTGTTGTCGTCCTGAAAGTAACATTCATCCATTCCATAAAATTGCCAGAGCGTAGGAGGAACCTAATTGTCCAAAATGTTCATGTAGGCGTCGGCGTTCAATTGACCAGGAACAACATGCAAAGGTCCCAGGCCATACCACGAAAAATACCCCCAAACAAGTAGTCGGATTTTGTTGTCGTCCTGAAAGTAACATTCATCCATTCCATAAAATTGCCAGAGCGTAGGAGGAACCTAATTGTCCAAAATGTTCATGTAGGCGTCGGCGTTCAATTGACCAGGAACAACATGCAAAGGTCCCAGGCCATACTACGTAAAATACCCCCAAACAAGTAGTCGGATTTTGTTGTCGTCCTGGAAGTAACATTCATCCATTCCATAAAATTGCCAGAGCGTAGGAGGAACTTAATTGTCCAAAATGTTCATGTAGGCGTCGGCGTTCAATTGACCAGGAACAACATGCAATGGTCCCAGGCCATACCACGTAAAATACCCCCAAACAAGTAGTCGGATTTTGTTGTCGTCCTGAAAGTAACATTCATCCATTCCATAAAATTGTCAGAGCGTAGGAGGAACCTAATTGTCCAAAATGTTCATGTAGGCGTCGGCGTTCAATTGACCAGGAACAACATGCAAAGGTCCCAGGCCATACCACGTAAAATACCCCCAAACAAGTAGTCGGATTTTGTTGTCGTCCTGGAAGTAACATTCATCCATTCCATAAAATTGCCAGAGCGTAGGAGGAACTTAATTGTCCAAAATGTTCATGTAGGCGTCGGCGTTCAATTGACCAGGAACAACATGCAATGGTCCCAGGCCATACCACGTAAAATACCCCCAAACAAGTAGTCGGATTTTGTTGTCGTCCTGAAAGTAACATTCATCCATTCCATAAAATTGTCAGAGCGTAGGAGGAACCTAATTGTCCAAAATGTTCATGTAGGCGTCGGCGTTCAATTGACCAGGAACAACATGCAAAGGTCCCAGGCCATACCACGTAAAATACCCCCAAACAAGTAGTCGGATTTTGTTGTCGTCCTGGAAGTAACATTCATCCATTCCATAAAATTGCCAGAGCGTAGGAGGAACTTAATTGTCCAAAATGTTCATGTAGGCGTCGGCGTTCAATTGACCAGGAACAACATGCAATGGTCCCAGGCCATACCACGTAAAATACCCCCAAACAAGTAGTCGGATTTTGTTGTCGTCCTGAAAGTAACATTCATCCATTCCATAAAATTGTCAGAGCGTAGGAGGAACCTAATTGTCCAAAATGTTCATGTAGGCGTCGGCGTTCAATTGACCAGGAACAACATGCAAAGGTCCCAGGCCATACCACGTAAAATACCCCCAAACAAGTAGTCGGATTTTGTTGTCGTCCTGGAAGTAACATTCATCCATTCCATAAAATTGCCAGAGCGTAGGAGGAACCTAATTGTCCAAAATGTTCATGTAGGCGTCGGCGTTCAATTCACCAGGAACAACATGCAAAGGTCCCAGGCCATACCACGAAAAATACCCCCAAACAAGTAGTCGGATTTTGTTGTCGTCCTGAAAGTAACATTCATCCATTCCATAAAATTGCCAGAGCGTAGGAGGAACCTAATTGTCCAAAATGTTCATGTAGGCGTCGGCGTTCAATTCACCAGGAACAACATGCAAAGGTCCCAGGCCATACCACGAAAAATACCCCCAAACAAGTAGTCGGATTTTGTTGTCGTCCTGAAAGTAACATTCATCCATTCCATAAAATTGCCAGAGCGTAGGAGGAACCTAATTGTCCAAAATGTTCATGTAGGCGTCGGCGTTCAATTCACCAGGAACAACATGCAAAGGTCCCAGGCCATACCACGAAAAATACCCCCAAACAAGTAGTCGGATTTTGTTGTCGTCCTGAAAGTAACATTCATCCATTCCATAAAATTGCCAGAGCGTAGGAGGAACCTAATTGTCCAAAATGTTCATGTAGGCGTCGGCGTTCAATTCACCAGGAACAACATGCAAAGGTCCCAGGCCATACCACGTAAAATACCCCCAAACAAGTAGTCGGATTTTGTTGTCGTCCTGAAAGTAACATTCATCCATTCCATAAAATTGCCAGAGCGTAGGAGGAACCTAATTGTCCAAAATGTTCATGTAGGCGTCGGCGTTCAATTCACCAGGAACAACATGCAAAGGTCCCAGGCCATACCACGAAAAATACCCCCAAACAAGTAGTCGGATTTTGTTGTCGTCCTGGAAGTAACATTAATCCATCCCATAAAATTGCCAGAGCGTAGGAGGAACTTAATTGTCCAAAATGTTCATGTAGGCGTCGGCGTTCAATTGACCAGGAACAACATGCAAAGGTCCCAGGCCATACCACGAAAAATACCTCCAAACAAGTAGTCGGATTTTGTTGTCGTCCTGAAAGTAACATTCATCCATTCCATAAAATTGCCAGAGCGTAGGAGGAACCTACTTGTCCAAAATGTTCATGTAGGCGTCGGCGTTCAATTCACCAGGAACAACATGCAAAGGTCCCAGGCCATACCACGTAAAATACCCCCAAACAAGTAGTCGGATTTTGTTGTCGTCCTGAAAGTAACATTCATCCATTCCATAAAATTGCCAGAGCGTAGGAGGAACCTAATTGTCCAAAATGTTCATGTAGGCGTCGGCGTTCAATTCACCAGGAACAACATGCAAAGGTCCCAGGCCATACCACGTAAAATACCCCCAAACAAGTAGTCGGATTTTGTTGTCGTCCTGGAAGTAACATTAATCCATCCCATAAAATTGCCAGAGCGTAGGAGGAACTTAATTGTCCAAAATGTTCATGTAGGCGTCGGCGTTCAATTCACCAGGAACAACATGCAAAGGTCCCAGGCCATACCACGAAAAATACCCCCAAACAAGTAGTCGGATTTTGTTGTCGTCCTGAAAGTAACATTCATCCATTCCATAAAATTGCCAGAGCGTAGGAGGAACCTAATTGTCCAAAATGTTCATGTAGGCGTCGGCGTTCAATTCACCAGGAACAACATGCAAAGGTCCCAGGCCATACCACGTAAAATACCCCCAAACAAGTAGTCGGATTTTGTTGTCGTCCTGAAAGTAACATTCATCCATTCCATAAAATTGCCAGAGCGTAGGAGGAACCTAATTGTCCAAAATGTTCATGTAGGCGTCGGCGTTCAATTGACCAGGAACAACATGCAAAGGTCCCAGGCCATACCACGAAAAATACCTCCAAACAAGTAGTCGGATTTTGTTGTCGTCCTGAAAGTAACATTCATCCATTCCATAAAATTGCCAGAGCGTAGGAGGAACCTAATTGTCCAAAATGTTCATGTAGGCGTCGGCGTTCAATTGACCAGGAACAACATGCAAAGGTCCCAGGCCATACCACGAAAAATACCTCCAAACAAGTAGTCGGATTTTGTTGTCGTCCTGAAAGTAACATTCATCCATTCCATAAAATTGCCAGAGCGTAGGAGGAACCTAATTGTCCAAAATGTTCATGTAGGCGTCGGCGTTCAATTGACCAGGAACAACATGCAAAGGTCCCAGGCCATACCACGAAAAATACCTCCAAACAAGTAGTCGGATTTTGTTGTCGTCCTGAAAGTAACATTCATCCATTCCATAAAATTGCCAGAGCGTAGGAGGAACCTAATTGTCCAAAATGTTCATGTAGGCGTCGGCGTTCAATTGACCAGGAACAACATGCAAAGGTCCCAGGCCATACCACGAAAAATACCTCCAAACAAGTAGTCGGATTTTGTTGTCGTCCTGAAAGTAACATTCATCCATTCCATAAAATTGCCAGAGCGTAGGAGGAACCTAATTGTCCAAAATGTTCATGTAGGCGTCGGCGTTCAATTGACCAGGAACAACATGCAAAGGTCCCAGGCCATACCACGAAAAATACCTCCAAACAAGTAGTCGGATTTTATGCAAATCCGCTGGCGTTCGGTACATTATTGTAGGGTAGTGTATGTTAAAACTCATTCCTTGTGATTTACTTCTGTCGTGATGATGGTGACCAACTAAATGGCCATTTTTCTTTATTATCCGTTGTTCTGAATGTTTTCCTTTTCGTTATCAATTTGTCTTTGGTTTTAATCTGCTTATCCGCTTCTTTCTTGAAGGACTTCGAGTCGATCAGAAATAAATTTAAAAACTCGGTCATACCACATCAACGTGTTTAGATGTGTGGAATGATAACAGCAAAAATATGATCTAAACAGAACTCCGGCGCTGACTGAATGGTATCTGGAATGGAATAAACAATCAATCATTGACACAACTCGCCTCAACCGAGATTTCTGTCTCTTCCCAACACTGCAGTCTGTCTGTCGGTTTACTTGTCTTCTTATCGGGATGGTAAAAATAGCAGATCTACGTCCTCATTAATTGAAGTCATATGTACAATCTCAAAGCAGTTGAATTACGTTTAAACACTGGATCAAGTTACTAAAACAATTAAGCGATTAAGCACTGAACTGGTTCATGTGACTTACAAAATTTTTGAGATTAAGTGGAACATTTATTTCTACTTTAATGCGGCTTCTTCGAAAGTTTAGTTCAAAAGTTTATGCCATTAAATGGAAGCGTTGGGTCTTAAACTACAGTAGTGAAACCCTGAAAATACCACAAAATCGTTTTGTTCAAAATATATTCTTGCAGTGTAGGCCTATTCAAATCAGCTTGATTTAAATCAAGTGATTCTTATTAAAACATAATTTAAATAAAATTTTAAATTACCTTTTAATCGAAGTTGTCTAACGATATTACAAATGAAATAATCTGGGACAGAAAGCATGTTACTTTAATCAAACAAGTTTACAAATTTGTTTCTTTTCAATAACTCCGGAACGCTGACTTTTTTTAAATAGATATAACTGGATGTCCTAGTAGAGATGATAGCTTTAATAGTGATGCAGCGGTGTTAACTTAGAGAAGTTATTGGAGGAAGCAAACACATCACTTGCTTCATATATAAGGGTGTGCTTCAACTTTCTTCTTACATATGTGAATATAAATATTCACCGATATCACCTGTATATTTGTATTATTCATCCCTGTAGTTGTAGGGGGACAAGGCCCAACGAAAAACATTTTAGGCCCCAAGGAGTTCGGGTCTCTAGAACGTTGCACCTGTTCTGATAAAGTGATATGTTGAGAGACAGTGAATCACTCTGTATTTGGTTTCTCATATTATTTGTAATATCTACCCCTTATGTCTGGGGAAAATATTAAAAACCATAAGGCCCAAAGTCTACCATAAAAATGTTCAAGGGAGTCTGGCTCCTAGGGAGTGCTTGGTAAAGGAAGTTGTTTTAGATAATTTATTTGGTTTATCATTGAAAATGAAAAACCTTTCCCTTTTGTGGGACACAAAGGTTTAAGGCCGCTAGGAGTTAGAACCTGTGTTGGAATGACAACTGATCAACAAATATTTCTTATTGCTCACTGAAAGCAAGCAAAAGCTGAGTTTGGGGGCAGTTTATAAATCACACTAAGTGTTTTATGGCTTAGATTGAATCTTCCGTGGAAAGGTTGCATATTCGTGAACTGATGTATTAATTACTGAAATTAGCTATTTCTAGTGAAGGAATCAGCACTGCTTAGCATTTGTTTTCAGAATGTTGAAACGAGAATGGGTACCCCCTCACTTCTAGCTTATTAAGTAAACCCTTTGGAATACAATCAATTAGGCTCATATTGAAAAAATCTTGATGTTTGCAAAAGTCAAATATTCACCTTAAATTGTGCTTGTAACTGAAGAAACTCGAGAGAAAATACTTAAATTTCTTGACCTCCTCCTTGTGGAGACATCGTATACCAGATACCTCGTTTCGAACGAGGGAAATGTATTTAGATTTTAGAGTTAGTCTAGCGGACAAGGAAATAAATTCATGAAGCCTACTTACCTCCACTTCCTAAACTTCTGTAAATGTAGAAAGAATATTTGCAACGTAACTTGCACTTTCAATAAGATTAGTACCAAAAACCGGACAATTAAAATTTATAAAAGCTATTTATGACAATTTATGTAAATTTATCTCATTTAAAATAAAATGTTCCTTTCTTTATTAAAATGATTATTTTTTTAAATAGAATTTAAGTATTATGTAGTTGTATGATGAAATGGGGGGCAATTCAAATGAAAGAATAAAATTGATACAACAAGACCCATTGATAATTTTAATTGTTTTAATCTAAAAAATGTGACCTGCTATATTTTCTAAACCCTTATATGTATTATGTTCAACATAATTTAATATCTAGAAACTATACTATGATTTTCATGTCTCATAAGAAAACAAATGTTATCATTCAAAGGCAACGAATCAATGAAAATCTATAAAATCCCATTTGAATAAAAAAATCTGATAAAATCAAATAAATTTTATTTTTATAAATACTATTGAAAAAAACACAGAATTTTTGCATATCAGCTTTCATATACTGTAGCGATTTCTCATATTTTTTTCTTGGCACATAAACTAATTAAAATTCTGCGGTGCACCAAAATATGTATTGTATTTTTTGCCGATCTGACAAAAAATCGGTACCATTTTGATTATTTACAAAAAATAGTTTTTGTTATTATCTACACAAAGTGACGTTTTAAAGGATATTTTTTAGAGTAACACTTTATTTTTACTATGCAATAAAAATGAATATTTGAAATTATTATCAGGGATCTTAAAAATGATAGTTTTACTTACAATTAATAGTACTTGCCAAAAATTCAAAACTAAATGATGAAATGAAGTACATATTACACAATTTCAGTAGTCTCGCCATCCGTATGCACAACAATTGAAAATCACTGATAAAAGGTAACAGTCTTTACATGAAGTGCTTTTCAAAAATACTTTTTAGTTCATTTTTGATTTGATTTTACACATGGTAATGGTAATGGTAATTTTAGTTAACGTCGTACTAGAGCAACACAACGAGCTATTGACGACGGTCCGGGATCAATCCCTTAAGGGAAAGATACGAGGACAACACCTCGTCATTTTGAACCACGGTCAGATGACGAAGCAAAACCTGAGCTGGCACTCCACTCTCCAAACTTCCACACCAACCCAACGTGAGGACTTTCGGCCACGACAGTTTTAAGGGTGCACCAGCCGCCTCTACACCATACGATTACAAACATCCATGTCCGGACCGGAATTCGAAACAGGAACCTTCCGATCCAGAGGCTAACACCTTAACCACTATACCGGTTGTCGGCGATTTTACACATGATACTTCAAGTGGTGTATCGAAAAGGTAACTCTGCCTCTACATCAAATTGTTGATTTCAGATTTTTTCTTAAATGTCTACAAACAAAGGACCACGGTTGCCCAGCTAGTAGAATCAATCAATTGCAACTTGAGGGTTGCAAATTCGAAACTCGATCCAGCCAAAGACCGTGGCGTACGTGGGGGGGGGAGAGGCTTGTGAACGTTGAATCTGTAGCGTCCTAAATGTCTTCACGTTGTCGAGGTGTGGAAGTTTGGAGAGTGGGGTGCCAGCTCAGGTTTCCTTAGGAATTGATCCCAGACGTTCGCCGATGGCCCATAGAGTTACTACATTATCATTCAAAATATATACGTGGTTTTCATTCAGAAAGCAAATAATCTGAACTCACATCAGAACCGTGTGTGCGTGGAGGCGTGTGCACGTTGAATTTGCAATGGACTCGAATGTCCTCACGTTAGCTTGGCGTGAAAGTTTGGATAGTAGGGTATCAACCTCGTCATCTGACCATGATCCAAAAATACGAGTTGTCCTCTGTTCTTTCCCTTCGGGATGATCCCGGACCGTCGCCAATAGCCCGTTGCATTGCTCCAGTGCGACGCTAATTCAACGTCATTCCTTCTTTCTTCTAGAATTTCCAGATTCCTAGAAATGTCAAAGGAAAGAAGGTGGTGGATCTGTACGCCTGTAGTCAACAAAACTAACAGAACAGAACATTAATATCTCATCCAGTTGTGACATTGAATTAAAACATTTATATTTTTAAGTTCGGCTACCTCCGAAACACAATGCTAATTACGCTACTACAAAGGATAAAGCATCGCCTCAAATTTCCCTCAAATCTCGCATGAAGCAGTTGGAAAATCCGACTCGATCTGTGCCAAACGTTTCCTACAAGCCGGAACTAGACGATCTGTCTGTTCGCGTGTATCTTCTCTTGCCCCCCCCCCCCCGCCATCTTCGGCGGTAGGCAAAAGGGGCGGTGAGGAAATAGGCAAAACGAAAGGGAATATGTCACTGCGATACAAACGAGCGGAGATCATCCCACAAGCTATAATTTCCCACTTTCTCCTCACCTAAGAAATCACCTCGAGGTTTACGAGATGTCATTGCGAGAATAATGATACATACCACTCCCGATACAGCAGGGGGTTGCCACTTTGGGCGATTTATTGCTCCACCGAAACGATATGTGCAACAAGTGTCGATAACCTCTGAAAATATCTCTGGTTTCAAATTAATTTCAAGTTATTTTAACTCTTTTTACAAAGAACGGGTTGTGTTTTTTTTGGTGCAAGGTGTCAGATATTGCCAAGCTAGGGCAATCAATGTTTTTTTTCTGTCAGGCAAATGATTTGTCATGTGACTGTGGTTCAAAGTTTCAAGGTGTTGCCTTCAGATATTTTCCTTTTGGTAAGGTGAGGTAATTTTAATTGACGTCATACGAGAGAAAAACCACGGGTTATTGACGACGATCCGGGATCAATCCCCTAAGGGAAAGATCCGATGATAATACCACGTAATTTTGAACCACGGTCAGATGACGAGGCAACACCCGAGCTGGCACCCTACTGTCCAAACTTCCACGCCAACCCAGCGCGAGGATTTTTGGCCACGACATATTTAAGGTGCACCAGCCAACTCTACACCATACACTACAAATATTCATACACTGCACTGACCCCGTATTCGAACCATGAACCTTCCGAACACCTTAACTACCAGACCGGTTGGTCTTTGGAATTGATAGGGGATATATATATATATATATATATATATATATATATATATATATATACATAGAGAGAGAGATAGGGTTTTTCTGTGTATCCAAATACAGGTGGTAATGGTACTAACGAGCTATTGGAGACGGTCCGAGATCAATCCCTAACGGAAATATCCGAAGACAACACCACATGATTTTCAATCTCGATCTGATGACAAGGTAACACCTGAGCTGAAACTCCACTCTCCAAACTTCCGCAGGACACCAATATGAGGACATTTGAGGCAACAAAATATTTAACGTACATCAACTCCCTTTGTATACGACATTTTTTAGGTCGAATTTGAACTCCCAACCCTCAGGATGCTAATCCGTTACTCTTCTAACCAGGTAACTGTGGTTAGTCTAAATGCAAACATCTATTTCGTAATTTGCGGTGTTGTTTGGCATTTATAGATATGAATGCCATTAACTTTTAAAACATTAGTTCTAAGTATCTTCAAAATGGCGATAGTTCAAATGAATTTCTTAGCCTGGCGGGTAGTTGTATTTTCCTCGAACAATTCTCGGGTAGCGCCTTGCTCTCTGATTTGGTAAGTTTATCTCAACGAAAACCTCTCATTCTCCAAGGAAACAATATCGAAATAGACGAGAACGAACACGACATTACAACTGACACCAATTCTCTCTCCGATACCTGATTACTCTTTTAGATTTATCCCAATAACTTTCTCAGCCAATTACGCGGACTATTACTATAGGCTTTCTAAGATTATAACCTAACTCGTTAGTCCAGATAATTTCCTCAAAGTTAACCGAATCTGATTCCCATGTTTTATTAATCTTTGTTTTAAGTGGATTAATCTTTCTTGGACACAAGGAAGTTAAAAAGAAGCGGTTGGGAATGTACTTTACGCGTCGTCTTAAAGAAACCAGGAAACTTCAAGTAAGATTAATCCTCATTGGTGACCATGCCTGCCCAGTATGATCATGTATGAGGATTGATATTGCCCATATTGAGAGCTTCTGAAGCAATATGAGTAGATTGCAGCTAACCGTTGAATATATGAGGCTATCAAAGCAAGAGTGGCCTAACCCACCAACATGCTCAATGGAGATGAATGCGATTGTCTTGCCGCCATTTTTTATACATTCTTTTTTATCCACAAGAGGATTTGAGATTCTGAAAATTCGTTTTTCAGTGATCAACTCTAAGTTAGTTTTCAATTTTAGAACATTTGAACTTGCACATTAAAAAGGAAAAAGGTCTTAATAAAAGATGATAATAAAGTTTTCGGATTATTGTGGGTTAGGTCACTCTTGCACTGATAGCCTGATACAGCAGTTCGCGTCGTCTTGAAGAAACCAGGAAACTTGAAGTAAAATTAATCCTCATTGGCGATCATGCCTGCCCGGTATGATCACTAATAATATGATATTAATAAAAGATTATAGCAACATTTTCGGATTACTGTGGGTTAGGTCACTCTTGCACTGATAGCCTGATACAACAGTTGGAAACACCGCCAAGCTGAGTTACCACAGCCCCCACCGAAGCACCAAGCAACCCATCCATTTGAACTCCGGTCAACGAGTTTGGCCTCTGAGAGACTGAATGTTAGTATTTACTGTTGCAAATGAGCTCGGAATTTGTAAAAATTGCCGGTTGGCCCTTTGTCTAGTTAATAGATCTTTCAGCTAAAAAGGGCCCCGAGGAGAAGAAGTCGGATTATTTCACTTCACTTCGCCCCTCCCCTTGCAAACGATGGGGTGAGGTGCATCTATATGCTACAGGTGAATTGCTCTGGGCGCACTCGCTTTTTCTGTTTATTTCGGCCAATTTTCGAGATATACATCATTTAAGTGCCCACCATGCCCATTCTTTACATATTTCAGCCTCGAAACTTTTCTTCTCAGTTTGGAGCTCATTACAGTGATGGAAGCCACGCGTTTGTAAATATGATCTTCTATAAAGCTGGTCTGCTTTATTTATCAACAAAGAAAAGAGAGGTTTATAGCTTAATGAATAGAAATTCAA
The DNA here is from genome assembly GCA_947359465.1 of Metellina segmentata. Classification (NCBI taxonomy): domain Eukaryota; kingdom Metazoa; phylum Arthropoda; class Arachnida; order Araneae; family Tetragnathidae; genus Metellina; species Metellina segmentata. Next base: position 36,169,439 of record OX375875.1, read on the forward strand.
TGCTGTTTCAGCTTGCGCGTGAAAGTGAAGTAGGATAAACAATAACGAATCAAATTGTTATTGTTTTGAGGCCCGTGTGGAAGCAATTCGAGGTATTTTCAAGAGCAACGGCTCTCAATTTCAGGTTTGAAACCTGTTGGAATCTACTATATAATGTAAGGTGTATGTGAAAGTAAAAGTAATGGTTTAAGAATCATCTAAACAAATATTTTTTTCATTGCCAACTCTGTTTCACATATTCTTTACAATATTAAATATTATTTTGAAAGACACAATCGTTCCACTGCTAGATTTTTCCAAATGAATTCAAAATTCAAGGAATTTTATATTTTATTTACGCAGAATAGATTGATAATGACACCATTATTACCATTGTACCATTATTACCGTTATACACAAACTAATTTTTTTAAAGTAAAGAACAAATGAGGGGGAGAGAGAATCTTCCGCGTAGTGTAACGATAAGCCACTGATAAGATTGATAATTACCAATTTATACCAAACATATTTTTAAAAATAAAGAACATACAAAGGGCTTTTGGGTAACGTAGTGATAAGCTATTTTCAAAATTTTCACTCTAGCATTTATAAAGTTTCAAAAAGCTCCAAAATTATAACAATCTATACACCAAAAAAGAATATGATTTTAAACTTTCAAGTATGGACACTTATTCAAACAATCACAAATTATTTTGAATCTTTTGAATATTTTTCAAACTTTTTCATTGTTGGACATAGTTAATTGGCTCATCACTGTTACCCGGAGCCCTTCAAATAGTTTTAATGAACTTTTAGTTAGAGTCAATCCTGAGATGACTGAAAGTAACAGTTTCTTGTAATGAAATTAAATTAGTCTTAAGAATGAATTTGATAACTCATATTATCCCTGGTTACTTAAAAGGCACGAGTAATACTAAAGTACATCAGCTCCCTGTACAAAGATTTGTATATATTGGCTTTAGCAATAGAACAAGAAAGTTATTTAGATTTATGTATTACATTCATGTAAATCAAGTTCGTATTATCTAATACTTTCCGTATCTTATGCATCTTTATCCTTGTATTATTTTCTAACTGACAAAGAATTGCCATTTTTGTCAGCGATTTTTCAGAAGTTACCGGTAATGTGATTGAGACAAAAGCATGACTTTAATTTCGAGAATAAATGTTTTTTCGTACTCTTTCAGGGGAATCCACTATTCAACATCACTAAGACGTTTCTCAAAAATAAAAATTGTGTCCCATATTTTACAATTTTCGTGGCACCAGTCCTCAGCTTTCCCTTGTGATAGAAAAAGTCCAAGTATAAATATCAGAACAAAATATCAAAAACAGAAGCTTTACAGTTAATATATTCTCACATTTCGCAAACTGTACATTTTTAACACTTGATTTTGCTATGTAAAAATCTGGTTGATTGAGCAAAAAAAATCACCCCTAGTATATATAAAGTAATTAATTTTAATTAAATCAATGTAAATAATTGAGAGATGATTTAAAGTGATTGCTTAAATCGTTTCACAACTAAAATTTAATCATTATTTTTGGTAGATTATAAGAGACTTGAACTATCTTACTATAATTTAGTTCCTTGATACCTCCAAAAATAATAGCAAACCTATAGGGAGGGAGGGGGGGGGGGGTCCTTATAAAAATGTTGATTTCAAATATATATTTAAAACATCTATTTACAAATTAATGCTTAAGACAAAATTTTACTCGTAAAATTAAAACAATACTGTTTATGGGGTCAAGGTACAATATGAACAGTTAATTTTGTTATAATTTCAACAATACATTTGGGTCTTTATTTTAACGCACAGTAACACAAAGTTCAATAGAAAAAGTCATGGTCATATTGTTGTTGTTCAATTGTTTTCTAGTTTTTCAATATTCCAAATTTTTTTACTGCTTGTGTACTTTTTAATATTTTTTAAAACTTTTATTCCATCCTTTACCAGTGAAGTGTTTGCCACATTTGCGTGCATGTTTCTGTAAGTGTTATTGTTATTTAGTTTTTATGTTTTTTCTCTTTAAAATATGAGAAGCCGTGAAAAAAAGATTATCGATTTTATCATTTAAAAAAAGTAACTGGTTTTTGAAATCCTGATACCATGAAAGTCATCAAAGACGTAATAAAAACATCAAAATTAATTGCAAAGAGCCTCAGCATTTTAAATACTTGATTATCAGAGAAAGAGAGAGAGAAAAATAAAGTTGAGAAAAGGACCAAATATAAAAGGTGGTTGTTTTTACTCTTGACGCATCCGAAGGAAGAAATTCTAAAAACGTTAAATAATGTAGCTACTTATTAAAGGTGTTGCATTGTCAAAGTAAAACAATACAATATTTTTTAGATTATCCAGTCATTTTTAAGATACACCTACCCCACTCACGCTACAATTACTCATTATTGTAGAACAGCTAAATGTTTCGTAACGATAAAATAGTTAATTACAAAATAAAGATATCTGAACTTATTCCTATGTAGATACAGCTACTCTCATCGTTTGATATAATCTTATATCACATTAGGAACATAAGCGATAATGAATTACCAGAAACAAGATCTGAATATTTGCGTAATACTATTTACTGTCTTTTATAAATGAAGTTTTTTTATCATCGTAAGAGCAAGCAAATATTCAAAATTTTCAAGATAGTAAATTTTCAAGTTTTAAAAAAGTACAAATTCATCCCACACAACTTATGAAGGTCATGTGATTTTAAACTTTAAAATATTGTGTAAGTTATCGGAAATTCTTTTGACCCTTCTGAATATTTTCATATGTGACCTCGTCATTAGACCGTGGTTCAAAATTTCATGGTGATGTCCTCAGATCTTTCCCTACGGGTTTGATCCCGGACCGTCCCCAATAGCCCGTTGTGTTGTTACAGTCCGACGTTAACTAAAATAGCAATCCATCTTCTGAATATTTTGTTAATTAAGAAATTTCAATCTGTGAATTACCTTGTTTTACAAAGTTTACAGCGTATGACCATGCTTTTCCATGAGGTGATCAACCACCCCAGTGTTAAGTAATCGCTATTCCTCTTGTAGAGCAGTTTGCAACTCTGTGAGAGTAGGTGGGGGTGGGAAACGTGCAGACACAGCACGGCCGAGGGCATCCCAAAGATTTTCAATGGGATTAAGGTCGGGCGAGTACGTCGACCAAACCATACGCGCAATCCCTTCAATCTCCAAGTAGTCGTCGACGATGCCAGCTCTCTATGAGGACGTACATTATCATCCATTAAAACGAAAGAAGGACCAACTGCTGCAGCTTGCAATTTCACAGTGGGTTCTAGTACTTCATCCCGATAACGGACAGCCGTCACAGAACCTCGTTTATAGATGTGATGGTCGGTGCAAATATTCCAACGAAATCCCGGCCCACACCATGATGCTTCCACTTCGGAATGCGTGATGCTCAATGATGTTCTGGGGTCAATTGCTTGTGCCTTGTTCTCTCCATACTCTTACACGTTTGTCATCTGGCTCCAGGGTAAATCTCGACTCATCCGTAAACATAACGTTATCTCCTATCAAACACAGTCCATTTCACAAGTGTTGGGTTGGTGTGGAAGTTTGGAGAGTGGAATGCCAGCTCAGGTGTTGCTCGTCATCTGACCGTGGTTCAAAATTACGAGGTGTTGTCCTCGGATTTTTCCTTTAAGGTATTGATCCCGGATCGTCGTCAGTAGCCCATTGTGTTGCTCTAGTATAACGTTAAATAAATAATTACCAAATTACCATTTCACATGTTGCAGACACCACTTTATTTGTGCCCTTCTGGATTGGAAGAATAGAGGAACACAAACTCATGGTGCCCGGGCGTACAGTTCATTCATGTGTAGCCTTCGGCGGACAGTAGTGGCTGATATCGTCCTATTAATAGACGCTGCAACCATAGATGTCACACGTGTGGAAATTGCTTTTCGATTCCGCTTCGTTACAACAGCACTATATCGATCTTGCGCAAAGTTCATAACCCTTGGGCGACCGGTGACAGGTCTTCGGACAACTATTTGGCTTGTTTCCATAATCGTGAAATTAAGGAATGATGAACGCCGAAGAAAAGAGCAACGTCAGTGTTTGATTGCCCTGCTTCAAGGCGTCGCATAGAACGCTAGCGCTCACTATCTACCATTCGTCTTCTGGAAGCTATTGAAACACGTCGGTCTTGAAAATAAATAGTACGAAAGACCTAAACACTTTTTATAAGCACTTGTATGCAACTCCTATAACCCTTCACAGTGCTGGCTTCTTATACGACTGCCTTTTTTGCATATTTCTCGACACAAAACCGTGATTGGCTGTTACATAACACATTTACATACTTAAATCTAAATCTGCAGCAATTTTCAGCCTCTCAAATTCAGATTGGCTTCTGGAAATAATTATTTTTATCTCTGTGTTTAACTTTAGGTAGTGAGTGCATATCGTGTTGTCAAATGTCCACATGTTTGTTTGGTGTGGATGTTTAGAAAGTGGGGTGCCTGCTCCGGTGGTGTCCTTGCCATTGATTTTAGGTGTTAAGTGTTTTCGTGTATTTCTCTTCAAGATTGATATCGGACCATTGCCGTGCACCGTTGTGTTGCTTTAGTGCGACGTAAATTCTACCTACCTCAATATTTTTTGGAAGAAATTTTGTGTCATTTCTGCAAACAGAGTAACCGTAATGAGTCATATTTTGAGTTTGCAATAATCTCCTTAACCTTTAGACTGCGGACGGTACAGCAGTTGTGCCATGATCGCGCCAATAAAGAACTTAGACAACGGTTAGTACATCCGTTGTACCTTGAAAGTTATAAGAATCGCGCTAAGAAGTATTTTAGACTACTGCCGCGTTACAGCAGTTGTACCTTGAAAGTTATGAAAATAGCGCCAAGAAAGAATCGCACTTGTTGTATCTATAGTCGTAGTCAAAAGGTTAAAGTAATTATTTGGTGATCAAATATAGCATAGCTTCTGGCCCAGAACGAAAACCACGGAGCCAGAAATCACGCTAATGAAGCCAATTGTGGGAATGTATTTTGTTTAGGTTTAACCAGTCCCTTTATTGAACTAATCGAATCGTTCGAAATCTCGTGAATGCCAACACCCCGGACTATATAAGAGTGCCTAGAGTTTCAACCTTGAGTTAGTTTCACAAGATTTCCAATCATTGTAATAGCTTTCCGTCCTCAACGCATATAATGACGAAATAACTACATCAATTGGTCGGATGAATCCGAGGAAATATTCTGTTGGTCGAAACTGGGTAGAAAAAAAATATCAAGGAAGTCTACAGAATGCATATATACGTGCAAACCCCTCTCTCTAAATATCCACCCCCCCCCCAAAAAAAAAAATTAATAAATAAAAATCTCACTATATCGCTCCTCGGCACGAAGAGTGACACAATTCAAAAAATAAAAATTTTGATGTTATGTCATTGAAAAATATGTATGAGGTGCCCAGCGTGGTATATTACTATTCTATAGGATATAATAAAAGTTACCATCATAAATACTTACCTAAAATTTAAAAGAAACTTATACTATTTCAATAAAAGTTTTTTAGTTTCCTTTAAGTTGATGTTTCTCCAATTCTGCAATTTTGAGTTGTGTCACTTTTCTAGCCGCGGTGGGATATGGTTTAGAGTTATTTAAAGGGAAGTGCAGAGTGTAGGAATTGTTTGAACCGTCACTGTTAAAAATAAAAACTTAAAAGAAAAATGGAATCTAAAATATGATAGAATTATTTGAACCGCCACTGTTATCAAGGCATACGAGAACAATAGAATCCACAAATGGCAGAGTTATTTGGACAGCTACTGTTGTCAATGAAAACAGGAACAATGGAATCTAAAAAATGGTAGAATTATTTTAATCACCATTGTTAACAATTAAACACGAACAATGGAATGTAAAATATGTTAGAATTATTTGAACCGCCACTCTTATCATTGCAAACGTGAACAATGGAATCTAAAAATACAAGAATAAACTGAACAGCCACTGTTATAAAAAAAACAATGTAATATAAAAAATGGTAGAATTATTTGAACCTTCACTGTTATCAATGCAAACGAGAACAATGGAATCTAAAACAATGGCAGCGTTATTTTAGGCCCGGAGTACACATCCGGTTTTTCAATGTGCGGCGCCGCTACGGCACCGAAGCCCAACTATACACACGTGAAATGACGACACAAGTACTCATTTTGCGCCATTTGTGATAAATATTCTTTGGAAGAAAAAGTGTTTATTTCGCTTACTTGGTGTAAAAAAAGTATATTTTGAATCAAAATAGACGTTACTGGATACAACCATTAATTAATTATTATTTATATTTCATTTATTTATGAAAACAAGGCCCTTCAGACCGGAGAAGCGTGTGCAGCAAGCTGCGGCGCCGTGGGGAACTGCGGTACAAATTGCACGCAAATTGGACGTGCGTTGGCGCAGCGGCGCCGGAGGTATGTGTGCACTACTCCATTGGATCTTATGTAACTCAGACCGCACTTGCGTTGCGTCAGAAGCTCCGCTCGTTGAAAAACCGGATGTGAGGACTTGGCATTAACCGCCACTATTATCAATGAAAACAATACCAATGGAATCTTAAAATTGGTAATATTATTTTAATCCCCATTGTTTATAATTTAAGCACTAACAATGGAATGTAAACCATTGTAGAATTATCTGAACCGTCAATGTTATCAATGCAAACCAGAACAATGGAATCTAAAACAAAATGGCAGCGTTATTTTAACCGCTATTGTTATCAATGAAAACAATAACAATAGAATCTAAAAAGTGGTAACATTATTGTAATCCCCATTGCTTACAATTTAAGCACTAACAATGGAATGTAAACCATTGTAGAATTATCTGAACCGTCAATGTTATCAATGCAAACGAGAACAATGGGATCTAAAAAAATGGCAGCGTTATTTTAACCGCTATTGTTATCAATGAAAACAATAACAATAGAATCTAAAAAGTGGTAACATTATTGTAATCCCCATTGTTTACAATTTAAGCACTAACAATGGAATGTAAACCATTGTAGAATTATCTGAACCGTCAATGTTATCAATGCAAACCAGAACAATGGAATCTAAAAAAAATGACAGCGTTATTTTAACCGCTATTGTTATCAATGAAAACAATAACAATAGAATCTAAAAAGTGGTAACACTGTTCTAATTCCCATTGTTTACAATTTAAGCACTAACAATGGAATGTAAAACACGGTAGAATTATTTGAACAACAACATATCAATGCAAACGAGAACAATGGAATATCAAAAATGGCATAATAATTTAAGCAGCCACTGTTATCAATGAAAACGAGAACACTGGAATGTAAAAAATTGTAGAATTGTGTGAACCTCCATTGTTATCATTAAAAGCTACAACAAAGGAATCTAAAAAATGGCAGCGTGATTTTAAAAGCCACTATTATCAATAAAAACAATAACAACAGTAGGTGGGAGGAATTTAATTAACATTGCACTGTAGCAACACAGCGGGCAATAGGCGACGGTCCGGGATCAATCCCAAGAGAAAGATCCGATGACAACACCACGTAATTTTGAATCACGGCCAGATGACTCAATAGCAATGAAATCAAAGAAATAGTATTTCTTGAACCGCTACTGTCATCAATGTAAACAAGAACTATGGAATTTAAAAAATGGTAACCTAATTTGAACTGCCAATGTTATTAATTAAAACAAGACTATGGGATATAAAATACCTCGGATTCATACATGTAAGCAACAGCAACGTAATAATCTAAAAATTGGAGACATTACTAGTCTAGATTACTAAATAATGCATCAAGAACTTCACATTATACCGTTTATTGTTTAAAGTGTTCCATTTACGCTCGGGGAAGTCTGGACACAATATGCAACCGTAAAACACATACAAAAACAAAGTATCGTCTATTGGAAAACTACGATAAGGTGTAATAGCTGAAGTATAGCTGTTTCAACAGGATATGAACACAAAAGGTGATCAACAGCTGTGCATTTATACCGTAAACCCATAATTACGGTGTTCCTTATCCCCTTCGGGGTGTAAAGGTTGATTAGAGGGTGGGGCTTGTCACTGCGTTAAATATTAATCGATCGTTCCGTTGAGTTAACTGAGTGCTACATCTTTCTTTTGCTATATAAATAGATACGTTGCTAAATACAGCAGCAATGTGCTGAATATTTTAATTTGAGTGGTGATGTCGGATTTGGGCAATTCGCACCCTCGGGGTGATTTGCGTAAAAATATCTGTTTCATTACATTCGTATATTTAGTTGCATTTTTTATGATCGGTTTTGAGGAAGTTCGGTACTTCCATAGGCACCCATGTTAAATTCGCAAGTTTTAGGGGCATCTTATTTGCACATAAATTACTGTATTAATCTGAAATTTTTACAGTGTAATATTTGAATACTTTTAAAGACTCAAACGAGAGTTTTTTTATTTTTTTTTAATTCACAAAAATATAAACTCTTTAAAAAATGACAAAAAATGTAAAATTTTTTCGACAAAATATTAAAAAAAAATAAAGTATGAATTTTGTAGCACATTCCTTTTGTTTAAGTCTTTAAAAGTGCTTCTTAAACAATCATAAAAAGTTTCAAGAATGTATATCAAGTAGTTTTTGAGTACTGTGCCCCACACATGAAAAAAGTATGTTCTGAGACGTACGTCGCGGTAATAATGGATCTAATTAAAAAATATTTAAAAATACTTCCAATCTGTGATCTCTTTATACTATTGCCATTATAAGGAAAACAAATAATAAATAAATACTAACAAATTAATTTTAAAATTCGGACTTCGCACAAAATTCGCATAAAAGTAGGACTACCTGTATGCCAAATTTCAGGACTATAAATGATATAGATCGTCTGAAAACACACAGACACACAAACACTTACTTTTATAATAGTAGAGAGATTTAAAAAAATGTGGAAAGTAAGCGATATCATTGAATACTAGTATAACAAATATAACTACAAGCTGTGCATTGGGATTATATTTTTAAATCTGAAAGAGACATTTGGTGTAATATCTGTTCTATTTTAAGTAATGATGTTTTTCGACAGCATATTAGCTAAGCTTTTAAAATATTATTATTATTTGTAATGATTGGATATTACATCCTTCGAAATCAAACTGGACGAACTTAAGATTAATTAAAACTTAGTAGTATTTTAAACACTTATTAGAGAGAGATTGATGCTTAACCTGCTCGTATTTAAAATTCAAGGGATAATATATTTTTTATAAATTAACGTCATTATCTGGATGATTACCCAATAAGAGCACAAACTAAAAGTGCCATTTTCTAAGTCTAAAATTTACATGTAACTATTGTGAATTAAAGCGAAATGTTGATGTGCGAAAAGTTTTTCAAAATGATGACACACCTTTAAGTTCTTTTGGAGTATAAAGCACGCCAGGCTGCCAAGGCAGATGACAGTGAAAAAAACAAACTTTCGAACAATGAAGCATTCAATACTTTGATTTACGCGGGAAATTTAAAACAGGTAAACGAATTATTCGAGGGAAAACGTGTTATGGGATTATGACGAAGCAAACGACACAAAAACTAAGTTCTGGAAAAAGAAGCAAAAATAAGTATGAATAATAATCTGCCATAATTTACTTTTTGCCTACTTCTACACGACAAAGAAGCGGAGGAGGTATGGGGTGATATTAATATAACAAAAGCAAACGCCAACAGGAAGACTCGCCGCAAACGACACCTTTTGGAACAATGACGGTTATACAACGCAGAAAAGAATTAAAAAAAGGTACTGAGGCGACTAAAAACAAAAGAGCTGCGGTTGTTCCACCTTTAGCGCGAGCAAGGCCAAACCTTTCACTTTTGATTAGTCGCATCGTTAATTTTTAGAAAATCGGCACAGTGTCAACAACTTATGGCCGTACTCCTTGTCAAAACCTCGAACAGTTTTTTGTTCTTTTTTTTTGCTTTCCCGGCTGAATATTAAAGATTAATTGCCTTCCAGAAAGAATGGGATGGTTAAAAAGGTAGGCTTTTTACTCGAAAATCTGGACACCCATTTTTTATCTCGGCGCGTAGACTTATTATAATCTTAATAGAAGGATAAGTTTTACAACGGACACGGTATTCCCGCTTTTAATCCGAGAATAAGAAGTGGGCGGGGAGGAGGTTGATTTTTCAAACTGTTGCCATTTTGTTTGGGTAAATGTTCAATGTTTTCTTAAGCGGTTATTATTTTTTTGCGCTTCTCCCTTTTGTGTAATTTCTGAACTCCCTGCTCATTAGAAAAGAAAGTGGTAGTATTGTTCAGAAAATAAGAAGAGTATAACAAAGTGAAGTGAGTTGATAAAGATAGATGGTTCTTAATAACAGGACGATATTGCCAGGCTTTGCCTCTAATGAGTCTGGATTTAGGAAACAAAACTTTTTAAGGCAGAAAAAGAATGGAATTGTTTGCTAAGCTAAAAGGCAGTGACTTCGAAAAAAAGCTATAAGAAAACGTTCACAGTTGTTAACCGAAAATAATTACCGTAATCAAAATAACTGGCAACAAGAGATAAAGATTAACTTTAATTTATAGTGCAAAGTTTTTCCAGTTCATTTATTGGATGAAGTTATGAAAAACCTATACCTTTGTTCGCATAAGATATATTAAAAATAAAATTGAATTAAAAATGCGTTTTCTGAGGATAAGGAAAACATTTCAAAGAAGATTATTTACACACATAATCTAGAATTTCCAACGCGTATTTATAGTTTAATCTCCTAAATTTCTCTCCTAAACCTGTAAATTCAAGATGACAGGCTCACTGAAAAAGACTAAATCCCATTTATTTTACAATAAAATGAAGTAAGTAATTTTTAAACGATTCAAAAACATGTCAAATGTGTTAAGATATTAACATGCATATGTAGTTAAAATTCATGTAGTAGGTTTCTACTTATATATAAACTCTATTAAAAAAAGACTTAAAAAATTAAATGCATACTTTATTGTCAACACTTAGTAAGATATAGAACACAAACGAATTCATTTTAATATAAAATACAAAGAAATACATATTACTTGTATGATTTACTAGGTTGTCCGTTGAAATAAGAATTTAACTGGCTCCAGAATTCTATTACAGTTTTTAAAGTACTTCTTGCTATCTTTTGGGTTGGTTGAGTTGTGTTTTATGGCGCAAAATCCATATTTGGTTATGCGTCGCCAGACACGACAGGCAGGTCAAGAAATGGATGAACTCAGAGAAAGTCATGGAAGACCGAAATGCACATAAAGAAAGACACTGTCATAAAAGACCGAAATGCACACAAAGTAAGATACTGTCATAGAAGACCGAATTGCACACAAAGAAAGACACTGTCATAGAAGACCGAATTGCACACAAAGAAAGACACTGTCATAAAAAGCCGAATTGCACACAAAGTAAGACACTGTCATAGAAGACCGAATTGCACACAAAGAAAGATACTGTCATAGAAGACCAAAATGCACACAAAGGGAATCGAACCTGACACGAATCGAGTATATACCCCCTATAACTTGCAGATTCCTACCGCAATGGGTATATCCACTAGGGTTGCCAACCTTCTCTGAGACCGGGACGTATTGCGCGAAGCTGAAATATTGATATTGTCACTCAAAGTGCAAAAGTGCAAAACACTCAGTGTCTAAAAGCTGCATTTTTCAGGAGAACATAAAAAAAAAACGAATTTTTCCTTATGATTTGATTCTATTATTGTATACTTTGGGTTTAGTTGCTAGTTTATTGGATCAGCTGATGACACAAGAGTTTTTGCCACCAGATGGAAATCATAAAATGCCATACATAGCAATAATAAAAGAAAAAATAGAATTTTTAACATTCGATCTTTTGCACTTGGAGTGACGATATACAATAGCGGCTTGAACGTAGGTGGAACAGACGTTTGATGGACAGGAAGTCATGTGCAGTAGAAAGAATTATTTTGGATTGTAGGAGATATTGGTCGATAGCTTTTTCTGAAATTCCGGGACAGTTTAACATTCAACCGGTATTCTGGGCAGCAATTTTAATTCTGAGACAATCCGGACAATCCGGGACTTTTGCCAACCCTAATATCCACTGAGCTATGACGATCCTTATATTTTGAGAAATAATGGGTGCGCATTGAAATACCTGTATATTCCCTTCGCTATGTGCTTTATTGTTAATGAATATTTAAAACTCAAAATAGTGTCTTACTTATAAATGGCTTACTTAGCTTAAAAACTTGACTTAAGAACTTAGTAATACGGAAATCCAAAACTCAAATGAGCTCAATGCTCAAAACTACATTTCAAATAATAATTGAAATGTTGTTTTGAAACTGAAAACACAAATATATTGTTATACGTCCAGAGAAAGACGTATTACTATTGTAATTTACTAGTAAAACAATCCATGTAAATGAAATGCTCACTATAGCTTCCTGTTATTCCAAAACTACCAAATTATAGCTGATTTAAGTACAGTTACTCAGATGTTTAAATATGAAACTTGCCTAAATATATAAGCCCCCCCCCAAAAAAAAAACACATTTTAACTAATATACTTGTACAAACACACAGACAGAAAATGGAATTTAGAACAGGAAGACGGACAGACAAACTTTCGCAACCAAGTTAAGTCACTAAATGAATGTAAGTACTCGCAGCATGCAATGTTCCGTGAAAATATATTTTACCTTTTCGACGTAGCATGGGCACACACATACAGACAGACAGACGGACGTGGAAGAGGCGAATTTGGCATCAGAAAGGTTCTAACGGATAGAAAACTTGAATTGGGTAGAAAATATCCAATGTACAAACATTCCATTCTTATTTATAGATAATCCCAAACACAGTACAAAATTCCAATCTACGTACATCATCGAAGCGTACAGCAAAACACGTAACAACGATAGTTTAATTTTCAGAGTGCAAAATTAATTTTAGCATGAAACAAATAAAATAACTGTTCAACTTTAGTAATTTTAGGACCATACTTAACTTTAGCACCGAAAGCTCTTTGTTACGGCCTGTATCCACAAAAAGTATCCCATCTCTCACTCTTCATCACGAACTGCCTTTGATGAACTGTCTGCTGATGGAAAGACTTCTAATCAAGCATACTTCTAAAACTTTAATCTCAAAAAATAGAATAATAGAATTTCCAGAGTAGGAAAAATACAGAACCCGCAGCCAAAGAAATAAAAACAGGAAGACGGTTACTGATGAACGGAGGTGAAAGTTTCCCACCTAAAATAGGCAAATCCTGAATGGACAAGCTCCATTGCCTGCGATCAAACACCTAATTTCGGGAACTAAAAAGGCTTAAATAAAAACTTCCAATTACTTGGCCACCAAACAAAATTGGCCCTCCGCTAGCAACTTCCTAAGAGAATAAAGTTTGGAAGGGAAACTCTTCCGAATAGAGTACTTTTGAACTTCCTTAATTAAATTGGAAAAAGACTCAGACGGCATTCCTTCGTGGGGTTCGGACCCTTTTGCCTTCCTGGAAGCATTTTTGATCGGTGAGGAATTTTAGCTAGGAATCGGTTCACGAATTGAGAGGCTCTGACAGAAAAATTCTGTTTGAAACTCGATTTAAAAACGAAGCAACTCAATCGATGGAAAGAGCGAAGCAGGAAAGAGGTATTGAGATATGGCAATGAATAAGAATCGTTGAGCTAATTTTGCACAAACCAGCACAGGTGTCTGTTTTTGTTCCTCTCATGAAATGGGGGAAACAGTTTTAACGAGACAGATGCAACTTTCCTCTACTACAGAATTCTCTGTTATTATTTCACGCATATCGTCAGCATAACGTCAGTTTCGAATTTGCCAAATTGTCGTTTGGAGAAAAATGTGTTTAAACATTCGTAATCACAGCAAAAATAGCGTTTGATGAAAGTTTAGGAATTAATTTTTGGATACTTAACAGCGATTTGGATTCGTGCCTTTTCAGAGTATTGAATGGTCTGCAGGACGCACACTTACCACGAAGTCAGAAAAATGAAGAGCGCTCGTTAGACAGGCGTTACAACTTTACATTATAAACATGCCAAGCAATAAATTTTATACTTAGTCAGTCTTTTGGGGATCTTTTTGTGACTGACGACAACATATTTTTGAATGTGCATATTTTGTTGGGTATGTTCAAAAGTACTCAACATGGGCAGGCCCATTTTAAGAGAGCTTGTGGACTCGAATTCTACCCTATGTTCTTTTAGAATTAATAAGCTATCGGGAATACATGCTGAAATTAGTTTTACACCAGAAAAGATCGATCTTTCGTACATTGATGAAATACCTGAATAAAATGTCTGAATTTGTCAAATCTGAAAGCAAAATATCCCACACGCATTGTTCATTTAACTTTATATATGTCATTTAGGGAATGAGGAAAAAGATGTCTTGACCATCAGAAATTATTTTCAGCATACGTGCTTGATAAAAAAAAAGCCCTTTTAAAAAATAATGTTTCTAAGAAGAGGGTACGACTTGTCGGGGCTAACTCCCGGGAATTTCATACTTAGGAAAGGGCCCTGTGATTTTGGTTTAGTATAAAGTACCGGTAATTGCTCTATATATCGGCACGAAAAGAAGGTATAATTTTTGTTAATGGTTGGGAATATAAGGTAATATATAAGGGAACAATATAAGGAACATAAGGGAATAATATAAGGAACATAAGGGAATATAATATAAGGAATATAAGGTTGGGTGGTATAAGATTTTATGGCGCAAGAGCTATATTTGACCAAGTTCCACCAAACACAAGACAATGTTGTGAAAGGGGAAACAAAGAGGAATTGTGAACCGAGTTGTGGGTTGAAAGCAGAAAAAGATCATGTAATTATCCCGGGAACGCCCCTCCCCCCCCCCAGTTGATAGACAGTAAACAAACCATGTGGGTGTTTAGGCAACGGCTAGATTAGCATTATACACCACAGATAATTTCATATTGTAATTGTTCTTAGCAACGGCCCTGCAACTATGGCATAATCTCTACTTTTATAAGATGAAAAGTCTGTCTGTGTCTCTGTACGCAATGTCCTGACGAATCTATGGCACTTACAGTAATGATGGCACACAAGTAGCCCTGTTTTTTGCACTTTTTGTGTAGCGCCATTTTAATCTAGAACATTTTTTAATTAATTTATTAGTTTTTTTTCACACTTTTCGTTCTTTTCTCCGGAATGTGACGCTATTGAAGAAGGAGAGTATTTGGCGATTTTCGATCCCTGACGACACAAGCGTTTTTCGTCCTAATGCCTTCGGAACTATGCCAAGTTTTCCGATTCTAGCATCTTTTGAATTACGTTGTTGTCAATAACCACTTCGAGGACATCACGGCGCTGCCTGCGAAGCCAACCAAAAGGGAATACGTAGCAATCACCGGGGGTTGGTGAACGTCAGCGAGCAGGGGTCACACTCAACCCCACGAAAAGAACTGCCACGTGCAAAGCAATGCTGGCCACGCAGTGGCTAGTATAAAATATTCATCGAATAATAGTTCTATACATACGTAGTTCTCTTACCTGGCACGAAGAAAACGCCTCATTTATAATTGTTTTAGTAATTGCTTGATCAAGCATCACTCTTTTTGTAATTTCTCATCGTAGTTGCCTTAAGTCAGATCAAAATGTTTGTAGCAGATTTTTATTCGCGGACGGAATGATTTGTATTGCCATGATTGCATGAAATCCTTTTTTTATTTTAAAAAGTTTGATCTAATACACTCCGTTCGAGAATCAGATCTGTTGAGGGCTTTGGAAAAAGGAGTCATTGGAGGTAAGTTGTGAAAGATAAAAAGAGATATGCTAAACAAATTAATTTGAAAAGTTCTTCCGAATAACTTGATCATTCTGGTGTTTAAATAAATTTGTTTTGATTTGAAAATTTGAAGAAAAAATATAATATGCAGAAAATTTGAAAGAATGAATACAATTATAACTTTCACCTCCATATACTACTTCTCCCGAGTTTCTCCCGTACTGTTTTCTGAAAACAAGTAGCATGCAATCCTATATATTTTTAACCGATAGTTTATTTCTATGCACTTATATGAAATTATATATTTTAAATTGACACCCCCCTTTCTGTAACAAAATACCTGTCAGATTAGTTGATGCGTTTGTGCATTGTGAGCGAGCAAAACGAGCATGGTTTACGCACCGAGCCAATGATGATTGATTAGTAATCTTCGGAGGTTGGTGATCAGAAGCGAGAAGGGGATGTACCTCCCTGGTAGTCTAGATCGTTATTTATCAACAGCTGGGCTGCTCCTGATACTGGATCAACATCAACTATACCTGACAGTGAGAAATTCTATTGGAATTTGCCATTTTTTTAAAAAAGGAATATTATTTAATAAATATTTTCAGTTAAAATTTTCTGAGAGGAGAATGATAGGCGAAAGTGTCGTAAAACTCAGATCCAGAATGCCTAAATAACATCAGTCTAGCAAATGTCATTGATCAATCAAGGAAATGTTAACAAAATAATTTCCTCTAAAATTTTAGACAACCTCCTCCTGCACTCAGTTCGGAAATCTTTTACCAGCAAACCGTTTCTTTGAATGTTCGCATTGTTGCGTGTAAGTGCTTGCTTCGGAGCCTGAATGTGACGAGATTTTTTTAAGCAACATATAAACTAAAATCTTAATATGAATAAAAGACAGGGCTGTTGAATGTTGACGTTAAGAAATTTCGTAATGAAGGAGTTGGGAACGCAACAAATATAAATGTTTGGTCATCAGAATAAGGTGTGTGTTAATAAAATTGTGCAAAAAATAATTAAATGATGTTGATCAGAGGAAATTGCAATACACTGAAAGAATTCGTTGGGGAGGGGGGGGGGTCCAGTGATGGATTAATAATTAAAATGTAATTTCATACCTTTCAAAATGCCCCACCAAATGCATAAATGTATTAAGGGGTCTGAGAACCCTTAAAATTGTCGAAATCAACACTTTTGAGCTCATATTCAAGTAATCAACAAACAATGATTCAATTTTTACATTGATTAGATTTTAGGCACACATATATAATCAAGTACGAAAATACATAAACAACTTTAAAAAAGTAATAAATAAAATATTTCAACTAGACGAGGGGGGGGTCAAGAAATATAAGAATTCGGACGACACGAATATTGCTACCATGTTGTGTGCAGCATAACTAAAGATAAAATGAACATAAAACCTTCATTTAACATTTTTTATAACCTAAACAATTGCAGGTTTTTAATATACTATCAGTTTTTAAAATTTATAAGAAAATTAAGAGAGTTTGAGAACATTAAAAGAGTTATCAGTTTTCTCGGCAAATATATATATTTTTGAAATTGTGAAACAAATTATTTTCAAGATTTTTCAAATAATAGCATATTAAATACTTGAAAATGAGCTCAAAATCGTTGATTTCGACAATTTTAAGTGTTTTCAGATCCTTTAATACTTTTTATGATCATGCCATAGTTAGTACTTATGTTAGTATAATTTATGTCCTCATACAATGGGAAATGATTAACGAGGGAATTTGGCAGCCCGCGTTCTCACAATGGTTGAAAATCACTAGTCTAGATATTGCATTAAGGTGAAATCATCTAAAATATGTGCCATAGACGTGGTGCTGGCGATAGGATACCACAGTATGTATGGTTTGATTACAATAAAGGACAAATATTGCATTTCAGAACTGTCTAACAATTTTGTTTTATTACAATTCGTTCGGTTGATCAGCTTACCAGGAAGCTTTAATGACCTGTGGATCAGATTCCACTGTGTTAAGCCGGCGGGAGTGTTTAAGAACAATTGAGCTGAGAAAATACCTTACATATATATAAAGAAAGATTCTCTTCATTTGTATTAATGTGGTTTGGAAGTTTTGAGATTGGTGTGCCAGCTCAGGTGTTGCCTCGTCATCTAATCGTGGTTCAATACTACGTGGTGGTGTTTTTCCAGTTGGGACCGGACGGTCGTCAATAGCCCGCTGAGTTGCTCCAGTACGACGTTAATTAAAATACCTACCTCTTCATTTGTAATTAAATATTTGAAAAATTTTTTTGCAGAAAAAGTTAATGATTTTTAATTTATATTCAGGTTATGTATTCATTTCACTTAATTGGAGCTAACCTGAAACCCTTATTTGAGATTATTGATTAGTTACTGTTGTTGAATATATATATATATATATATATATATATATATATATATATATATATATATATATATATATCCCTCTCTCTCTCTTATATATATATATATATATATATATATATATATATATATATATATATATATATATCCCTCTCCCTCTCTCTTATATATATATATATATATATATATATATATTTACACAGTCCAGTCACAATAATGTGACCACCTATCAAAAGCCAGAACAACCACCTTTTGCAGAGCGGACCTCTGCGAGACGTGCAGGAAGAGAGTCAATTAGGTTTCTGAAGGTGTTCACTGGGATGTTGAGCCATGCCGACTCCAGTGCCGTGGACAACTGCGCTAGATTACGCGGTTGAGTGTCCATGGCGCGAACAACCCGATCGAGGTAGTCCCACATATTCTCGATTGGGTTTAAATCCGGTGAGTTTGCAGGCCAGGGGAGTACGGTAAACTCATCCTGGAGCACTTCGAACCACGCACATACACTGCGAGCTGTATGACACCTCGCATTGTCCTGCTGGTAGATGCCATCATTCTGAGGGAAAATAATTCGCATGTAGGGGTGGACATAGTCCGCAAGGACAGATGCGTAGTTGTGCTGATTCATCGTGCCTTCCACAATGATGAGTGAACCCAATGAATGCCAGGAAAACCCAAACCATAATGCTCCCTCCTCCAGCCTGGATCCTTACGGCAATTGTTGCAGGGTGTTTGCTTTCAGACGTTTCACGCCGTATACGCCAACGCCCATTTGTCTGATGGAGCATAAAACAAGATTCATCGGAAAAAGCCACCTGTCGCCACTCTGTGGACGTCCAGTTGCGGTACTGGCGTGCAAATTCCAGCCTTCGTCGAGATGAACAGCAGTCATCATAGTTGCATTAACCAGGCGTCTGCTGCGGAGGCCCATCCGCAGCAACGTTCTCTGAACCGTTGTTGAGGATACACACTTGGTAGTCCCTAGGTTCATCTGGGCGGTCAGTTGCTCAACAGTTGCACGTCTATTCGCCCGAACGCATCTCCGTAGCCTTCGTTCGCCTCTGTCATCTATAGCCCGCGGTGCACCATATGTGCCACTCCGCTGATTTTGGATAGTGCCATTTTGCCATGCACTGTATACTTTTACCACGGCGGCACGCGAACAGTTCACAAAATTAGCCGTTTCTGAAATGCTTCCACCCTTGGCCCGAAAGTCAATAATCATGCCCTTTTAGACGTCGGATAAATCTCTACGTTTCTTCATTACGCCAACGATTGAAATGCTTTCCGATGCTCTAGGACATCCTTTATATACACTCCACTGCAATTTGCTGCCACCTGCCTTTTGTGATTGGTTATTTCACGTTGACGTCGAAAGTAGGTGGTGGTCACATTAATGTGACTGGACTGTGTATATATATATATATATATACTAAACGCTTACTTACGAATAGGAATTTGGCCTGTATTTCGATTTAATTTTGAAAGCAAACTGATTAAATTATTCTTATTTACTTTGTTTTCTACCATTGGATCAGAACATGAGACTATAAATTAAGGTTAACGTGTTGCATAGTCTCCACCGGTTTTTGTTTGTTTGCTAGTTTAATTGATAATCCTTCACAAATAAGTAAATAAAATTTAGAACGATCCGAGAATTAAAAAAATAATAATAATCTTTATTCTTTAAATACAAATATCGCTTTTATTTATTCATTCTAAGCGAAAGGATAGAACTTTTACAACAATGATAAAAAACCTCCAAGACTAAGAAAGGAACATGGAATGTTTCTGGATTAAAAGATCTGGTAACGAAGATAATTATAAATTCCTCCGCAGAGTTTGTGTCTTTAGCAGAAAGAGCAGCAGAGAAAGCAATGCAAAAAACTCCGAACAATGGCTGAAAAATGCCGTTGCAAAACTTGGAATGTTGGGGAGACATCCTTGCATAAAATGGTAAAGCAGGACAAACAATGCTCGTTAAATGAATAATTAATATTCAGTCATCAATTATCTCCCCAAAACGTGATCAGAAATACGTGACTGGCTGTGAATTTTTGAAAAACAAAAAAACCGTCGTCTCTGTCACTTACCAACCTTAGATAAAATTTACACTCATTTTTCGAAAACTTGTTATTTTTGTTACAAAAAGACTGAATTTACTTCGCTCAAAATTTTCGGGTGCCGATTTTTTTATCTCTCTCTATCTCTCTTGGTTGTTTGCATTTTTATTCTTTCCATCACGCACATACGCACACGTTAATAAGCTATTTAACCCTTTTTAAAAGAATCATAATTTGTCTCTGAAGAAGTTCTGCAGCCTTGGCAGTCATGCTCGTGTCACGAGGCGGCGACGTGAAGAAGTAACGCAATTTTATCATCATCTAATAACTTAATTTTCGAGGCAAATACTCCTCAGCGATGAAGAAATGCCGCCTTTTTTTATTGCCGTCACCGTGTAATCCTAATGAGGCGTTTTAATGGTTTTACTGAACATTAGCGAGGAGAAATATTATAGACAGTAAGTAAGAAGTGAAAAGCCCGAATTAGTCCTTTCTACATTGTCTGATAACCCGCAAAAAACTCTTATACGTCGAAGAGATATTAATTAATATTTGAGGCACGTTAATTTCTTCGGACATCACGAGAATCTTCTCTTACAGTTTATTATAATCAGTATAGATCTTATTTTAATTAATGATACTTAGATCATATATGATTGGTATAAAGTTTTTAGTGGTGTTGATGTTTCTTATACCACTTGCTCTAAGCAAGATAGACCAAGTCCTTGAGTTCATATCATCCTTCCAAAAGCCTATGATGAGCAAAGAATGACACTTCAGATCCTTCCTGGTACATCTGCAGACAAGGTAGGAGATGACCTGGAGCACCAAACTCCGATTTGCATTTCCAACAAGTAGAGAAAAACTTTGTTTCATGAACCAATGAAATTGTTATCAAATGTCCACTGACCAGTCTAGAGGCAGTCCGCTGACCTCTATAACCCTCTAATATGAGAGCCCTTCCGGTATGTTTTCTCTAGTTCCAGCTATGGGTGGAAGGAATTTTCCAAGAGATATCATAGAATGTGGATAAGTGATGGAAGCGTAACTTCCCAATTCCGAAGTTATCATCAACATATCGGATAGGATTAACATTTGGGTCTACTTTAAACCATTTAACATAGTGTGTTTTAGTCTACTTTAAACCATTTAACATAGTGTGTTTTAGTCTACTATAAACCATTTAACATAGTGTGTTTTAGTCTACTTTAAACCATTTAACATAGACGTACTCACAAGAGAAGAGAGGTTGTTGCTAATACCCTCTGTCAAGGTATAAGCTAGACCAACTCTAAACGACCATGTTGTACGAGTTTCACAGCGACCAACTCCTGATCATCCAGGAAGTGTACCAAAGAGGTTCTAGTGCATTCTAAAATACCGAAAGAGTTGCTGAGACTGCAGAGCATAGAAAATTTGGATACATCTTAACTCCTTTCACACACACAAAAAAAAAATGATGCATGTGTTGTGGGCCCGCTTGTAGATGTTTCCAAAATCTTCTGGGGCAGTTTTGGGGCTTTAAAATGCAATGACAGATCAGGATGGGGAACCAGGAATGATGGAAGAGAGGGACAGGCCATGTTTTTCAACAAGGAGTCAATTGCCGTGATGTTGAGATCACTATTTGTTGTTATGGTCCCTTCTTGCCATCCTTCCATCTCATATACACATAAACCAACATGAAATGGCATCCATTACAAGCAAATGGAACCTTTTTATACGTCAGTTCAGATAAGAGCATAGTTATATTTCTCCTGGTTCTGTCCGTAATATCAGACCATTATTTATGAGAAATAGTTTTTAGTCGAATTAAAAAAATTTAGAATTCCCGTGTAAGTTATAACTTAATATACAGCAACATACGAGATGGGTATAAGTAAAATTTGGTATAGACAAATCAGTGAAATTGGATTGGATTTTGAATTGTATAATCTAACTGATGGTAGTAGTTGTATCGCTTGTATTGCACCCAGTAGATCGCGAGTTCGAATCCTGGTTTGTAAGCGTATGGACGTTAATAATTGTCCTTGATAAATGTAGCGGTGGTTCACACATTGGGTGCTCCTTCACAATAAGCAATCTGTTTACCCTTTGTAGTATCAAAGGGGGAGATGGTTCGCCTTGAAAAAAAGGTCCCAAAAAGGACATGCTGTCCCAGAAGCCATTTAAACATCAATATGAGGAAGATTTTTCTAATGAGACTCAGGATATCTTTATTTAAACATGGCGAGTTAAACATGTAAAAAAAAAAAAAAGCAGAACTAAATTTTGAATACATTGAGACGCGTGCAAGAGTTCGAACATGTATTTTGATTTGAGTATGTACAGTCGGTGGGAAAAAAAACAAAGCTCCTTTATATCCAGCTTTTTATTCATATTAGAGCATATTCGAAGGTATCATTTAATGGGGTATAACACCCTCTAAAAATTCAAATCCAAATTAATTGCATAAGGGGATGTCTTCATATTAAATTTTAAACAAACAACGAAATTCCTAATGGAAACGCCATGTTTTGGTGATATAATCAGATTCTGCATAGTTAAATTAGTCTAAATATGTAATTTCATATTCAACCCTGAAATTACTCTCCGAGCTTTTTGGTCGCCTCCTAAAATCGCAATAATGAGGAAAATTTTATGTAGCGCAAAAACTAATTATCCGAACGAGCTGAAATTTTGAAAGGTCATATTAGAAATTATGCTGAATCGATCTCCATCAAAATATACTGAAATTCCAATATTAGTGTTTTTAAACGTTAATTCAATATATTGCATACTAAAAAATATTTTTTTTAAATTACATATTAGATGGATTTTGTTTGGGTTGTTTAACAGTAACATGGAACAAAACATCAGCGCTATCGAAACATTATTTAGGAAGATATCCATAAAAGTCTAAGAAACTGAGTAGGAGCTGGAATTTTTCCGTAATAACTTCGAAACGGTAAGACCTAATGACTTGAAAATTGGTTTCTGGAGTTAAATTTTGATATAAATTCGAAATTGTCGGTCAAAATCGAGTGTTCCTTTTGAAAATTATGAAGTTGGTGCTCAATTTTAGTTGAAGACGGCTTGTTATTCAAATTGTATGCATTTGAATTTATAAGTGACGACAGTTTATGCCAAACGCCATCTCTGTATTTTCACTAATTTTTCAATTGCTCAAATGAGGACGTTGGTTAGGTTTGTTTTCCGTGACTGTAAGTCAGTAGATGGCTTTCAATAGATCGTACACTTTACGATCACACGATCATATGGCCTTACACTAGAAAAACACATTTACAACATTATGGAATCGCAACTTCATTTTTCATCAAGATATCTTTCCCATATCTAAACATTTGCATTTAATAAAATGTAGCTATTGAAAATTTGTGTACACAATCTTAGATACCACTGTATTTTCATATATATAAATACATAAAGTATAATACAATATTTTAATGAATTCTCAACTCGCACTGCAGTTTTTATTAAAAATAATTAGAAACCTTATGAAAAGTTTTTTATTCTTACTTTTTACACCATTTTCAAATTTAAAATGAGCCGTGGTTCTTTTCAATCCATTAACGGTTGAGTGATTTTTCTGGATAGAAATTCCACACAAGATACCTAAACTTCTGGAAACTGTGAATGTGAACTTGAAATATATTAGACATTTTTTCCCTTAGCAAACATTGCTCAGGATGAATGGTAGTTCTCTAAATGAAATTGAAAAATATTTTGATGGAAAAGAGGAATTTTTTTGCTTCAATATTTAATCTAAAACAACCCATTCCGAAGCCAAAAAACTTCGTTCATTCTCATAATCTCCTGCAAATTCCATTATTAACGACATTTGAACAAATATATATCCACCCCTATTAAATACCTGTTTGTTTGGCTCGAGGAATGTGTCCTATCTTAGGTGGGAAAAGCGAGAGTGCAGTTATTTAACCAAATTCTCATTTTCTTCTTTCTTTTCCCAGTGTGCTTCGAACTGATTAATACAGAGTCTGTGACGCGTGAAACACAATTTCCCGTCGCGTATTACGGAAAAGTTAAATAGGAACGAGTTTTATCTCGCTGCTGAAACTATGCAACAGGACGCCTGGAATAAAAATTTCCTCTTCGCGCGAGGAATTTTTTTAAAAAATGGGGCGCGTTTTAAAGTAAATAAAAATGGCGAAAACTTTTCGCCACCTCGCGCGCGCAAGAGAGAGAAAAGAATTAAAGTGAAGTGATGGATTGATTATGGCGCGATTTATTCAGAGGCATGATGGGAAAAGATTGAGAGAGGAAGTAGCCAGATATGTGAAAGGGAACCCCGTAAAAACTGTTGCCACATTAACAAAGCAAATAACGCCCTGATCGATTTACATTAATCACTGGTTGAGTGGCAGCTAAAAGTACCGTTCCGCAGAGGATATACGCTTCTTCTTCTTTTGTTGTTTTCGTTATTATTTCTGGATTTTTTTCCCGCCTTTCCTCTTCTGGAAAGACGATAAGAGTAAAAGCAAAACAAAAATCGTAAAACAAAAAAAAAATTTCGGGTCTCTTGTGTGTTAAAAGTGCGGAAAAGACAAAAGGAAGGTTCTCGCTATCGCCTGCGCATGCGCGGAACACGAGAACGAGCGCAAGCAATTACTGGAATTTCTAATTAACACATTTTAAACTCGGCCGGGCGTGTTCTCATTGCATCACGCGTCAACGGGGATCCATAGAAGGAACGGGGGGCAGGAAAGGGGAGGGAGTGGGCGCAAGAAGAAAAAAAAGGAAAAAACAAGGAGAAAAGAAAACAAAAGGAAAGAAAAAAGACTGGAAAGGGAATAGGGAGAATTACTTGACAGTAGGTGTGTCCAGTAAATGGAATGGCAAACATGCTTCTGAAACGTAAACATTCTAACTGCAAAATCAATTTATAATTTTCTTTTTCTTGTTCTAATTACTGGCATAAATGAGAGATTTTCTCTTCCTTGAATGAACCATTGGTATGATTTATGTCCCGCTCAGCTAGTGTTTGATACTTCGTATTCTCTATCCGGCGCATTTTGCATTTTCGGGGTGCTGATAAGAACTCTGTTATCCATTTGAAGTGTGTGTAACATGCTTTTTATTACGTGGTTTCCCCGAAAGTATTCGTACTGACGAACATTGCTAAATTTTTATCAGTCTTATCTTGTTTAAGGCATGTGAACACTTTGTCCCATATGAAATATGCAGATGACACAGTGCATTGAAATACAAAAATCTATTATTTGATAACAGCGGGTTATATCTAGAATGTGTGACTTGTATATGAGGTACATCCCCCATATTGAACCAGGGACCTAAGGGGTTCACAAATGCCCTAATGAGTACTGTTAAATTGGTCGGGCATTAGAGAGTGGCATTTTTTGATGACCAACTGATGATTTTGATTTCAAATAAACAAGTTTCTTTTATGGTTTCTTAACACTTCTCTTACAGCACCATGTTCAACATCATTTTATAAAGGATTGCTTTTAAATTAACCGAGTCATGGAATTTTTTTAGAAAGTTTAGTGTAAGGTTTTTGTTGCACAAAACTAGACATTCACAAATTCAGTGAACAAAACAAATTTTAGATAGTAAAGCATCCAATAATTTATCCTGTTCGTTTCAGAATCTTGCCATCAGTACAACTAGTGAAATGAATTTTAAAATACCTGTTTCTGTTGTATCTAAATAATGCCAGTAGATTTTTGAAACAAACTTTTACTGTATACTATTGTTACGAATCTTACACTAACTGTTTTTCTACTGAAAAGCCTATATATATATAAAGTTTGATTTTAAATATTAAGTCATTTGGAAGTTAATACATAAAGCATGGTAAAAAAATTTGATAAATTGCAATTCATAGCAAAATTCATAGCCAATTCATAATTAGCAAAAATTGATTCCATTCCTATTAATTGTCCATGTATGGTTAAAATTTTGATTCAGATAGTGGTTTGTGGAGATATAATTAACTACGTTTGATAAGTGTATGGCTCAATTGTAAAAGAAAAAATTGTCCTGAAATACCTAAAATTTTGCAAGAAAAACATCGTTTTAACCTAAAATTCGAAGGATAATTTTTTCTCTCATTTACTGTGGAATATAATATGCCACTCATTTCAAAAATTATCCAAAGCAAATTTCAAGGAAATCAACTAAAACTAGATACACAGGTAATATTTTGAAATCAGAAGAATGTCGAAAAATTTCAATCGGAGAAAAACGCGTTTTTGTAGAAGACTTACTTTGCTTATCTACTATATATTTGATGTTGTGTATACAAATCGCAAATCCGTCAAACATGATCGCGATTGAAAATTAATTTTTGTGATCCACGATATTTAATATCAACTAACTTTTAACGCTAAAGTTTAAAACTCGATCTTTCGAACAATTTTGGTGATTTTAAAAGTCTACTGTCCCTTTAACAAAATCTGGTAATTGTGAAAAATCCCAAGGCTTCGCTTAACTAATGTATCCCAACGGGAAGACACTAGGATTCCAAACGCCCAATGATGAGTCAATCAATTCATATTGCCATACATTGATGGTTGGTTTTTGTCGTGAGAGTCATCTTTGTCAAGAACCATATGTAACTCAAAACCACGTCAAGTAATGGTCACACACAAAGAAAGTTTTACTGACACATAAGAGAGAAATACAGCAAGAGAAAAATCGATCCTGGCAGAAATCAAACCTGCACTGTCTACAACTTTGATGTAGGTCCAAAATGGAAAATTAATTGCATGCTATGAAATGCCGTTTCATATTAAATTAGATTTAAATAGAGGATAGATTTAAATAGAGAAGACTAAACACAGAAATTAAACATTGGTGCTGTTAGTAAATACACAAAACGTTTGCCATAATTCAGAAATGAACCATTGCCTTATTGGTCAAATTTAATATTAAAAGTGCAATTAATTACTGTAAACAATACCCCCAAAAGTAAAATCATTATCTTAAATGAAGTATTTTAGTTTTCAGTCTGTTCTGCATTACCGTTAACAAAACATGAGTATATTTACGAATGCTTTTTTTGTTGAAAAAGTAATTTCATAATTTTTTTGTGCCGGTCACGAAAGTTTTCTCCTGATTCTCTGTATGTTTAACTTGCATGTTTAACTGTTGAATTTTTAAGACTGGTATATAGCCTACCAGGGTAGAGATTTGGAAAAATATTAGGAACAATTATTCATGTTATACTTAGTTAAGTTTGTGTTTATAGTTAATGTGTAATGTTTTATAAAAAGTATTTAATTAATACAAAATTTCGGAATGGAATGTAGAATATCCTTATTTTTTAACTATGGATCACAAATTGATTAAGTATTAACATTTAATGTAGAAACATACTGTAAATTTAAATTTTTAATAACTATACACATAATAAGTTTAAACAAACAATATTTTTAAAGTTAAAATTTCGACTTCAAATTCCCTTACCTTGCAATTTCTAAAAAAAACAACCAGTCATTATCTTTTTTAACTTGTGCTTGTATCATTTTTTAGAATCGTAACTTTGAAACAAATATCCTTATAAATTAACATACTTTTCAATTTCAACTTTTCAACAGAACAATTTTATACCTGTCAAGAAACTTCTATACTTTTAAGTTAGAAGGCTTAGTTAATAGAGGACAAGTTAAACAGGCTTAAATTCCTATTAGTATTTTTTAAGCAGCACATTGACTTTATTGTTAAATTCTATCCTGCTATCCAGTTCAATTGCTTTACAACATTGGTAAGTGAGCTTTACTCATACGTTTCATCTTAGATTGTGCCATATAACCTATCCACACTTCTCCCATTAAACTTAAGACGCAAGTCGTCGAATGCAGTGTCAGAAAACAATCACCCACAAGAACCTGTTACTACAATTTCGAATTTTACTACAAATCTGAATGTGTAATCCCTAATTTTTACAACCTTCTCATTTCGGACAAACATTTTTTGACGAATTTTATGTTCTGCATTTTATCTGATATTGTCACATAATTATTCCACAACATTCTCATTAAATTTGAGTCCAAGTCGTCGAACGCAGGATCGGAACATAATCACCAACTCCTACCTGTGAAAAGAATTTCTAATTTTTACTGCAAATCTAAGTGCAATCTCTAATATTTACTTCCTCTTGAATTCGGCCAAACGTTTGTGGGTGAACTTTACATCTTCTTTTTCGTTCATTTCATCTGAGATTGTGTCGCATAATTATCTACACAACACTTCTGTCATTAAATTTGAGTCCAAGTCGTCGAATGCAGTGTCGGAAAATAATCACCAACTCCAACCTGCGAATACAATCTCTAATTTTTACTGCAAACATACATTCCTTTCACATTATTAAAGAACATTGTTTCCGTTCCACAGCAAACGAACTCATAATTACTCAAATATGGCAACAATCTTTCTGCAAACTTTGCAACTTCGACTTTCACTTCCCGAACTCGTGATTGCCTCGCGCTTGTCTCGACGACGCGAGACTTCAGAAATTACATCCGAGAAGAAGCAAATGAAGTATGAAAAAAATGTCGAAAGAACAATTATTACATTAGTACCGTAGCCTTTCTTCTTTCTTTTCTTTTCATTTCTGAGATGTCGCAGCAGACGAGTTTTGCAAATCTATTTAAAGCGAGGAATTTTATTATTTAATTATGGCGGACGAAGTTCTTGATTTGGTAAAATGGAATTATTTCTGTAATTACGTGTTTTGAAAGGCTCGGAACCTTTCAAATTGCTGTGACACACGTGGGCCTGTCCTCACAGAGGATTTATTTTATCAAAATGGCAGACATTTTTTCTCCACCTTCAGAGAGAAACATTGTCTTTCATTGCATATTTATATTATTTTGTGTCCCTTTCCTTTTGTCGAGATGCATTTTGCTTAATTATCATTTCGTGATGAACCATTCGTTTCCAGAGACCAGACCGCCTCGAGCTGTTTTTACGTCTTCTAATTTCAATCTTTGGATTGGATGAAGTTTTTGGGGTTGTCCGGATTTTTTCCCCACTCATCTCAAAATGTCATTATGAAACGAACGGGAAATTGTGTTACAGGAGTTGTCACTATTCGAATTAGAAAAGATGAATTTCATTTTTGTCATTCGAGTTTTTTCCGTTAGGTTTTTTTTCTGCATTGAGACATTTGGAGGATCTCTTGAGATTCCGTTTGCGGTATTTCAAGAAACTTGTTAATAAATTATACAGGGACATTAAGTGCTTAAATCTTGAGCTTCGGGCTTAATACTTTGTTTTATAATTTGTAAAACAAAGATTGTGTTGAAAGCATTTTGGATCCCTTATTACTTAAGAATTACTTATTAAATGAATAGATTTTCAAAACTCCATCTAAAAACATATTTGAATTGATGAATCTCCTTGTTCATTATAAAAATTTGTATTTAATTCCTTACCAATTAAAGTAAATAGGGGAAAGTTGGATAAAACCGGGTCCCAAAATGTGTTTTTTTTTCTAAGCACCTACGTGAATAAAATTGCTTCAAGTTCTACTTGAATGATAATTTAGTTCTTGAGTATCAAAAATAAATATTTTTCAATGTGAAAAATCTATATTTTGGAGGGTAAATAAATATTTTTTTTGGAAGTATACAAGTAACCGGTTTTATCCGACCAGGTCGAATAAAACTGGGTATATATAGGAATGATTAAAAAACGTTGTTGTTTTGCTGAATAAATATTTATTTATGATAATAAATTAGTACAATGGCCTTCTTACACTGAGGAACATGCGTGGGTTTAAAAATCACGGAACATAAGTAACTTTGAATTTAATATGTTTGGAATGTATCGTAAATTAAGTTAATTGATCCGATTTGTAAGTTTTAAGAACAGAAATCACAAATAAAATTTTGATCATGCTCCTCGGCTTTGTTACAGGCTTCATGCGCCCATCCTTAACAATTGAGACACTGTATCCAACCTTCTAGAGATTTTGACCTGGCGTACAATTCATTACAAAATATACAAGCTTCGTCACAGCCCACGTCGTCTGATGTCGAGGAGTTTGTTTTAATGCTGAATTTTTTCCCCCGTGTTTTGGCATTTTTTTGTTTAGGGGCTTTAAAGAGTTTCTGTTTTTATTTTCTGTTTTTTCTTGTTCTCCAAGCTCCAATTCCTATCCGGGTCTGTCTGACTGCTAAGGTCCCGGTTTTATCCAACTACGCCATTAATCAGAAAAGAAGGCTTAACACATTTCAAACATGATACAAAACATGGTTTAATAATTTAAAATAATAGCTCAAAGAGGTGTTATCAGGTGTTGTACTTACCTAAAATAAATCTTCAAGCAATTAGAAACTACGGAGTAAAATCAGTGGAGTAAAAATCGAACCTTTTTACTCGAATTTTTTAAAATATCGGCATCGACAAACACATAATCTATACTGCTTTTCATTTAACTCCAACAAACATGGCGGCTGTCTGCAAACAATTTCATGCGTTATCCGATAGATGGCAGTAATAATTTAGACAAAACTGCCGGACAAAACTGTCCCGGTTTTATCCGCCTACCCGGTTTTGACTGACTTTCAACTACATTATTTAAAATACACTTCTTATCAACGAATAATACATTCCTTAACTGGATTTTAGGTGACGCGTCTGTGTTTTTTTCTTGTTATTAATTAAACTACTTATACCTTAAGATGACATAGATGATCTTTTGTTTATCATCTCAAAGCCTACAATGACGAGCTACTTTCATATGGATTCGACTTCTCATATGGATAATATTTCATTGAAGCCTCATTGCATTAAATCATACATGCTGTATTTTGCTGTTAACTTTGTTTTAACTAGCACAGATCATGTTTTAATATGCTTTCATATTAAAAAATTATATACGTGGTTTTCAAATTATCTATATAACACATAATATAAAAGTTATTTCCTATTCTTAAGTTATTTCACAGACAGCTAAAACTTCATAAATGATACTTAAGATCTTTTGATTATTTTAGATATGTTCGATATAAAAGATAGATAAATTCTAAATAATTCTGAATTATTTGTATTCGAGCGTCATAATAGTCGTTGCGGATTTCTTACAATGGTTAAAAACCTGACCTTGAGTCTTGATAGTTAAATATGCAGTTTAGCGATTGTGACAGTTACACAAATTCATTGGATAACTGACAGTAGCTAAAATGCATATTTAAAGCGTCGGCCAGGAGCTGATCGTATCCTGATCGACTTGGTTTAGTTCTTAAAACATAAAATAGTTTTAATGGCAGGAAACTAAAAAATGGCCTAATTTATCGGACAAAAGTAGAAACATTTATAGCAGTAAAGTTCCTCTAACATAAAAAGAGCAGAGGCAGCCCAGTTGGAAGAGTAACGGATTAGCAACCGGAGGGTTGCGAGTTCGAAATTCGATCCAACCAAAGACCACCGTGTGCGTGGAAGCTGGTGAACCTTAAAATCTGCCGTGTCCTCACATGCCCACGATTTGGCTTGGTGTGGGAATTTAGAGAGTGGGATGCCAGCTCAGGTGTTGACCTCGTCATCTGACCGCGGTTCAAAATTGCAAGATGTTGTCTTCAGATATCTCACTTCACGATTGATCCCTGAACGTCTCCAATTACCTGGAATGTTGTCCAATGAGGTCCATTCAACTACCAACCTTAATGAAGAAATGTATTCGCTATTTGGAGATATTTTCATCAGAAAATTCATAAGGAGTGCAGCACCCGCACAAATTGTCATTTGCAAATCAGATGGCGTTTAACAATGAATCCGAAGTTAAGTCTTCAAATATTTAGTACTCATTAAGCGCATTTTTCTTATTAAAAGTTTATTTATTTTTAAAAAATGAATGGTTTTTAACGAGGGTAAGTTGTAATGTCTAAACTTTTTATGTTTCAAAAAGTGGAGTATGTGTTCCATAACATGAAATGAGAAGTATCCTAAACAACCAACTTTTATTGATATCTTTTTTGATACCCACTCTAAGATTCGAACATCTTGCACGGTCCAAAAACTTATGATCGTGTGGTCAGACAAAACAACAACATTCTAAATTGACATGCGTCCATTGAGGTTTATGACTCCTACATCATTGTCAGCATTTGCCTTTTTTTTTTTTTTTTGTTAAGTCACATTTCGTGGACTACAGACAGCAACAAATAGAAGTGGAACGTGAACATATTTCTATGATTTCCTTCATTTCAAATCGCCTGTTAAAGAACAACTGATTTTGTGGTTATTCTATACACAGGTTTGCATGTGTGATTGATATTTCAAATCACTATTATGCATTTCTTGAAAGGGGAGTAAGACGCATCAGTTCCCCATAAGCTTTCTTGGAAGAAATATCTAGATATGGTTTGAAATAAGGACAAGCTAGTACAATAGCGAAATAAATAAGATTACGAAGATTTCAAGAACAGTTTAATAAGCTTATCAAATTTTACTGAAAAACAATTACCTAGTTTCTTGAAGTGAAGAACATACACGCCAATTTTCTCATTAAATGTGAGTCTTGAACGGGAGAAACGTCAATAATAACAATGACTAGTAATTTATACGATAGTTCTTACACGTTGCATTCGATCGAAATCGTTAATAACAGAAGAACACTTAATGATTTTTAAATCCAGAGACACAAAGCACCCGTACGAAAACAGCATTATGCCTATTCCCCTTTTTTTTTACATCCCGCTAATTTGCGCGCTCTGCCTTGCGAACTTTGCGGCTAAGATAAACACACCGAATCAATACCCATGGTTTTGCAATTAATTGGAAAATCAGGGACAGGATTTAAATCAGCGTAGTGAATTAAAAACATCCGGAAACTGTAAAAACATTAGCCAGAAGTACTTAATAGAAACATTAAAATGGTAATTAATATACGAAGACAACAGGTTTTTTTCCCGTACCTACCCTCTTGCTCTGAATTCGTTTTGGGTAGAGGGAAGGGGGGTGGCACCGGCTCATTTTTTAAAAAGGCAAAAACACCTGCCAAATTCAGAAGTAGCGGCTCTTGAAAAACAATCAATTTAAAAACTCGTACTTGGCTAAAAAAGCATCTTAAAAAATTATCTATTTCACAGCTATGCTAGAAATTAATTTATTGAAGATTCTTCCTTTCCCCCTCCCTACCTCGAATGCATTAAGAAAAATACTCATGAGGAGGAAGACCGAAAAAAAATGGCGGAATGAAAAAGAAAATTAAATAAAACACGGACATGCAACGCACAACAAAAACAGTTCTGTGCGATATTTCCAAAGCATAATTAATTAATTAATTAATCTAAAATAATGAAGGCAATTTTATTTTAAAACTACGTGGCAATAGAACTTTCCCGCGGCTGAAGGTTGAATAAAAATTCTTCCTGGTGAACGCAGTTATACTAATTGTTATTTAATTTGCATAATTGTGTACTTAATTACTGCAGTGAGAAGGGATACGCTGTAAGAGGTAAGCTGGAAGAAATCGGGAGGTTCTAAAAAAAATATGAAACTTCCATAACTTGGAGCTAATATGAAAATGGCGCAGGAAAAAATCGAGTAAAATTCTTAGTGATACCGGCCGGAAGTAAGCAGCCAGCTGTTGTACGCCATCTGCAAATTTTTTTCAAAACACGGGCGTTTTTTTAAACTCATTTAAATAGCTACTTTGAGGGCTCTTTTTGATTCGGCGTTAAAGTGTTGAATTTTTCAGGAGGTTTAGAAGTTTCTTGCGTCAACTGAGGTGTCATGAAAGCTCACCGATCTCTCGCCTTTCTTTTGGGGAATTAATTTCATCACCTTTAAGGAGAACGGGTTTCTTTCTATTGAAGTTTCGAGTTACTTCGGATTTTTCGGTTGCGTTATGAACCATTAACTAATAGCCTCCGGAGTTCTAAAAAAACTTATGAATTAGAAAATGAGATATTCGTGCGCGCACTTTCTGTTTTAGAACAGTATTGCTAAAACTTGAGTGATGGACACTCAAATTCGAGTAATACTCTGCATTGAGAACGTTAAAATTTTATGAAAAATAAAATATAATTAACTGGTTGGTTTTGAGAGGTTTTTAAAGGAATTTTTTGATGGAAATTCTTTTAGTTTGAGTTTTGTAAAGTGAGTAATTTTAAACCCTGGAAGGGGGTTACATACAAAGTTTCATAAAAAAGTAAAATAGAATTTTGATCTATTCATTTATACTATTATTATGGTACAGTACGATGAAAGTCTTTAATTTTAAGCTTATACCTAATTTTTCAATTTTTTTTATCACTTTAAACCCAGTGTTTCGATGGGATCCAAACATCCAATAACTCGTCAATTTTCCCCATTACGAGAAACTTAGTCTTAAGAAAACTGCCCTTAATGTGAAATCAATTTAATTTCAGAAATAGCTGCAGACTAGTTTTACCAATGTCTTTTTCTTGTTTTATAATTATCTTTGAAGTTTTTACACTATTAACACTAATAATAGATACCCTTTTCATGCTTGAACCAAGATAGTAATACGAATTCAATTCAATTTTGAGTATCAGGTTCGACTCAAATGAGCCTTTTGTAAGCCAAGAAACATCACGTATCCATAAATAAACCTTATAAGTTTGAAAATAAACATTTTAGTTTTGAGATACATATTTGGGTAACATTGTATATTGTGAGAATAACACATTAATTAATTGGTTATC
The DNA here is from genome assembly GCA_947359465.1 of Metellina segmentata. Lineage (NCBI taxonomy): Eukaryota > Metazoa > Arthropoda > Arachnida > Araneae > Tetragnathidae > Metellina > Metellina segmentata. The sequence goes on from OX375875.1 coordinate 36,204,354, forward strand.
GGAACCTTATTTCCAGTTTTTGAATACGATATTCTATTTTTTGCTTTATATCAGTGATCAATTTATTCCACTCCAGTAGTTAATTTTTTATTTTTATGCCAGGATGATACTACGAATAAGTAAATTTTTTTGAGTATCAAGTTTCAGTCTAATTATCCAAGAATCATCGCAAACGTATAAACAGAACGAAATAAATTTTAAAATAAGCACTTTAGTTGTGGATTTTCATATTGGGTGACTACACACATGGTGAGAATTACAGTTACCGGTGTATCATTACCGGTTTTTAGGTTAAGATATTTCATTTTTAGTTATACATCAGGGATCCATTTATACCACGCAGGTAGTTGTAAGTGGAAGAATTGTATACAAGTAGGGGCCTGTGTGTGTGCGTGTGTGTTTTCCCATATTCAGATGCGACACGCTATAAGCTGGGGTCGTCGCAGATGAGTGGGTATGCCCACTGCTCTAGCAACCTTCGAATTGTATGCGGTGCAGGTTCGATTCCTGTCAGGTGCATACCTTCTTGGAAGTATTTCTTTCTTTTGTTTCAATAAACTTTCATTGTGTTTGTCTATTACTTGATTTGTATGTCGTGTGTTTGGCGCAGTATGGCCAAATATGGCCCGTGCGCCATAAAATAGCAACCAACTAACCTCTCAGTAAGATATTTTATCTGACGTTTGTCGCAGTTTGTCCTACTTTGGACCTTGAGTCAAGAAACCCCTAATAACCAACTTATTTCTCAATAAGATATCTCTTCTGGAATTAGGCGCAGTTTGTTCTACTTTGGACCTTGCGCCAAGAAACCCCTAATAACCAAACAACTTCTCAATAAGATATCTCATCTGGAGTTAGGCGCAGTTTGTCCTACTTTGGACCTTGCGCCAAGAAACCCCTAACAACCAACCAACTTCTCAATAAGATATCTCATCTGGAGTTAGGCGCAGTTTGTCCTACTTTGGACCTTGCGCCAAGAAACCCCTAATAATCAACCAACTTCTCAATAAGATATCTCATCTGGAGTTAGGCGCAGTTTGTCCTACTTTGGACCTTGCGCCAAGAAACCCCTAACAACCAACCAACTTCTCAATAAGATATCTCATCTGGAGTTAGGCGCAGTTTGTTTTACTTTGGACCTTGCGCCAAGAAACCCCTAATAACCAACCAACTTCTCAATAAGATATCTCATCTGGAGTTAGGCGCAGTTTGTCCTACTTTGGACCTTGCGCCATGGAACCCTAATAACCGACCAACCACTCACTATGTAGAGGAATCCCTGGTTCAATTCATCCTTTTGGTATCGTCTGTTAGAAGTAAAATTTAGTTGCTTCCCTATTTCAACAATTTTCGGATGGAAACCAATTAAGTAGTAAATTTTTGCCAGTATTTACGTTAGCAAAATTTGCGTCTTGTTGAACCCGCACAACAGAAATTACTGTCATTTAGGAAATGGGTTTGATAACTCTCCGAGTCCGAGTAGTCTCAGGTGTTGGCTCGTCATCTGACCGTGGTTCCAAATTACGTGGTGTTATCATCGGATCTTTCCCTTAGGGGATTGATCCCGGACAGCGTCAATTGCCCGTTGTGTTGCTCTAGTACGACGTTAGTTAAAAAATTACCAAATTATCGAGTCCGATTTTATAAATAGTATTGCGTTCCTTTTACTCCACAACACGCCATAATGACCAAATAACCGCTTTTTTCTGTGGTTGAAATAATTCTAGAAAAATTATATTTTCAAGAATATCGTAATTGATTAGAAACCATGAGAGCAAGACTGCAGGTTGCTGAACTAGGATATGTAACGTGTTGGATATAAAAGTTACTAGGATATAAACATGTGAACTCCTCAGAGGGTTAAGGAAAATATTAGACTTAAAATTACTAAAAACAGGTATTGAAAATTTGCTTTCGTAATTTATCTGTAGTGGGAATGTCAGTAACTTACAAACCCCGCTATTAAACCTCCCAGCATTTATGTGAAACCTTACAAGAAAGTTTGTACAATTCTTAAGCATCAATATAAGTTAACGTTGAATCGAAAACGGCAAAAAAGGAATCCACAAATGATGATTTATTAAAAACCACGTTGTTCATTCTAAAAAAAAGGAGCCTGGTGTAAAGCTATGTTTGAAACATGCTTAACATTCAAAAACAAGCCCCCTAACGATGATTCGTATCGATTATACCATCAATCTGTCTCAGCATTACACTTCTCCTTTCGTCCCCTTTCCAATTATTATGCATTTCAACAAATTACACTTCCCCCGTTTGACACTCCCCGCGTTATGGAAATAGGAGACGCTTCCCAACGTATTTTTGGGCTGCTTTAATTAGCGAGCCTCCGCCGATGCCTCATCAGTTCAGTGGCGTTCTGCGGAACCACCGGTGGAAAGACGATGACAAATGAGTTTAGGACAGTGTCGAGACAACGCCACTGCAAAAGGACACTTCATAATAGGCTGCCTTGGACTTTGATTGATGCGCTGTACTCAAGGGTGTCCCGCAATTCTCTTGGGGGGTCGGCTTGAAGTGACCATGACGGAAGTGTTTGATATGTCGTCGCTGTGACGAATTGGATGGAAGGGATTGTCGGATTAGGTCGGACTCTGCCTCTGTTCCTGATGCCTCTTTGGCAGTTTTTGCTAAAGTTGCCTGGGATTTCTGCTCAGGAGGCGCGGGGTTTGATTAACTTAAGACCCGTGTAACAATTAAACAATTTCAATTTAGACCTGCTTAACAATTAAGCAGTTCATTGTGAGATAGATCTGTTCAGGAAACATGGCAGGATTAAAGTAAGTATAAAGAGAGCCCATGTAACAACTTGAAACAATCTCAATTTAGGTAGAAGCCACTGTGAAAAGTCTGTCGAGGATTCGGGGAAACAATTTCAATTTATTTCTGGCATTGTGAGATGTTTTCGGAATACATGGCTTCATTAACTTAAAAACACAAAACCCACATAGCAACTTTGAACAATCTCAATTCATCTGTCATTGTTAGGGGTTCGGTTCCTCCCTGAATGTACATCTGTTGTCAGTAAAAACTTTCTTTGTATGCGTATGTCTATTAATTAACGTTGTTAACCGTCTTTGGCTCAGCATGGCCAAATATGGCTCTTGCTCCAAACAAATCTCTCAAATTAACCAATTGTCATTGTTAGGAATCCGTCCAGATTGTTGGTTGGTTATTGTTAAGTTTTATAAACATATAAATTTAGCTTGGGTAACCCGGGGGAATTTAACTACTAAAACTTCTTTTGTATTGCTTTAAATGGCAAGTTGAATTGTTACTGCTCTAGGCAAATGGTTGCTCGTTTGGGGGAAATGTCTCTTAATTACTTATGGGTTATGTGTAAAACAAGTTTACATTGTGTATTAAGAAGTTCTATTTGATAGGGTAGTTTGTAGGACTAAAATTTGCACTTGACTTGCCTATTTTGGCGAGGTAAATGAATTCCTTGATTACATTGTTTCATATGTGTAAAACGATTGTTCTATTCACACTATAACGTAAAAAGAAACATTGTTCCTAAAAAGTAATTTGAATTGAGTAAATTAAGAACCATCACATTTGTGGTACATGCAAGTTATATAACTTATTTCTTCCAACTTATATGTGTTACGTATTGAAGGCGATAACCAGACTACTATTTAAATATAAGTCTCTTGAGAGACCTTATGAGTATTGTAGCTTTGATAAGGACAATCTCACCTAAATAGGAGGGAAAATGGTTTTGAAAATGAGGCAGAAATTAATTTGTCACTCTCAAGGTAATAAATGTCGATCTTATAGATGAAGATATACTGTGAAAGCGGCAATACAGGTTGATCTAAAGTATATATTTTTATAAAAAATTAATTTGGTATATTTGAAACACTATGCACCCATTTTAAAAGCTCGGATGTAAATTTAATCGCATTTAAAGTTGCATTCTGAAAATATACAACTTAAAAAGCTGTGTACATAAAGCAAAATATTTTTAGTTTGTACATATTGCTTTTGATAAATGCATGGCTTAAAGTTACAGTGGTGTAAGTCACTCTTTCAAGAATTAGACACAGAAACCAGATATAATGTAACCAAATTTAACTAAATACAATTAGTTAGACCTAGATAAGTCAATTTGTAAACCAGACCTAGATAAGTCAATCTGTTGACTGAAAACATAAAGTAAGTTTTTTTTTTCAACGGTCAATTCATGACAGAGAAAGTTCTGTCTTTTTTTTTTCTTCCGAAAAAGGGACTTACAATACCGTCTAACTTTAACCCGTCCATATGTGTATATTTTCAACAAAATGAAGACAAATGGTCTATTTGTAAAATTTCTCTCGATCATGGATTTACCTATTGATTATATGTATTCAGATGTTTTTCATGACTGATAAGTAGACGATAAACAAGAATGTTTGAATAGCTAAGCTAAGATGAATAGCTGAGCTAAGATTTTAATGAATTCTTTTAATCAAAAAATAACGTATACTGTGTCCCAATTTAGTTTGATTTTCAACTTTCAAGTGAAAACTTTCATTTAAAATTTTACTCTTCCGAAGTAAATTGATGGTTGCACTATGTAGCTGAGTATACACGAGTTAGGTTTTGTTGCAAACTTCATCAAGAAAATTTGATGGTACGTTTAAAAAGCACAAAAATCTATAAATATGGCCCCATTCCAACGTTTCTATCTTCACCCATCCATTACAAATGCTTTTTGTTGAAGCTGATGCATTTAACATTGAGAAGTAAGTTGCGTATCATATTTCTTACTATCGAAACCTCGTAAGTCTTGAAATAAAAATGTATTATGATTACGAAACTAGATACCAGACTGTTGACCAGTTACGAAATACGAAGCCTAAAGTTTGTGAATAGAGGGCTCTATGACTGATGTAGACTTTGAAGCTTTTGAAACAAGTTAAATAAGTATATTTCTGGTTTAGATGGCAAAATGTTATAAGTCACTTTTTTTAATTTTCGAGGCAGCCATTTTAAGATTCAACGTGTGGTTCTGTGGTTTTTTATTTATTACAATTTTCCCACCTTTGTTTTCTTATAAACTGAGAGAAAAAGACTTATGACATTTTTCCATTTTCTAAACATTAACAAACCAGACTCCAGGATGGGACTTACACAATTATTTGGGAGAAGTGACTTATGATATTTTGCCATCCGAGCATAGATTTGTAATCGAATAATGTTGAAACCTCATAAACAAAAAAAGTTAAACTTACGCAGTCTTGATGGTAAAACGACGTTACATTAACGAAGAACAAAAGAAGGGTAATGTAATCTTCAACCAGAAAAATTATGAATATAAATGCTCCAATGAAAAAAATTCCACTGTGAAATTCAAACTCGAAAAGCCATTCCACTTGAAACTCATTCGATTGCTGCTTCCACACATACGCGTCCACCAATAATTGGCCAATATCGTTAATACTCCCCTCCCACCGCTGATGGGTTAACCACAGATTAGCGTAAAAGCAGTAAAAAGGATTAGCCGCGGCACATTTGCACCGATTAATCAGTACCAAACCAGACTGCTAAGCGACGACCCGGTTTAAAAGGGATTAGGAGCTAAGTCCCCGCGATCTGTTTTACCGAGCTGTGTAACCGTCGGCATCATTACGTTGTCATCGTAATGTTAATCACCCCACAGAAGGATAGGTTTCCCGAAACTATCCGGCCACACTTGTCAGAAAGGTATTATCCGGGACGTTGAAGGTATTATTGTTTGCAAATGGACTCATGCCTCCGCCGCATTAGAGGAACGATGACATTTTAATAATGTTGGTGAGCCCGGTTTGGATAGTAATGATGTTGCCGGATGACAGTAAGGAGATTAGAGTCTTGGAATGGTATCTTTTATTTATGAACAAGTGGTGGAGGGAATTCACCTCTGCTTGTTGGTATTATATGGAGGAGGAGATTTGGCGAGAAAAAGTTGGCGGGGTGAAATTTTGAATACTTGTTTCGATTCTTGTTGTGTCATTGAATAAATGAATGAAAGGTCCAAGAAGAGACTGTGTTGCTGGAGGTTGAGGAGGGCAAATTCATGTTTCTATTCATGTATCTTGAATCGTTGTCTATTTGTGGCTATTTATATCAGCCTTCCAAATGAAGCTGTAATCGCATCGATTGCAAATTTCTCAAGGATTTCATGAGCGATGAAAGTGCATATAAGCGTTGTGCAAGTAGAACCTGGTTCGAACTGCACGGATGACAGTTATGACATAATTCTTGGCAAGGTGATTTTAATTAACGACATACTAGAGCAACACAACGGGCTATTGACGACGAAATAATTATTGGAATGGTATATATTTATGAATAAATGGAGGAGAGGGAATTAGCTTATGCTTGTATGTATTATATGGAGGAGATTTGGCGAGACAGAGTTGGCGATGAAATTATGAATGCTTGTTTCGATTCTTGTTGTTTCACACACACACACACATTGAGTTTAAAGATAAAAGATCCATAAACAGACTGTCGTAAAGGATTGATGAGAGCATATTAGTAGTATGTGGGTCCCTTGAGCGTGTAAAACAAGATGGCCGCCGTTTGTTTATATTTAGGAGGAGGATAACGTTGTTGGGGGAGATAAGGATTCGTTGTTGGGGGAGATAAGGATTTGTGGTGGTTACTGATAAGAACTTGACATTTTGTTTTCATTTTTCGGTGGACGAGATGACGTCATGTTGTTGATGGTGAGTTTCCATGGTGATGAAGGACTGGTAGCGCCATCTGGTGGTGTGATGAGTAATTCTATTTTTGGAATTTAAAAAGGATTTTCTCGGATTCGAACCGAGGACCACGGGTTCCGAAAGCAGGCATGCTAACCGTTAAGCTATCGAGCACTTGTGAAGAAGGGGTGTTTAAATGTAGTGTTTGCTTTTTCTTTGTTCGGGACTTGTGAAAATATTGGGAGTGGTGGGGTTTTAATTTTGAATAATTAATCTTCTAATGAATGGGGTTGGGAAACGACTGGTAGCGCCATCTAGGGATATTTTAAGTAACTAATTAAATATAAGATTTGATATTCTCGTATATAATTTCTAATGGTGTGAAAATGACAGGTACCGCCATCTAGGGGTGGAGAAAGTAACACATAGTATTAAAAGGATTTATTTCCCAGCTATATTTTAGAATTAAATGGATAATTATTTGAAAGAAAAATAATAATACGTGGATTCGAACCCAGCAAAAGGTAATCACGGCCAACCAATTTTACACAAGTACTTTATCCGTTCGACCATGAACACCTATATGATCGTGTTGTATTTAAAATAGTCTATCATTTTGTGAATGCGTATACTATAAAAGATTGAAAAGTCTAGAAGTTTCTGGAATTTGTGACTAAGGATTCTTAAGCCTGTGTTAATTAAGATAACAGAAGGACACTAACCCGGAGACACTGATAGGATACAATCTTAAGTAAATGAGAAGCTTTGCTATTTAGGATAATGTTGTTTTATGATTGTGAGAAAGGAAATACTTCAAGTACATCCCCCAATGAATCAGGTATGACATGCCCGAACTGGAGAGGTACTATCTTTGAAAATGAGACGAGAGGGGTCAATACGGAATTTACAGATAACAGTTTAAAGCAGACGTTCACGGATCTTGAGGAAAGGGAAGGGGGAGTGGTGATTTACATTTGAAAATGCACCAATGGATTAATTAACTACAGAAGGGAGGGTACACAACTATCGATACACGTGACTCAAAAGCGATAAGTGTTAAACTATAAATACTTGAGGACATGGAATTTGGCAGTACAGATACCTTGTCATGTGAAGTTAGCTGACCAGTGACTGCTTTCTCCACGGATTTTGTGCAAAATGGATTTGAATGATCAAGATGATGTTTCTAGAGTCTTTGCTGAACACCCCATTGCCGATGACGCCTTGCGTGAAATAGACGTATTGGAAAAGGATTTTTATGTAAGTATAATTTTACCTCAAATAATATTTTAGAATGTGAAATGTTTTAGATTTAAATTGTTTATTAAAACCCCAATTTAATTCATACAGGAAAATGACGAGCTGGACCGACTTTTTGAGGAAAATCCCATGTGTGAAGACGATCTTGAGTGGTGTAAGGAAATTGAAAGCGACGAACTTGTAAGTGTATTCTCAACACTTAGTACGTTATATGAAAATGTTCTATAGAAAAGGTAAAGTATTATATATATTTTTTTTGTCTTTTAATGTAGGTATATGACTTTGAAAATCAAATTGGGAATGGAGTGGATTTGCCGTACACCTTAACACAGACCAGGCGAAGGGTTAACGCTCGTTTCCAAACGGAAGAACGAACCTACACGGCTCTCATTAATGTTGACCAAATTCCCCAACAATTACGAGGAAGTGTGATCAACACGGCACTCACCTTCATGACAATGCTGTTGACGGCTCTACTTGCAGAAACCACTCTCAATATGTTGGAAAACGATTTCATAAGGTATGGTTAAAAGAAATGTTAAACTGTTAATATCCTTTTATGTATTTTATTTCAGGAGAACGTATACGCTTGCTATTGAATGGTTTTCTAATTTATTTTATTTATTTTACAGATTCTGTTTTTTTTCGGATCATTTGGACCGTCCCATTTCCACAAACTTGAGGATGGTTCGGGACATTTCGGTGGAGTTTATTCTTGCAACGATTATGAAAGTCTTGCAGGTAACTATTTTTCTCCTAGAGATTTTTTATAAAACTGCGTGAACTGTGAAAATATGATTTTCTTACGTTTCGTTTTATTTCTTTCAGAGCAAAGACAGCATTCCACTGGATGACAAGTCTCTAAGGATTGACGTGATCACCGTACGCAATCCTCAAGGAGGCGGTAAACGTAAGCTGTTGGATATTGCATCTAATCGTCTCAACAAGCGTAGTATTGTCTGCATACCCCGAGAGGACGATGAACTCTGCTGTGCACGGGCTATAGTAGTGGGAATGGCCTACCAAGAGAAACAGTCGAACTACAAATCCATAGCTGACGCTAGGAACCCTCTGCAAAAACGTATGGCACTAGATTTGCATCGGAAAGCTGGTGTGCCCGTGGGACCTTGCGGTTATTCGGAAATACGGAAATTTGAGGACTATTTAAATGCACAGATTCATGTTGTATCAGCGGACAGCTTGAACAAAGTAAGTACCCCTTTATATTCTTCTAAAATATGATGTACAGAGTTAGGAAATTTAAAACTAAATCATGTTTTAATTAATATTTTTTAGGTTGCTTATAAAGGACCTAACCGCGGACCTACTAGTCCTCGAATATTCCTGTATTTCAACGATAACCACTACGATACCATCAACTCAATGACAGGTTTCCACGGTCTTTGTTACTACTGCTCTGACTGTGATAAGGCTTACAACAACATCCACGTTCACAGATGTGTTGTTATTTGTAATGTATGTTACTCTCGGGAGTGTGTAGAGGGTGTTTTGAAGGTATGCGCGGACTGTAACCGTACATGTAGGTCTGATGACTGTTATGCCCGTCATAAATCGGTTGTAGGTAAAAAGGATAGTTTTTGCCAACAATTTTATATTTGCCTCCACTGCAATAAATTTTTAAATTCCAAACAGCGACCCCGTCACCTTCATAAATGTGGTGAAACACTTTGCAATAACTGTAATAAATATTTGTTAACAGAGCATATATGTTATTTAAAGAAAACTACCCCTAAAACTAAGAGTGAAAAATTTATATTTTTTGATTTTGAGACCGATCAGAGTGATTCAGAGCATAAGGTAAACTTTGCTGTTGCCATGTATGCGGATGGTACCGAATTTGTGTTTAAGGGATATGAGGCCTGCGACCAGTTTTGCGCATTTCTGTTTTCCCCCCTGCATAAAGGGTATACGGCAATTGCCCATAATATGCGAGGTTTCGATGGCCAATTTGTTCTAGCTTATTTGCTAAACCAAGGTCTCACTCCCTCTGTTATACCAAACGGAACCAAAATCATGCATTTAGAGTTAACCTCTCATAAAATAAGAGTGATTGACTCATTTAACTTTTTGCCCATGGCTCTTTCCAAATTCCCCAAAACGTTTGGTATAGATGAATTAGCTAAAGGTTACTTTCCCCATATGTTTAACACCCCAGACCATCAAACCTACATAGGCGAGTTACCGAATGCCTCCTTTTATACACCCGATACAATGCATACAGCGGAACGTGAGAGGTTTTTTGTTTGGTATGAGGAAAGGAAGAAAGAGATTTTTAACTTTGAGGAAGAAATGTTGAAATACTGTAGGCAAGTATTTTTTTTTTTTTTACGTCTTCAATATATTTTTTAAAATATTATTGGAATGGGTTTTCTAATTTTTTAAATATATTTTTAGGTCGGATGTTGATATTTTGCGAAGGTGCTGCTTGCAATTTAGAGATGAATTTTTAAACGTGACGGGTGTCGACCCCTTTCAATATGTCACCATTTCTAGTGCCTGTATGGCTACATATCGCTCTAAATTTATTTGCAACGATACGATAGGACACATGCCCAAAAATATGTATATTAACAGAACACGATACAGTTTGGGGTCTATACAATGGTTAGACTTTTTAAGTCATAAAAATGGAATAGCCATTTTACATGCAGGTAATGGACTTGGTGAAAGAAAGGTGGGTGGCATATCCGTTGACGGTTTCTGTGAAGAGACTAATACAATCTATCAATTTCAAGGTAAAGATTTTTTTCTAAAAGAGTCTAACACTATTACTTTTCAAAGAAAAGTTGCTCATAACTTTTTAACATTCTAGGTTGTTTTTTTCATGGATGCCCTGAGTGCTACCCTGATCAGGACGTAATCAATCCGGTGAACGGCTGTTTTATGTGGGAGTTGCACAAACGAACGATTACAACCCAAGCCAAAATGGAGTTCATGGGGTATAACTACATAGAAATGTGGGAGCACAGTTTTAATACATTGAAGAAAACATGTACAGATTTGCAGCTCTTTCTGTGCACGCACGATGTGGTGGAACGGCTGAACCCCAGAGATTCATTTTTTGGAGGCCGAACAAACGCTGTGCGTCTTTTCTACGAAGGGGAGGCTAAGTACATTGATTTCACGAGCCTTTATCCCTACGTAAACAAGTACAGTCGGTGAGATATATTATAATTTTTTTAAATACATAGTTTTTTTTAGATGTGCGTATGACTAAAATGTGTTTTATATATATTTTTATAGTTATCCTATCAAACATCCGGAAATTATAACCTCTGACTTTGGCAATCTCAACGAATACTTTGGAATCCTAAAATGCCGCGTATTACCACCAAGAAAGTTATATTTCCCTGTTTTACCCTATAGGTAATTATGTTGCATATTTTTTGTTAAAAAAAAAACCACTGGAACCTATATACTGTGTAATTTTTATTTTTATTTTTATTTTTTTGAAAGCAGAAGATTAAATTAAACTTGTTTTTGCAGATCAAATAACAAATTGACATTTCCGCTGTGTAAAGTATGCGTGGAAACCTATCAGCAACAAGAGTGTCAGCATAGTGATAATGAGAGAAGCTTTGTGGGTACATGGGTGACAGAAGAGGTGAAAAAGGCACTGGAAAAAGGCTATGAAATTCTTAAAATTTATGAGGTGATTAATTACTTAGTTAAAACTAACAATTTATGTTAATATGTTTAAGACAGCTCTTAAAGCAATGTTTTTTCATCTTAACAGATCTATCACTTCAAGGAAACCCGTGTTGGGCTCTTTTCTGAATACATAGACACGTTTCTGAAATTGAAGCAAGAGTCCTCTGGATGGCCTGCAGGGTGCACTTCTGATGAAGAAAAGCATTTGTACATTCAAAATTACAAAGAAAAAGAGGGAGTTGACCTTGACCCTTCTAAAATTGGTGTTAATCCTGGGAAGCGGCAAGTTGCCAAACTATGTCTTAATAGGTAAATAACGCATTTTTTATGCGAGCTCTGATAATACTAAAATATAAAAGCGTGCATGATAATACTAAAATATTAATTATATTTATTTTTTATAGTTTCTGGGGGCGTTGGGGCATGTGTGAAAATAAGACACAGATGAAATACCTGACAAAACTATGGGATTTGAATAAAATGATAACGGACTCTACAATAGAGGTAATTTACTTTTAAAAATGTATCAAAAGATGTGTACGGTTGTAGAATGTTTGTAACAGATGCAGGAGTAAAAATAAACTGTTAATATTAAAGTTTCTAACATGCGTTTTTTATTGTTACAGGTTAGTGATCTCTATCTACCCACTGAAACTGTAGCGGCCGTACAGTACAAGACCAAAGAGGAATATGCAGTACCATCCAACCAAACGAACATTTTTCTTGCCACCTTCACCACTGCATGGGCCCGACTGAAGCTGTATGAGGAGTTGGAAAAATTGGGTGAAGACGTTTTATATTTCGACACTGATAGGTAATTATCACTTTGAAATTATGTTAGCACTATGTTTCTACTAAAAATTGTATAAAGTGTTTTATAACAATTGGTATTTTCAGTATATTATATATATTTATTTATTTTTTAGTATCATATACGCCTCAAATGGCTCGAATGACCCAGCATTAGGATCCTTTTTGGGGAATTTTACAGATGAGTTGGACGGCAAGACCATTCAAGTTTTTGTCTCTGGTAAGATTTTTTTTTCAATTACACTTGATATTTAGCTTGTGTTTTTATTTAATGTACACCCAAACACATACTTAGCATGTTTAATAATCATAAAAAAAAGATTCTTAGATTATTTCTTCTCCCTTAGGTGGAGCAATAAACTATGCCTACCAAACCGAAGACGGTGTCCAAAGCTGCAAAATCCGAGGATTCAGTTTAAACTTTAAGAACTCTCAAATATTAAATTTTTCCTCTATGAAAGAGTTAGTACAGGATTTGGACATGACAAGCACACTTACAGTTTGCAATAAACACAAAATTACTAGGGACGTTAAAAGACGTAAAGTTATTAATGTCTTAGAAGAAAAAAAATATAGACTCGTGTATGACAAACGAGTCATTAAAGACAATTTTAAAACTCTTCCCTATGGTTTTTAAGGACGCTTGTCATGTCTAAATCTTGTACATATAGTGTACATATTTTGTTTTTTAACTTTATATACCCTTGGTTTTAATGTAAATATTGTATTTAACTGTATTTACTTGTGTATTGAATAGTACTTAATGTAAAAAGGGTTTTACTGTGGCATTCGCTCTGTGGTTCAACAATATGTAGTTGCATTCACAATTCTGTAAATGTCTTTAAAAACCACTGTTTATAATATACTCAAAACATTGCTGATTGGTTCAGTACGTGTGATCTTATAGCATACACAATCAAAGGCTGACGTATTCTACAAAGTATAAAATGGTGAGCTATCTTTAAAATATATCAGTTAACATGGAACTCTTAAAGTTGAAACACCCTTTTACTATGCTAGTAGCAGGCCCAACAGGTTGCGGCAAAACGTATTTTGTGAAAAACATTATTGAGCAGAAAACTATAGCTAATTTTCCAACGAAAGTACTTTGGTGCTATGGTGCTTATCAACACTTGTACACCAAAATGCCCACAGTGCAGTTTCACGAAGGATTGCCTGCTGTCTTAAACACAGTTTCAGACGCTCTAATAGTCATTGACGATTTAATGACAGAGTTAGGAAACGACACAAAACTTACAAAATTGTTCACAAAGGGCAGTCACCATAGGAATTTAAGCATTGTATTTATTGTACAAAATGTGTTCCATAAATCTTCTCAGATGAGGGATATTTCCTTAAACAGTCATTACTTGGTTTTATTTAAAAACCCAAGGGATAGATCTCAGATAACCCATTTAGGCCGACAGTTGTACCCCTCCAACAGCAAATTCTTTCAAGAAGTATTTCAAGATGCAACAAGCAAACCTTATGGATATCTGTTAGTTGATTTGAAGCCTGATACGGATGACACATGGCGTTTACGCACTGGCATGTTTGCCCAAGACACTTTCTATCTTTATCAGCCTCGCTGATGCATGACTTGGCAAAGTTATCATATAAATACCCTTGTTTAGTTTGATTAACTCTCATTTGTTATCAATATGACTAAGTGCACACGACTGCAATTAGAACAGCTGAAACAAGTGGCAAAGAGTAAAACAAAATCCGATCTTTTGCGAAAGTGTTCAAATAGTACGATAAAATCTGTGTGCGAATGCGCATTAAATTTATTAAAGGGTAACGTTCCTGTTTCAAAGTATAGAAAACATAAGCTTGCTCTGTATAAGCAAAATATCAGAAAACTAGCTGATAAATCAGTGCCTTTGTACAAAAAGCGCAAAATTCTCATTTCCCAAAAAGGAGAAGGCATTTTAAGTATATTATTGCCAGCAGCCATTTCGGTGATAGGATCACTTATCCATGGAGTACAGTAAGAAATTAATGTTAGTGCCTGAGGACAGACTTCCTGCTTTAGTGAATGAACATTTATCCGAAATGGACAAAAAAATGCACGACATATTAAGACAGAAATCTCTGAGTGATAGTGAAAAGGCCCTTCTCTACGTGCAAATTTTACAACATTACGTAAAGTTTCCAATGCAGACAGAAAAAACCCCAGTTCAGGACCAAAAGATTCAGCAGGCAGAAATTCCTACCAACAATTCAAGCGATATACCATTTAAAAGTGAGGAAAAAGACACTATTTTAGAAAGTGTTCTGAAAACTGTACCCGTTAGACAAAAGCAGGTTGCTGTAGAAATGTACGATTTTTTAAAGAATGCGCAAAATACTTTAAAGTGGTCAGAACAGGGGGAAATTATTTATAATAATAAAATTATACCCCGTTCGAATATAGTTCTCTTAATTGACTACATCTTAAGAAATAAAAAGAGAGCTCCCTTTGGAACTAATGTGTTTCAGAATGCAGTAAAAGAAATGCATTTACCTGTTAAATTCATTGCAAATGAATATATGTTAAAGAAACTTGTACCCAAAATACTTGTTAAGAAACAAATGTATGCAAAAAAGAATGAATGGATTCGTTATAAATAAAAATATATTTAGTTTGTATACTTATGTGTCCTGAGATTATTTATTATTATTAAAAAAAGTTACACAAACACAAAATTAAATATAATAATTTTTTTATTTTTTATAGATAAATCTTACACCATATCTTTTTTTCACAAACTGATAAATTCTAAAATCATTTCTTTTGCAATGTTGTAAATATTTTAAAATAGAATACATAGATTTTCCTTGGCATCGTTTCAGTAAATAATAAATACAATAAGGTCCACATACATTGGAAGTGATACTTTGAAAAGGGAAGGGGTTCCAGTTCACAATAGGAAATTTAGAAATAAATCGTAAAATGGGTCCTTCAAAATGTTCTGGGGAGCGACCATATGAGTCAAATAATTCTAGAGATTCGCCTTCAATGAACATGGCGATCCAATGCGATCCGGGTTTAGAGTGTGGTTCTACGTTAATAACCATAGCACATTTTCCACGTACACGAGGGATCTTGTCTGCTGGATATACACCTCTAAAGAATGGAGCAGCTTGAGGGTCTTGGGATAATATACGCATAATATGTTGTGCATACATTTTCTTTTTTAATTGCTGAAGTCGTATATGATGTTTCTAGATTTGTTGATTTCAATCACGTTTTCAAACTCTGCATACACAATAACGTTTATAGTGTGTTCTAAAGGCTCTTGAAATTTCATTTCTAATCTCATGTTGCTATGTTTTATAAGATTGAGGTGCTCACCATCGCAAAGATCAGGAGACAAGTCAAAAGCAAGCAACGTGTAACCTTTGGGGTATTCTTCTCTCGAAATGTTGTTTCCGTAATTGTCACCTATTTTATCTGTCCCTAAAAACAAGCTCTGATAAGCTCGAATGTAATTGTTCTGCGCAAAATTAGGCTGAAGTGCATTATAGGGTGTAGGTTGGCCATCCACATAAAGTGCTATGAAATTCAAATTGTAGTGTTTAAATTGAAAGGGAGATTTTGCATATGTTCCGTGAAATGCATCGTTATCTACGCATCCAACAACGACTCTCTTCGGCATTTGACCCACAAAAATATTATCTTGGGTAATGGACATATTCCCTTTAGGAATCGAATAACTTTTACTTAAAACTCTATTAATAGGATATTTGGCTGTTTGCTTCTCCAGAGCCTTACTATGACCTAAAGTAACACCTACACTAACACGTACTTTACGCACAAATAAAGAGACATGTTCAAGCACTACTTTATAATCTCCTGTACCCATCAGACAAAATTCCGGTTTGCTACGTATGAGTTTAATTTTTAAATCCACTAGATTTAGTAAAAGTCTATCTTGATTAAATAAATCACTGTGTATAGCACCTATCATATCTATAGTTGAACTTAGCTTGCAGAAGTTGCATCTTTTAGTAAATCCCTTATTTGTTTCGTTGGCCAAGTGTTCGCCTGTATCTTTGTAAAAAAGTTCGCAGGTTAGTTGCGAGTTTTTGCTGTCAGATCCGTGATTTAGTAAAGTTTCTATATAGGAACTATAAGGATACATGTTATTTGAACTGGAAACTAAGCGCTCGTTCAAATTAACGTCAACTTGGGAAAACAAGGAATGAAGAAACATGTTAACAGGGCCTATAGTGTCATCTGGCGTCAAGGTCTTTCCATCACTTTTTAAAATTTTGGCTCTTACATACAAATGTGTTTGAGATAAATCCATATAATCCTCTCCACTACCAGAAACGTGAAATTCTACAGGTCCACCGTCAGCTACGTTCGATAACGGGTGAAATTGCACCCATTGTCCGCCTTGTATAACGGTCTGTGTAGGAGGTAAGTGAAATAATTCTAATTCTGACTTGGCACATTCTGGAGAGTCCTTTAAAACAAACGCCATTATGGATCAAATATATCGCGTGCTTGCACCTTTCGCTTTTTGACTGTAATGACCCGTTTTGCAATTGTACGCTTTCTTTTATACTTTCCTTTACCCAGCATGAATTGCGCCTTATTGATAGCTCTTTTTGCTAAACTTTTACTCTCTTCTTTGAATCGATTCTCTGCTGATTGTTTTAAGTCTTTCCCCTCCAAAATATCATTTGCTATCTGAGTCCCTGTTCTTAAAACTGACTTTCCAACTGTTTTCGCACCACTGAAGAGAAACGGCAGAGCTTTACGAAATAAACGACGAAACATGCCACCAATTCCGTACCCTTTCTGTGAATTGTTACCCCTATAGAAAGCCATTCCAGAGCCTGTCTGACCTGCATAATGCTCTTCAAACTTTTTAGAACAACACACATACGGTACACTCGTCATATTGGTGTCACACAATCAACGTGTATCACTAAAATGAATATGTTCTCTTACGTTCTTTGGTATTTATAGTAATTGCCGTATCCTAAAATGCAAAACAACAAGTAACTTACCCCTTTCAAAGGGTACTAAGTCTCCGGAATTTAAACGAATTTGAATCTCAATAGTTTGAAAATGCTGCCGTATGACTGGTACGTAATGAGGTCGATCGTATAAAGCACTAACTATTTCACCATCATTACCGGTTACCTTAACAACTCGCAGAAGAGGAGCTTGTATATTACCAACTGTTTGGGGTTCCACAATATCACTATATACGTATAATAGGGGGAATGAAATGTTTGGATCAGCAACAAAAGAACTTTCCAATACACCTTGTACTACTTGAGGAATAAATCCAATGAGAGTACTGAGTCCCTCTTGTAAAATAACTTTGGCATCGTTCTCAGCTTTTATTTTAACCCGCTTGGTATTGTTGTTAAACTGAAATTTTATCTTATTTTCATGTGCCGGTAAGTACATAGCCTTTAAGATATCTGGTACCGATTCATAACATCCAGCAGGTACTTTTCTAGTAATTAATTTTCCATCTCCTAAATCAAAACCGTATATATTGTTGTTTTCATTTATATTATACCATGTGTGGGGGTATATTATTTCAGCTAATCCTACTTCCCATTCACCGTTTAAACTTATAGGAGTGGGTAACTGTGTCGTATAACTAGAAATCTTGTTCTCGGGGAAATATTGTAGGGAGCTATCCGAAGGCAACGTCACGTAAAAAGACATTTTTAACACTAAGCTAATAATAATATCTTATTCGGTATTTATAGGTGTCTCACATCAGAAACCCATGCATTAAACTTTTCTGGGTAGTCTAAAAATTTTACAAAATATTCTATTTTTTTGCCAACTTTACGTTTCTTTAACACCTTTTCCACAGGATAGTATCCGGGGGGAATCAGACGCCTTCTGAATTTCCTTTTCATAAAAAGTGCCCTCAATTATTTCATTAACCAAATCTTTTAACTTATAAACGACTGGTTTTCTAGGAATAATTTGATGTATAGTAAAAATCTCTCTTGTCCAATTATTTTTATAACTTTTCTCAAAGAGCCGTTTTGTTTTACTAATACGTACTGTGTCTCCTACATTAAACTTAGGTTTTGTTTCAGCTTGTGCTAGATCTCCATATAAGTTTTGCCATACTTTTTGTTGATTGTTCAGATTTACAGATATTGGTTCCATTTTAATACTACGGTGAAAGGTTCTATTGTAACTGTAAATCAATTTATCAATGACATCTATATATTTATGTGTATTGAATTCAGTGAAATACTTCCACATTTTAACTTTCAAGGTGCGGTTAAATCTTTCAACAACACTCGCTTTGGTTTCATTACTTGTCGTAAAGAAGTGCACATTCATTTTCTTTAAGTACCCTTGTACCACTCTATTCTTAAATTCCGTTCCCTTATCCGTTTGTAATACATCAGGTTTGCGTTCATTAAAAATCTTTTTAAAAGCATTTAAAATACTATGGCCTGTTTTGTCTTTCATGGGTATTGCCCAAGCATACTTTGAAAATATATCAATACATGTCAGTAAATACTTATATCCATTATTAAACTTAGCTAAAGATTGTAAATCAACTAAATCAGATTGAAACTGCTCGTCTATACCTCCCACAATAACTCGGTTTCTTAGAAAATTCCGTCTGGCCGCTTTGTGAAGTGTGTAAGTGTCTTGCTTGCTGAGCCATTCTTTTACTAGTTTCCTGGGAACTTTCCCTTGCTCTTTTTGTAATGCACGGTAAACAGCATCTATACCACCGAAGCTTCCTGGGTGTGATGGATCTCGATACGTTTGACTGATTTTCTGATCTGTCATTGCAACAATTAAAATTACTCAACCTAACATGTATGTTCATCGTTTGGTCTCCTGAGAACAAATGCAATTAAAGTTTAAATGTCATAGTATCTATATCAACACAACTAGGTATTTTGCTTTACACATACGCAAACACACACACTTTTCTTTTAACCGTTTTTTCAAATTTATAAATTATTATTTATGTTTCAGATTAAAGTTTTAAAGTTATATTTATAAAATAGTTAATATATCTAAGTTGTAACATTACTGAAACACACAAATTGCACTAAATATAAGGTATTTGTATACAATCTAACAAAAAGAAATTCATGAAAGTCAAAAAAAGAAACATACACAAGTTTTCAAAATAAATCTGTTTATTAATTAAGTCTAAATATAATTACGATCAGCAATATATAATTCTTTAGCATTTTGTATTAATTGTTTAACATTTAATTTTGAAACAAACGTTTCATTCATGTAATAACACAATGTATTATTTCTATTGACATATTCCTTTACAAAGTCTTTCATATTTATAAGAAATAGAGGTAGCTCACCACATGTCAGCAGTTTTTGTTCATTAGTAGCCGTAAGGCACTCATGTCCCAGCTGATTCGCATATTGCTGTACACAACCGTAGCACTCAAACACGATTCCTATATTTTTTTCAATATAGCTTTTCAGTAGTTCAATCAACGCTGTTGTTAATACCATCTCCACTTCGCTGATGTCGACAACTGGAACAGTAAAATTACACTTACTGGTTTCCAGTTTCAGTAGAGCCGCAAAAACCGTCCCGAACATTACAGATGTAATGCTAGAGTTCACCACAGCTTGCACTCCAAGCAGTTCGGTCCATTCGCTTTCGTTCAACATGACGGTGTTCGGCGTAAAAACTCTCGCGTGGTTCTTGTTTTGGTAGTAACTTTGCAGAGTTACAAACGGAACATCGTCGATGTAATCTGTAGCTAACATCAAACAATCCCGTACGACCTTAACGTACCCAGTACGAAAAGGCATTTGAAAGGCGTTCGTTTCAATGCAAAAGTGCTTCCACAGGAACGGTGTCATGGTAACACCATGTTTTGTCGGTGAAAGAAGACCCTCGTCATTCAGTTGATACTGTCGTATGTGAACGCGCACCACGTTCGCAAAACCAGATACGTATACGTAAATGTGTTGGCCCAAGTGATGATGACTTTCTGGCACAGCATTAGCGTGAAACCTAGCATTTTCATCGGAGTTGGTAGTAGAGAGCCTCACACGTTTAGGCAATGAAACAGTACTACCATATGATCTTTTCATGTTTAATTGAAAATGGAAACGGGAACAGCCACACACAATTCCTACAACAGCAGCAGTGCAAAACTTCAAGGTAATGAGTTTCAGAAGCAGATTGAAATCCTTGTAACTTTACAACTATATGTAGCTAGACATGCGATTGGCTCAAGCTACGTGTAAAGTTTTCATTGGTACAATTTTATCTAGAAAGTCCTTATCTACCCTAGAAGGTTCAAGTTCTGACGTGTGAAATGTGAATCATAGGGTTATGTACTTGAAGTATTTCCTTTCTCACAATCATAAAACAACATTACCCTAAATAGCAAAGCTTCTCATTTACTTAAGATTGTATCCTATCAGTGTCTCCGGGTTAGTGTCCTTCTGTTATCTTAATTAACACAGGCTTAAGAATCCTTAGTCACAAATTCCAGAAGCTTCTAGACTTTTCAATCTTTTATAGTATACGCATTCACAAAATGATAGACTATTTTAAATACAACACGATCATATAGGTGTTCATGGTCGAACGGATAAAGTACTTGTGTAAAATCGGTTGGCCGTGATTACCTTTTGCTGGGTTCGAATCCACGTATTATTATTTTTCTTTCAAATAATTATCCATTTAATTCTAAAATATAGCTGGGAAATAAATCCTTTTAATACTATGTGTTACTTTCTCCACCCCTAGATGGCGGTACCTGTCATTTTCACACCATTAGAAATTATATACGAGAATATCAAATCTTATATTTAATTAGTTACTTAAAATATCCCTAGATGGCGCTA
The DNA here is from genome assembly GCA_947359465.1 of Metellina segmentata. Taxonomy (NCBI): domain Eukaryota; kingdom Metazoa; phylum Arthropoda; class Arachnida; order Araneae; family Tetragnathidae; genus Metellina; species Metellina segmentata. The sequence continues at coordinate 36,225,618 of OX375875.1, forward strand.
CCAGTCGTTTCCCAACCCCATTCATTAGAAGATTAATTATTCAAAATTAAAACCCCACCACTCCCAATATTTTCACAAGTCCCGAACAAAGAAAAAGCAAACACTACATTTAAACACCCCTTCTTCACAAGTGCTCGATAGCTTAACGGTTAGCATGCCTGCTTTCGGAACACTTGGTCCTCGGTTCGAATCCGAGAAAATCCTTTTTAAATTCCAAAAATAGAATTACTCATCACACCACCAGATGGCGCTACCAGTCCTTCATCACCATGGAAACTCACCATCAACAACATGACGTCATCTCGTCCACCGAAAAATGAAAACAAAATGTCAAGTTCTTATCAGTAACCACCACAAATCCTTATCTCCCCCAACAACGAATCCTTATCTCCCCCAACAACGTTATCCTCCTCCTAAATATAAACAAACGGCGGCCATCTTGTTTTACACGCTCAAGGGACCCACATACTACTCATATTCATGTTGCATCTTGAATCGTTCTTTGTGACCAATTTATACCAGCCTTCCAAATGAAGTTGCAATCTCATCGATTGCATATTTCTCAAGGATTTCATGTGCGATGAAG